>JAZAYU010000003.1:125000-370000 GCA_038501625.1 Corbicula japonica | reverse complement strand
CTGATAACCTTTTGGTCAGAAATAGCCAAATAAATAATAAAGCGAACATTGTAGATCCTGATCGGACGGCACGGATGTGCCGGCTAATCTTGCTCTACAATGTTCTCCCATGCCATAAAGGTGTATATATGGAGGAAAGGAATAATATTTTGAAACTTAAGCTGTAAGTACGTTTAAAAGATGCGAAATTTATTTAAATATACTCTTTAGTGCAAGTGCCGTGGGGAAATTTTGGTTACCATGGACCCCAAATTGCGGGATAACTTCCTCATTTGAAGGCAAATAACTCGATCACTTAACCAAGTAATCCGATTGGAATTTGATGTACATGACTAACGAATTGTACATGTGTTAGTTTTAAATGAGTTAAACTGACGTATTAACGAAAAATGTCAAAAATAAAGCTACTATACCAAAGAACAAGGAAGTGACTAAAATTATTACAGAATTGATTATAGATCTTTTCATTGCGTGGATTTGTTGAAATATAATAATTAAAGATATTAATGAAATAGTTTTCAATGGATGGTAAGTTGATATATACGTTATTTATGCTAAATTTAAAGCAAAAGGAGTGTGCGCCAGTGTTTATGTTATTACCAATATAGACGAATAATAATGTAGACGCATACTAAATTAATTCATTCGCGTACCATTACAGACACGTGCCAATATAGACGCATACTAATTTATACGCACACTAATTTAACGCATACTTAAAGAGATTTTCACTTATCAAGACGCGTATGCGAGGCTATACAGGCGCACACTATTTCAGATGCATTTGTTACTAATACATATGTAAACTGTATACATCTGTACACCACATTCTAGTAAGCGGTGGATCAGGATCTACACTGTTCGCTTTTTCTTTTTATTTCTGATAAGAAAAAGTAAACAGTGTATATCATCCTCAGACGGCACGGATGTTCCGGCTGATCTGGATCAACACTTTTCGCATCTGTGATAAAATAGTATATATTTAGTAAAGGGTTAACAAACGGTTCAGTGTTATGCAGTCAATCGTGTACGAAACAGTCATCCTGGAAAAATCTGGTAAGTGTCTGCCTACATAAGATAGCTGCATAGAATGCCTATAGTAGTATTTGTATTAAATTATAATTGTCTGGAACTCTATTATGCTCCCCAAATGAAATTCGGGGGAGCATATAGTCGCCGCATTGTCCGGCCGTCCGTCCCGCATTCGTGTCCGGCCCATAGCTAAAGTTACTTAATGTTATTTGATGTCGCATTTAAAATGAATTTGAGTGGGTCTTTAAAAGAAGATTCTCTAAATGAAGATGACGGCTTACATTGGTTAATTAATACTTAACATTGTCCGTATTCTGTAAGAATTTAGAATTATTCGTGATTCTTCCAACTAACCGGATCTTTATTGTAAGCTCATTAATGTTTAGAAGAAAACTTTGCTTATAGAGGGTTGATATGATTTATAGCTGCGACGACATATGCTGTAATTATAACGTAATAGATCTACACTTTCTTCTAAAACATCAAAACTGAAATTTAGATTCTTGAATTTTATGATTTTTCACGTAAAATGTACATGAGAGGTAAATGTCTTAACCGATTTACGGTTGAAGTTCGGGTAATCACAGAATTAAAGCCCCAGCCCTAAACTTAAGTAAGAATATAGTTTACTATTAAAAAATCATATTAGTCCATATAGACTCCAATATATAAACTCTCTAACAGAACACAAAAGGTCCGATCGAATTCTTTCTTATAGACGGAATTTTCAATGATATTGTTAAATTATAGTTAACGAACTTTTAAGAAGCTAAATATAATGGAGCTATATTTAGCACCGACGAAGAGACCACTTCATGCGCGATCTCGATTTCTGTGACGTTTCGGAAATCCTACTTTCGCTTTTAGTCGCGCGGACCAAATTTATTTTGGTTAATTAAAATTGTATTAGCCAGAACTAATGCAACGAATTTGTGCCTACAGTTCCAAATACATGTAATATTTCATACAAGAGCGGGTTAAATTGAAGTAATCCGCTTTAAGCATTTATACAGACTTCACGAAAGTTGAAAAAAAGTGTCAGACATTTGGTCAGTCAAGATATAAAAATCTGTCTGACCGAAACATTCTGAAAAGGAATTAGCAGTTCAAATTTTATCTGAAACTCGGTCTGATAACATGTCAGACCGGCCCACATTTTACCAGACAGGTCCGTCGGAAAGTCTGTTTATAACAGCAAAAGTTAATTGTATTCTCAGTTGAAAACATGTCTCTTTCCGCATTAAAATAATGCTCAATTCAAAGTATTTAAATAAAGATTTTTTTAAATTGATATTATTTTAGACTAGAATAATTAATTTATTCTTAATAATGCTCACGCCTGCAATTTTAATGTTTTCAGCATTTAACTGAAAAATAACTTGAATATGATTTCTTTCCGATTTTTTTATTTCCCCCCATTTCAATTAAATTACCGATAAACTTCACTGTTCTTCTTTGTTTGCGTCATGTTCCCAATTTTAAAAAAGACACTAGTAAGGTGCGATATGTGTAGATCCAGATCAGCCGGAAAAGAGTTCTTTCTTCGAGCTTATCTTTAAAGTTGACAACACTGAAAAATAGCTGTCGAACGAAAAATTAGCCTGCATAATTTAAAAAACACATATTCCCCCATTAAGCGATACAGATTTTATTTCTAGAAATATTTCTATGATAAACAGGTCTCTTTATGTAAAAAAATCTGTCAAAAGCATTTTAATGTAACTGTTTTTTATTTATTTATGTTGTCTCAGTCTATTTAAAAAGCATCAGCCTGAAAAATGATGTGCGATTAGATAAGACATCAGTTTTCGCGAAATTGTTGCCATGCGCGCACTTGTTGCCATGCGCGCACAGACATTGCACCAGAAGTGCGTTCAAAAATCGTGACATGGTTCTGTTTATGCACGTGAGTAATCGCTCAGATATTTGACAGTTCTGTAAAATAAGCCATTAAAATTTGCAAAATGTTTATAGTTATCAAGAGGTTCGTGGACATGATTGTTTTCGAATGCAGTTCCCCGGAATCTGTATTCGGTGGTTTAACAATCTTTGGTATAACGTAGCTGTATTCGAAACAAAAATTCCGTTTGGTCTAATGAACGATGTAATGAATTTAAAAAAAAAATATTTCATCGCCTTAGTGCAAAAACAGTGTAAGTGACATTGAAATAAGACGGAATTATACAGTGCACAGAAGTTATTTGAAGCCCAAGTAATCTGTGATGATTCTAAATAATTTAGGTCAAGCTTTCGGGGTTCCGCCTTGAATTGTCATATTCTAGTTCAAAAGCAGGGGTCACTAGCTCAGATTTAGGAAACACGACATCAGCATTTCGAAGGCTTTATTTTTTCTATCAGATTTTCATTAGACTTGGTACGAGTGTTTGTTTAGGTGATTTCTATCCGGAGTTTGATTTGGTTCATCTGATAACAAAAAAGTAGGTCATTAGGTTAAATAATAGAAAACCAAGTTAACACTATTGAAGTCACATTTTCTATCAGATTTTCACGGAAATTAGTCAGAATTCTTGTCTTTTTCGCAAAGTGTAAATCTGGGTAATCTCGGTCATAACAAAGGTTATTAGTTCAGGCCAAAGTCCTTCTAACAGCCATTAAGGCCTCTTTCCATTCGAATTTCATGGAATCTGGTCAATGAAGATATTTTGATTGTGATATGTACGAACTGAAAACAGTGTATGCCAACAAACCCCTCAAAACTGCAATCATAAAATACAAAAGAAAAAATGCAATTACGGAATGTGCAAAAAAGAATTGCTAAATTACGGAATGATCATAACTGAAATCCATCCTAACTATTTTCGCCCTGTCCGTCCGTTTTACTGCATTACGCCTAATGTACCCAGTCTCATACAAACCTTGAGTAATCAAGGTTTAATTGTCCACAAACAGTTCGTTAACCGTTTCTATACGTTTTAAATTGAAGAATGGCCTCAAACATAATTTGGATCTATTCTTGCGTCTTTCCACCGCCGTCTCGTGTGTTTGTTTTTATCCTTAAGAAAGAGGGAGGGGGGGTTAACAATTTGATTGAAGAGGCGTTCGTTTTCTGTCATGGTCGGTGCTGCGCACACCTATAGAGATCTTTATCGTTAGGTCCGGCACGTACCGTATACCGTTCCGTACTCCGTGCTGGAGCAAGTAGGTAGACTCCGTAACTAATAAAGACCGGGCTGGACTAGCCCCGATGTCACATACCAGTCTCGTACATCAGAGATGTATCAAACCTTTGTTGCTGCGGTATACATGTGTAGCAAGACACGAACATTTATTTAAGATTTTTAGAATTATTATTTCGCGTCAGTTTAATTTTCATGGGTTTCGCGTTCAAGTATGCAAGTTTGAATATTTCGTCTGTTGAAACCCAGAAAGGGCTATCAGCCTTCTTTTTTCAATTGCTGATAGCCCTTTCTGGCCTTCAATAGACGATTTATATATGACAAACTTAGATGAGGCATGCCCGCTCAAAACTATTATAATTAAAAACTTCACGTTTGCTCATAAAATTATCTTAGGTGGACAATGTGAAATTGAAAACAATGATCCTTCAAAAATCATACTTAGGTTTATCCAAATAGATAGACATTCGGCTCGCGTGTATATTTTCAACAGGTGTGAGTTGTCTTTAGATTGAACGTCAAAAGCTAACCACTTAAAAATGTAAATGGAGCACGATCACAGTTCGCCAGGAGAAATTCCAGACTGCTGCCGGGACAAATTTACGCCAAGAATAGCTGTCAAAAAACACGTTAACTTTGTTTCTTTGCAGATCTGCACCACCCGGAATGACGAAGTATATACTCTGTTCATGTCACAAGATTTTACATCAACTCATGGGGGAATGTTTGGGTGGGCGTTCTCGCAGCAAGTCGTGTCTGTGTAAACTTAGTGACAATATTTTGATTTTTTACTGTCATTCTTTTGCAAATTATATAATATTACAATTATTAAAACCAACGTTAATAGGTAAATATCTTAAAGCTCCAGCCCTAAACTTAAGTAAGAATATACTATTGAAAAATCATATTTGTTCATAGAGACTCCAATATATGAACTCTCTAACAGAACACAAAAGGTCCGATCGAATTCTTTCTTATAGACGGGATTTTCAATGATATTGTTAAATTATCGTTAACTAACTTTTAAGAAGCTAAATATAATGAAGCTATATTTAGCACTGACGACGAGACCACTTCATGCGCGATATCGATTTCTGTGACGTTTCGGAAATCCTACTTTCGCTTTTAGTCGCGCGGACCAAATTTATTTTAGTAAAATAAAATTTAATTAGCCCGAACTAATGCTGCAAATTTGTGCCTATAGTTCCAAATATATGTAATATTTCATACAAGAACGGGTTAAATTGAAGTAATGCCGCTTTAAAGAATGACGTGTCGCCTAAAAATTATACACACGTTCTCGTATTTAGTTCAGTGGGCCACATGATACGCGTATTTAGCTCAGTTTGCCACACGATACCAGTTATAAGGTGCTTTGTCATATTATACCATACCAGGTATATTACACGATACCAGTTATAAGATGCTTTGCGTATTTAGTTCAGTGGGCCGCATGACGCCAGTTTAAGGTGCTGCGACACGCGTATTTAGTTCAGCGGGCCACATGACACCAGTTTAAGGTGCTTTGTCACGCGTATTTAGTTCAGTGGACCACATGACACCAGTTTAAGGTGCTTTGACACGCGTATAAGGTTCAGTGGGCCACATGACACCAGTTTAAGGTGCTTTGATACGCGTATTTAGTTCAGTGGACCACATGACACCAGTTTAAGGTGCTTTGTCACGAGTATTTAGTTCATTGGACCACATGACACCAGTTTAAGGTGCTTTGACACGCGTATAAGGTTCAGTGGGCCACATGACACCAGTTTAAGGTGCTGTGACACGCGTATTTAGTTCAATGGGCCACATGACACCAGTTTAAGGTGCTTTGTCACGCGTATTAGGTTCAGTGGGCCACATGACACGCCTATTTATTCTCAACAAAAAAAGAAACCTGACACTGTAACTTTGAATAAGTATGAGGTGCATATTCAAAATCATATATATTTTTGCACCATCCAAAAGAAAATAACCACTGAATCACTTGTTTCATGCACCAAAAATATCAAAATGCATAATTAAGTTCAAAACATGCACAATTTGTATTACATACCACAATTCAATTAGCTTTAAATTTAATTCCAGGAAAATACACCAAATATAAAGTGTCAGGTTTCTATTTTTGTTGAGTATAGTACAGTGGGCCACATGACACGCCTATTTAGTTCAGTGGGCCACATGACACGCGTATTTAATTCAGTGGACCACATGACATCAGTAAATGGTGCTTTGTCACTCGTATTTAGTTCAGCTGGCCTCATGACACGAGTATTTAGTTCCGTGGGTCATATGACACGCGTATCTAATTCAGTGGGCCACGTGACATTAGTTAATGGTACTTTGTCACGCGTATTTAGTTCAGTGGGCCACATGATACGCGTATCTAGTTAAGAGGGCCACGTAACCCGCGTATTTAATTCATTGGGCACATGACACCAGGTAATTGTGCTTTGGCACGTTTCAGAGCGAAAATAATTTCATTGTTTTCAAAAATCGAGATGTATAACTTAACTTTAAGGAGACCTGTAAACAAAGTAAAATGTGATATTTAATGTTCTTTCACCGTCAACGTACGAGTGAATATTTTTATAGCCGAAGTTTTTTTAGTGTAACTCGCGCAGTAAAACTCACTCGCAACAGGTCCTAAAATCCATTGATTAGTACAAAAATTGCTGAAAATTCACTCCTGTAGTCATTTATAGGCGTTACATATTGGCACTATTAATAATTACCTCTTCTGAGACATTGCAGTATTCCTCCCTGAACTGTGAATATGCTGCCTTAAGTTGAGGGATAACGTCTGCTGGTTTCGGCATCGCATTAATTTCTCTTTGATACGTTTGTCGGTTTCGGCATCTCGTACATATCTCATCGTTACGTTGCCGGTTTCGGCATCTCGTGGCCCGCCCGGCTAGCTCAGTGGATAGAGCATCGGACTGTCAATCCAGGGGTCGTGAGTTCGATCCCCAGCCGAGGCGGGAAAAATTTCTCCGTGACAATTGAACTCGGACATTGCGTCTGAGAGTCGTTTGTCACTCACCTCTGATTCAAGTGAGGAAGCAGTCAGTCGCTTGCGGAGAAATTGGTTAGTACTGGTTAGAGACCCAGGAACACCGGTTAGGTGGACTGACCGCCGGGATATAACCAGAAAGGTGTTGAAACCAGGCGTTAAACCCCAAACAAACAAACAAACAAACAATCGGCATCGCGTACATATCTCATAGTTACGTTGCCGGTTTCGGCATAGCGTACATATCTCATCGCTACCTTTCCGGTTTCGCAATCGCGTACATATCTCATCGTTGCTTTACCGGTTTCGGTATCGCGTTCATATCTCATCGCTACGTTGCCGGTTTCGGCATCGCGTTCATATCTCATCGCTACGTTGCCGGTTTCGGCATCGCGTACATATCTAATCGTTTACCGGTTTCGGCATCGCGTCTTTATCTCATCGTTACTTTACCGGTTTCGGCATAACGTTCATATCTCATCGTTACGTCTGCTGGTTTCGGCATCGCATACATATCTCATCGTTTCGTTTTCTGGTTCCGGCATCCCGTACATATCTCATCGTTTCGTTGCCGGTTCCAGCATCGCGTACATATCTCATCGATACGTCTGCCGGTTTCGGCATCGCGTACATATCTCATCGTTTCGTTTGCCGGTTCCGACATCGCATACAAATCTCATCGTTTCGTTTGCCGGTTTGTACATATCTCATTGCTACGTTGCCGGTTTCGGTATCGCGTACATATCTCAAAGTTACGTTGCCGGTTTCGGCATCGCGTACATAACCTCATCGTTACGTTTAAGAGCTCCCAGCAAATACGAAAGGCATTAGTACAACGAATTGACAATTGAAAAAAGACAGATTACATTTACTTCCTTGAATCCTTTTTATTCGTGAGTTACTAATTTTCGTGGATTTTGCGGGCAGCTCAATCCAAGATTTGTAAAGCAACTCAATATAAGGAATTGAACTAAAACTTAGTTTAAATATTGAAATTCACGATAATACTCTACGAAAGTTGTCTAACGAAACAGTACGAAAATATATGCCCACGAATATAAGTGCATGCACACAATCTCCTTCGCAGAGTTGTCGTTCCTTACACTCACTACATCTCTGCGAAAGGCTCAATGTCAAGATTTTTGACATAACTCGGCAGCCTTATTTTATACAGTCATAACTAAGAATATGAATGCTTTTGGTTAAACAAATGACAGATATCTTCACTATCTTTCGTTCAAACCAAAGAAACCCAATCAATTTAAAATGTAATTGGTGAACTATTTTTTGAGGTAAAGTAAAAGTATTTGAAAGTAGTCCCAGCCTATAACAGAGGTGAATGTAATGATCCGATAATGTAAGAGAGTGGCATGCACAGTATAATAATTTGGGGAAAAACTGCTGCTACATGTGCTCGTGGCGAAATTAACTTGTGAAAATCAAAATTCTTACTTGTTTTGTTTATTAAGGTGAGCATGTGAGACCATTTAGTTTTCTTGTAGAAATAATACGGAACCAAATTATTTGATTTGCTGACACAAACACTCCTAAACTTAAAATCTTCCGCTTTTACTTTTATTGTTCCGGGTCTTGATCCAGTTGAAATCCAAGCTTAGCTATAACACGTTTAACCTAATTTGTATGCATTGTAAGTCGCCGTAAAAAAAGACGGTGGTTGAAATAGTGTACATAAAGCAGATTTTAATAAATATACCATTTTCCAGGGAGATAAGACAATGAGAATTGAGAGAGAGAGAGGGAGTGAGAGAGAGAGGGTGAGAGAGAGAGAGAGAGAGAGAGAGAGAGAGAGAGAGAGAGAGAGAGAGAGAGAGAGAGAGAGGTTTCTTACGGGATTGGTATTGCCAGGACATTGCGTTATATCGCGATATTTTACCTATACATTTTGTGATTATCTGCAATTTATTGTAATTTTATTACTGATAAAATAGCATGCAAAAAACTTAAAATGGTCGACTTTATGATGTAAATAACACTATATGACTAAAAATAAACATTCAATTAGATCGTAAACTGATCGATTAAGATTGCAATGATTCTTACAAAGTACGGCTTGTTCAGATTACTTGTACATTGTTTCAAGTAGATTTTGTTTAATATAACAAACACCGGTATTTTAAAATCTTATTATAACGATTTGTATAGTCGGCGAATATACCGCAATAACGAGTGTACCGCGATATACCGCCCACCCATAAGGGACAGGGTGTGCTACTTGCGAGACATGAAAACTATGGGAGACAAAGCTGTGATAATAAAAGTTCGGGGGTGGGGGTCAGAGACGGTGATGGTGGCGTAAAAATGGTACTGCTCTGAGAAATGGTCCAGGGGCCGTTTGTCCAAAACTAGAATAATTTTGCCTAAAATGGAGAAGTAGGCCTATGTAGACAGTCATCCATATGTTTGTTGATTTTTTTCGACTTAATTTAGAGGTCTTTACAACAGTTGTTCAAATACCTCACAATTTTAAATGCCAGATGTTTGGCATCTTCTTTAGTTTAAATTGCACCAAATAGCATGGAAAGGGAAAAGTTTGTGATAAGTGAGTATGCAAGCTTAACTGCAATGATATACCTACCGTCTGTATTGTATGTAACATGCGAATGTTACGTATCGTTAACTTTTTAATGCCTAGATTCCAACAGTGGTTTATCAGTAAAAATTCTTTGAAAGATCCGATTCCCAGGTTCTCACAGTTTCAGATAAATTTCCACCAATCGTCTCATTTCGCGTGCAATTTCAGTCGAATGTATAACGTAATGGGAATGCAGCTTAAACTTGGTTCCGGTCCTACGAAGAAATGAGACCGCTACTTCTGCGGAGCTGGTAACCAGAAAGTGCAGCTCTTGGATTCTATTTTAGAATTTCTTTTTTACGCACGTAGTAATTTCTATCAGCTGTCTACGCTAGTAAGGCTGGCTGAGTGGAAAATGTCTGGACTTTTAGAAATATCCTTTGTTTACTAAACATTCTTTAAGTGAATTAAATAAGCCGTATATACATTTGTTAGAGGGACTTAATTTGTGAGATTTGTGTGCAAAAATTATCAATAAAACAATTGAACTTAAACTCTAAATTGTGAATAAATGTGGCTTAGTGTATATAAATAAATGTGACACTAAGCATTTGTACGAAATCATGTTTTGTAATGCCGAACTTGAACATTAAAACGTGAAGACAAGAGCTGTGATGATACCACTGCCAGCGGGGCCCGAGGGCCTTAGTCCCCCACCTTACTGCAAGTGTCACCGATTCATTTTCTATCCGTACATTACAGATCCCATTTTCTGTCGAGTGACGTCAAACCCGCCTTCTACGTCAGATATAGAGTTCCCTACGACGTCGACGTCAGCGCTGGAATATGAACAGCATTTGGAGGGGACGTTTAAATTCATCTCCAATGAAAACTGTCATAAACGTAAGTAATATTACTTAACTCATTTAATACCTTTAATCTGTTATAATTATTTTTTAATATCATATACCCTATGAATTTAAAGCATTCTGATTGGTCGAGAGCTCCGTACTCGCGAGTCCGAAAAAAGTGATAACTACCCTGGGAATTAATAACTACCTTTGCTATCATCATCATCATCATCATCATCATCAGAATGCTTTAAATTCATAGGGTATATGATATAACAAGTAAATACTAATGTTGAGGTCGATATGTAGTTTTGCGGACCTGGGTAGTGTGATATTGACCTCGGACTTCGTCCTCGGTCGATATCACACTACCCAGGTCCGCAAAACTACATATCAACCTCAACATAAGTATTTATTTGTATAATATTAAAGGAAGTCGGTTAGATAAATCCCTCATACAGTTTACTATGTGTAGTTTTCCTGGGCCAAAGGTTATAATGAGATTGGAGACAAGTCTTAAATCTCAAGAATCTGATTGGTTAAAAGCGAGACTTTTCTACATATCAGCCAGTCAGATGCTTAAGATTTGAGACTGATCTTCATTCTTAGTTTCATTATCTTTGGCACAGTCTGATACGGAAAACAGAGCCAGTAAACTCGATCCATATGAGGATGGGGACTCGAGCTTCGCGCTTGTCGCGTATGGAGTTTACTGGCCATAGCGGGTAAACTACACATCATAGGTCCGGCGCCTAAGTTTTAACGTTAGCGTAATGTACAATCAGATCATTATAGAAATGAATGAATGCAGTAGAGTTTAAACTTCGAAACCTTTTGTCATAACAGTTTGGGAGCGAGCTGGATACCTATTCCAAAAAAAAAATATAGCAACGAGCTCCGGGTTCGTATCCCGCCAAGCCATTACATCTGTTAGCCCGATGACATGGGTGCGTATGCGCTTTGCATGATGGATAGAAAGTGGAATTGTATGCAAGATAAGAGAAATATGTGTTTGTTGCCAGAATAGCAGGAGCACACGCGACCTGTTACCGAGGGACCTAGACTCGATATTATTTTTTTACCTTGTAGGTTCGTATTTTGATGATATTGCCCCTGCTGGGAAGCGAACCCATACGGCGAAAGCGCCTATTAAAACAATGTCATTTACGCTACCTATTGAGCTAACCAAGACAACACCAAAAAGGTTGATCGGATATCTGATAAACGTAGTTATCATTGCATGACATCGATAACCGATTATCTACTGATAACAGTACAGACTATATGTACGGGGAGATTTTTTCGGCCGTCACATTGCACAAATAGCGCTATTGTGAAATTCAAATGATATTTCCCCTATGCATATTGTTGAATATAAAATTCATCATGACTTGTAGTAAACGTGTATTTCTGTACGAACAGACTGCACAGCTTATAATTTATATTATTTTACATTTAAAGTATTACCGTTCTTCAATTCTCATAATTGATTAGTATTTTAGACTAAACTGTATTCTTACATTCGTGATTGCGAATTTTTTTAGAAAATGTAAGTCATTATGCCGACCTGCCACAAAATCGACGAACATTTGCCAAATACCAATAAATATAAAAGGGAAAGGGGAAAAAGGGGGAAAGACTTCCTCGCGTCGCCGCCTCCCTTCCTCCCCTCCCCGTCGCCCCTTACCTTCCCTCCAGCGTGGATCCTTAGAAGAATGTCGTGGCCGAGCAAACAAGAATAGATGGATGAATACTATATTGACTTACAGATTCACCGGATAGACGTTTTACTTCTAGTTTTCTGCGTTCTTTTAAAATATAACAGGGAAGTTGGTATGCTTCAATAACAACTTGTCTGACGGAAGAGCAACGTCTAAATTGACATTAAATATTTCCCTTTCCAACATCTAACATTTGAATGCCGTATCAAATTGCTTACCCTGACATAATTTAAGTTATTATTTAGTGGAACGCAGCTATAAGCTTGCCGTAAGCGCAACTATAAGCTTTAAAATATCATTTGTTTTCGCGCTGGTTCAAATTTCGCGCTAGGGCAAGTGCGAGATATTAAACCCCTACCCATCCCACTCACTACATAACCTTGTAAGCGTTTCGTTTTTGCGACCATTGTAGACCCAGACCGCCATGTCTGATCACCTACGTGCTCAAGATCATAAAACTAAATCTGGAGACCAGTCTCAAATCTCAAAGCATCTGGTAGCCATTACAGCCAGTAAGATGCTTGAGATTTGAGACTGGTCTCCAATCTTAGTTTGTGATCTTGGGCCCTACACTGAGTTAATTGCAAATATTTTAGCGGGTTAAGTGGAACTTTTTAAAGTGTACAACAAGTGCATTGTCACTGACACATTGAAATTGACATCTTATTTTAAACATCTGATGTTGTATAATAGAAAAATCAAATTGAGGTATTTTCCTATTATAACCTCAGACAAAATTGAATAGGGTGAGGATACTCGTGTGCCGTTTGTCTTTGTGCAGTTCACCAAGTTCCATTTATGTAATGATTGTTTTTGATAAGCTTTTGCTATTGGTATTTTCATATCAAGTGATTTGACCTTTGTCGAGAGCGCTTTTTTATCTCAAGTAGAGAATTATTAATACTTTCATAATAAGCTGAATTGCCTTTGTTCAGACAAGGGCTTTCGAAGAAATTTGTTAAAGTAACTGAAAAGCGAATAGCGTATGTACAGATCAACACGCTAATGTGGGTATACATTGGTCCCTCATTCAATGTTACATGAACCGGTTAAAACGTGGGCGTTAAAAAATATCAACCGCTGAAACTTTAAGTAGAAGGAATTTTTATGACAGATACCGGACTTACTAGCCGGGTGTTCCGAAGAGCGAGTCAGAATGCGCTGACGTAGCACTCGGCCGTTTACATTCCAATGTATAAACCCCAGACCAGGATCAGATCATGGCTGAAGGTTATAAAGCTGAGAATGGTCGCCATTTCAGCCAATCAGATGATTGAGATTTGAGACTGGTTTCCAATCTCAGCTTTATAACCTTGGGCACATGTCTTGGACCGTGATCTGTGTTTAATAAATTGTTTTCATTCCCATTTTAATGGTTTAAACATATTTTATTTGCCATAATGCAAATATATTCGGGCAACAAGTTATTACCACATTCATAACAACCTTCACAAACCCATTTTAATTAATTAATTGTTAGCTGTTAGCTCCGGGGCCCAAGATCATAAAACTAAGTTTTGAGATCAGTCTCAAATCTCAACCATCTGATTGGCTGAAATGGCGACCAGTCGCCATTTCAGCCAATCAGATCCTTGAGATTTGAGACTGATCTCAAAACTTAGTTTTATGATCTTGGGCCCGGGATTATTAACAGACCAGGGCCCAAGCAAAAAACTACAATTGGAGACCAGTCTGAAATCTCAAGCATCTGATTGGCTGAAATGGCGACCAGTCGCGAAATTGAGATTTGAGACTGGTCTTCAGCTTTAGTTATATGGGCCCAAGATCATAAAACTAAGTTTTGAGATCAGTCTCAAATCTCAAGGATCTGATTGGCTGAAATGGCGACTTGTCGCCATTTCAGCCAATCAGATGCTTGAGATTTGAGACTGATCTCCAGATTTAGTTTTATGATCTTGGGCAATGATCGTGGGCACCGAATTTGTTAATTTATTACTGACATGTATCCTGCATAGTAAATGTTCTTTGTGCTTAAACTTTTAATACAATTGGCTTCCTATAACAAAAGAACCTTCCGTCAGCTCGTGCATTTGCTTGACGAATGTGAAAACCGGTTTTGATTGGTTATTTTAATATGTGATTGGCACACAGCGTAAGTTCAATTTAACACATAAATAAATTTTAACGAAAAATAAAAATGCAGTGTTTAGTTTTTTTTTAGATTTTTTGTGTATGGGTAGATTTTGGTACATGGTTTATTGTAGGTGTCTACCTTTGATTTGTAAAAGACTGCAAGGAACGACAACTCTGTGTGGATTGTTTTGTTTGTTTGTTTGGGGTTTAACGCCTGGTTTCAACACTTTTCTGGGTTATATCCCGGCGGTCAGTCCACCTAACCGGTGTTCCTGGGTCTCTAACCAGTACTAACCAATTTCACCGCAAGCGACTGACTGCTTCCTCACTTGAATCAGAGGTGAGGGACAAATGACTCTCAAACGCAATGTCCGAGTTCAATTGTCACGGAGAAATTTTTCCCGCCTCGGCTGGGGATCGAACTCACGACCCCTGGATTGACAGTCCGATGCTCTATCCACTGAGCTAGCCGGGCGGGTTATCTCTGTGTGGAGATCGGGTTGGCAGGGTGTATGATATTCAGACTAAACACTATCAAATCCTATGCTAAATACTATCAAATCTTCATGAAACCTTGATTATTTGTGAATGTATGAATTTACTTTGTCGTGATCTATGATCAGGCAACTCGGACTGGTAAATTCAGAGTTATAGCCGTTTGGTAGTTAAAATGTTGTTGTTTTTTTTAAATCAGCTTTTCCCCGGAAAATTCGAACGGTGGATGTCTGGTTTATGAATCTTTAAAGTAACTTTAATGTTTGAGATAAATAAATCGTTCGTTTGTTCAAATGAGAAAAACAAATTCAATATAACAATGTTTTTAATTTTATTTTAAAAGAAGGTTACCCAATATATTTTTATCAATCTTTTAAGCCTTTTCTTATATGACAGTAGAATTTACGTAACTTCAATAAAAGAGCTCTTTTTCCATCCGAAAGGCCGCGACGACCATCCCAAAATGCTGGAAAAAAATTCAATCACTGCATTGTTTGCATTTTACATGGTGACAATCTTAATTTTTATTTATTTACTTAACAAATGAATTATAGTGTTTACATTTTGCTGCACATTTCAGTTTAAGTTTATTGCTAATTTATTTTTAATGCAATAAGTCAAACGTTTTTCGTGTCACGCGTCTCATCTGCAGTTATATAATCCTGCTACATACGGGAACATCCGACGGATTGAAATGAGACACCTGTATCTATTTTTAGCTTCGATGGTCCGGTAATTAACCGTACCCTAAGTCGGACTGTAAATAGGGCATACGATACCCCTTTCAAACACCCTTCCTCATTACATACGGGCGTAACGTTTTAGTATGCAATTACACTAACAGTGGGGTAAAAGCAAATGAATGAAGAATGAAGGAAGTTTATTACAATTTGGAAAACGACGGTTATAAATAAATGTATTGTTAATAAATAGTATTATAAAAGCCTGGGATTTGTCGGTAGTTGGTTAAGTTAAATTATTAGACCCTTGTAGGATACATGTTTAAAATACACGAGAGAACGCGGTAAGTTACAAAATATTACTTGTGAATTGTCGGATTAAATAACTTTAAACTTAGTATCGAGCAGGATAGGATATAATTTGGACTGTCGGGGTAATGACCAAGATGCGAGTTCGATACACTTCGGTGCGGTACTATTATGCAGCTGAAACTGGTGTTGTTTTGTGTTCTCTGCTGTTGAGCACGTTTTTATCTTACCGTTTGATTTTTTATTCAATTTATTTTTAAATGAAGTAAATTCAATTAAGACTGACACGCCGTCTGGGAGTCGAACCAGCGTCCCCCGCATTTGAAGTCTGTTGCAAACCGGACTGCGTTGAAATGAAAAAAATGTCTATATGAAACATAGCGTTTGCTGCCACCCATTATAATGTTTTAAAGTAATTGCTTATGTCAGTTGTCTGCATAAGGTAACATTACTTATAATAGCTCGGAACATTGGGTATCGGTTGCTTATGACTGGTACCAAGAACACAACTAAATCAGGAGATCAGTCTCAGATCTCAAGGATCTGATTGGCTAAAATGGCGACTGGTCGCCATTTCAGCCAATCAGATGCTTGAGATTTGAGACTGATCTCCAAACTTAGTTTTATGATCTTGGGCCCAGGTGACTTTCAACGGACCAAACTATGTATAATACTGCGTCCGACTGATTTAATAATAATCATGTTTAAATTCTGCAATTTTTAAAGTTCGGGCAAGTCTTTTGTATATGTACACTTAAAAATAGTATTAAGTGTAAACACATTTTCATGAAATACATTTCAATCGCTGTTTTGTATAACAGAGTACATGTATATGGAAAATACAGCTGACATTCGTAAGTTGTTGTAGACTCCATATTAAATTGGCTGCTTTAGATATTCTTAATTTACGTTTAACTTGTTTCTTTTAGTTCCGTGTACATTGTACTCCTCATTTAAAATTTAATAATTATTATATTTCAACTTTTGAAATCCCGGTAATTTATTATTTTCAGAATGATTATCATAAATTGAACACCGAAAGTCCTTTAAGCACCTTTTCAACTATTCATAATAGTTTCAACGTGTTTATTCGGTAAAATAACGAGAGCTATGCTAAATTATGCGCAAATTTTGTGACTTACTCCACTAACACCTTTTGTAGTATCTCCTCAGCTCAACTCACGATGATAATTTTTTCTAGTTTAAACATTAATTATACTTTATCATTCACGATAGAAAAATGTACCTATCCATTATTGAAAGTGATGAATAGAAAACGGACAATGCGGGGCTCGAACTCACAACCCACACAACAAGGCGAGTATCTTACCATGTCGCCACTGGGGACGGCCTAGATAAATATCTACGCCGTTTTTTAATTGTGTGTAGGTGAAAAGGACAACGAAATCGATTTTAATTTCGTATGATTTTAAATTTGCACTATATTTGCTAAAATTGGTTGATATGATTCTGTTATCTAACAGATTTTTGGTCGGCAGACCCAGAGTTATCTGGTTTCTGACTCTCTGATAGTTTCAGTCGGTATAATAGTTACTGTAACAAACCGCAGGCCTAAGAACCGCCAAAAAGTAGTTCTATTTTCAAAAGTCCTAACAGCAGGTATGCCAACCCCCAGTACTTTCAATGCTTTGATTATTTAAAGATATCATTTATAAATTCATCATTTAACATTTGGTTTACCAAAATACTAAGTACACAAACCACGTGACTGAAGCTAATTTAAATACAACGGGTGAGCTGGTCAGTTAAAGATTCCCGAGGACATCTCATCATTTAAGTAAACTGCAGCCCTAGAAGTTTTCATTGTTTCAATTTATTTTACAGACAATTATGCATTTTTTTTCTTTTATGAAAATTTTGCGTAAATTTGCGGGTCTTTTAAAGTTAAATTCAGTTCATTTAAAATTGAAACAAACTGACTAGTGAATAAAAGACACACATTAAAACACGAAAAATACACCATTAAAATTTGGGGCCCGTCACGGGAAAAGTTACAAACGGACAGCTTACGTAAATTCTTGAAATGACGTGTTAACATTTCTTATTATGGACTTTGTGCTAAAACTAATGTTGTCAATATATGTAACAAAATATCCCAATTGCTTTCCAATATAGCAACAACTAAACTGTCAACAAATTACAAGAGAAAAAAATTCCCATGGCGCGCCCCAACTTTACTTAAACATTGCAAGTGATACTCTGCTTGCAGGGTAACTTCGGGAGGTCGTGGATTCCCGTTCCACTCGGAACTGATCTTATGTTGCTAATTATGACCTTTCATTTGCCTTTTTGTATCAGAACATTAAGGATAAACGAACGATTTATAGGGTTTTGGTACAGGCACCCTAAAGCTTATTCAGGTTTGAAGGTTATAAAACTGAGATTGGAAACCAGTCTCAAATCTCAAGCATCTGTCGCCATTTCAGCCAATCAGATGCTTGAGATTTGAGACTGGTTTCCATGCTCAGTTTTATAACCTTGGGCACAGATTGCAGTTAATGCAATTACGGATTATTTCTTGTTTGTTATTTCAGCTATGATTTGTCTCATTTCAGTTATGGATTCTAACATAACCCTATGGCAGTTCCTGCTGGACTTACTGGTCAGCAATGAACACAAAGACATCATACAGTGGACAAACAATGAGGGAGAATTCAAACTGACCAATCCTGAAGAGGTCGCAACTCTTTGGGGTCACCGTAAGAACAAACAGAATATGAACTATGACAAGCTCAGTAGAGCTCTGAGATATTATTACGAAAAGAATATCATTAAAAAAGTGACTGGACAGAAATTTATGTACAAGTTTGTTTCTTTCCCGGAGATTGTAAAAACTGAAACCAAAGTACCGTTTAAACAGAAGATGGAGACTTTGGCTCAGAATTATGGCCAACAAAAGATTCCGCATCTTGCGTCATACAACGCGGCAACTATAAAGTCGTCTGCGGAAAATGCGACAATGGGGCTAAATCTCAAAAAGGAAAACATTTCCCCCACAGAGAAAAGCGATTTTACTCTGTTTTGTTCTGATAGAGATCACAAGATTGAGAAAAATCATAGGACTACCATGTCTCAAGATATGTGCCTTAATCTAACAATGCCTACCAATTCATCAGCCATGAACTTCGTAACGGGTTCAGTTCAGTCAGTAGTCTTCGTGACATCAAGCGGATTAATTTCTGGAAGTACTTCCGGAAGTGAAAACAGACTACAAAGTAGTGCCAAATTTTCGTCAAAACCGAAGCCTAATCCATTAATTCTTAATGTAAATCCACCGGTGCAGACGACAATTACACCGGCGACGCCCGTCCCAATACTCAGTCCCAAACTACTTCCACCCTCATTTACAGCCATGCACACGCCATTAATGTTCGGGAATCCTCTTTTAGGGGTTCCTAGGACCCCCATCCCACTTCATTTCTGGAGTTCGTTAAGCCCGATCGCGACACTCAGTCCACGACAAGCAACAACGAGTCCGCGCTTAACAGCATCAAGTTCCGCTTTCCAGTTCCCAATTACAAGTACGCATGCGCAGTTGACTTTACCGAACTTTAGCGCAATCGAAGGGCTTTCAACGCCAATTGTTTCTTCGCCCTCAGTCAAAATACCGGTTTTATGACAAACAGAAACGGGTAAGGAAAATTTCCCCTACCGCTGATGAAATGCATCAAACTAAATTAAGAAAGACAGTGGAAAGTACATTATGTCGTAAAAGGGGGTCAACAGTGAATACAATGTCGTTAAAGTGTGTCGAGTAATAAAATGTTGATGACGTCATTCAGGAACTAATTTCTGTTAGTTTCATCAGTTTCAAGGACCCGGTTGTAATGTTTCCGCGCACGGGATATTAGATATTAGAGAACTGAAGTGCTGTACTTTGAAAGTATTAATTAAGTGCTTCTGTTTGTGAAATATTCAAATTAGTTACTTTTTATTGTCCAATGACGTAAAAGGTATACATTGTCGTGTCAAGTGGTATGTTGGAGTAAAATGGGTGCGGTATAAAACGTTAGGGGATTCCCCAGCGATGTCCCCGAAGTGCCAATGAGGAAAAAGATTCACCTAGGATTGGAATTCCGCTGTTTACCCAGTATTATAAATATATACTTACTTCGTCGATAAATACTTACTTCGTTAAGCGGCATTGTTGCAGCATTTGATATTAAATTTCTCACACGGTGCAGTGCAGAGTGTGTGACCGGTGTTATAGTATGAATGCATTACTGCTTAATGTAATTTGAAGTACAGCGAACCAGGAAGTCTTTTGACAAGTCATACATTTAAATGACTTTAAATGTCAACGTTGTACATACATTTAAGTGCACATGTTTATCGTTATGTCCAGAAGCATACTCCTCGTTATGTCAATAATTTCTCGTGCAATGTTATCATAGTAACTGAACATGGGCCCTTTTTATAACTCATCTTAAGTTAAAGTTGAAACTGTGTTAAAAATTTGTTATTTTTTTATTCACGAGATCCTAATTTGCTAGTGTATTATTGCCGAAATGAATCGAAGCTCAATTCAATTCACTTATTTTGCACCCCCTCCCCTCTTCCGACACCTCGTTGCTTAAAGGGGCCGTGGGTTCTGCGGCTGGATATTTTTTGTCCATACCAAGTGACAAGTTCAGTAAATCACACCACATGGACTGGCTTTTATGATTTATCACTCTGTGTACACAGTTTCATTTTTGTTTTTTGAGAAATTGTTGTGTTTTTTTGTTATTTAAGAATTAAGTTGTTGTCTCAATTCATGCTGTCCCCGGTGAATTATTTTGAGTACGAGATGTAAAAGATTGGGATGTGCAGACTCTAAAAAATCTATACGTATACTTACAAATCTGCTTCTTGGCGATATTTTAATGAATACATTTTGCCTCAATATTGCATCAACGATTTTTTAATTGCTTCTATTCTGGGAAGTTTATTATCTTGTTGACAGTTCATCATATATAACAGTACGTACGTTATTACCATGTAATGACATTAGGGACCATTTTTTCATGCCATTCATTACAGATTTTGTTTATAGAACTTTAACAGTAAATAAATTGTCAAGATAGTATATAACATATTGTCTGTTTACTAGTAAGCGGTGCATGAAACGTTAATGAGGTCACTGTCCGTTGGTGTTGTAAAACTTTCCCCTTCCAATTTTTATTTGTATCTCTATTATTTTCTCACCCTACCACCGAACCCGAATATTTGAGTAATATGTGAATTTGTTCTACTCACTTTTTACTGACGTTGTCATCGTTGTTGATGACTTCATTTCAGGTTCAAGTTTAAGTGCAGACTCTTGAACTACTTTAGCTACGCTTTCAAACTTGGTATAATATATGTTCACACACACAGGCCTACTATCTCGAATGTGTATGCCAAGCACGATTATTCTTAACTGTCATTTTTGTCAAATATTGACCGTTTGCATATAAGTTAGCATACGAACTCTCAACTCATTTGCTACCTGAACTACAACTTTGAAACTTGTGCTGTGTACACAGTGTCTCGCCATCATATAATCCCTGTTTGGTGTACTTTGCACTTTGGATTGAATTTTGATAATTTTAACTTAAAAGTTTAGGTTTGCAAAGGCATGCAAGCTAAACTACTACAGGTTAAAATATTGGTAAACTTGTACCCAATTTATAATATTATGGGTTGATAAGTAACGTTTTCTGTTTATTGCGGTTCTGGTTCCTGTCTTGATGGTAAGACAGAAGCAAGACTTAGTACACATACAAACATGATAGCAGGAGTTGGATATCCCCCATAACTTCTACCCTCCATCCCCTACCCCCCACCCCCACACATGCACACACAAACCCATCGTTTGTACTACTCGTATTTATTTTTTAATAATGTGACTACGAATTTCAGGTTTTTTCATAATTGTCTTTTTGTTTAGCATAAACATAACGGAAACATTCCACGAACATTTAAGTTTTGTTCAGACTGGGATCGATGTACTTTCATTTATACTGGACAACAGCCAAACCTGGCGTCCACAGCATGACTGTATAAAGCGAAAATTTGTGTAATCTTGTAAATATTTTTAAGTTTTTGTGTTCCGGGGCCAAGATCATAAAACTAAAACCGGAGACCTGTCTCAAATCTCAATTATATGATTGGCTGAAATATCGACTGGTCGTCATTTCTACCAATCAGATGCTTGAGATTTTAGATTGGTCTCCAATCTCAGTTGTACAATCTTGGACCCTGTTAAATGGATAAAACACAAATGCTTATGAGAACTAAAAATTATATTTGTTTATAGCAAACGATGCTGCAAAAAAAAAACAAACTCGTATTATGAACTCCTTATTTTGTTTCTGTCTGGTCTGTTTTTAATTCAAATCACTGATATGCTTATGACCTACATTTATGGAATCATTTAGGTAACTTGAAGAAGTTCTAAAACAGTAATGTAAGGTGATTTATTTTGTCCAGTAAAATTACATTTTACAAGAAACCCAATCTCGCCATAGTCAAAACTAACAAAATGTTAGCCTAGCGGTTTTCAGGTTATGATTTTATTCAGATTGAAAGAAACGTTAATTATTTTGGTCGGACGAAACTATCTGGGACCATTACATATTTTATTCAACTGACTTTATTTAACTGACTAACTGTTTAATGATTTTCAATCAATATGCATTCGTACAAAAGTAAAGCGGAGGTAGATAATAACGTTTGTTTTAGAATAAGTTACGTAAAATATTGTGTTGTTACGTTACACAAACACAGATTCTGATATTATATCACAAAGATGCATTATTTTTTCTTTAAGTGAGTGTATTATTTGTATATATTTTGTTCATAGTTGACGTGCATCAACATTATTTGATGTTAGTGTTTCCCACCCGCTTTTAGCTTGAGCTGTTTCCAGACGTGAATTTGCTTTAACTAAATATTATTTTGTTGAGGCATAAAACAACACACACTTGATTTTTTTAATTATTTAAGGTAAATGCGTATACATACTTTAATGACAATATGTGTTACCAAAGTTGTTAGATGTACATATTTATATATAGAAACTTGTATAAATTTATAAATTGGATACAAACTCAATGTTTAAAGGTTAACACATTTGTTCTTTGTTATGGGGCAGGTAATGTGAATGTGTTTATAGTGATATATTTTGACATTTTAATTTTACTATATTATGAAAGAAATTGCAGTTATTATTTTTCATATTTACCGGTAACTAGATGTTTTGTTACCCATTTTGACAACATAATGTAATTTTTACCGCGAAATCCATAATGAAACACACTGTTGAACTTCGACCAAGTGACTGTCTCATTATATAAAATATCTGCACTTTAGTGCAGTCTGTTGCTCAGTATTAGGTCGTGAAATCCATCGTTCAGATTAACTGTCATACTTCCATTACATTAAGTCAGACATGGACCCAAGATCGTAAAACTGAGATTGGAGACCAGTCTCATACCTCAAGCATCTGATGCTTGAAGTTTGAGACTGGTCTCCAATCTCAGTTTAATGATCTTGGGCCTTGGTTAGTTCAATCGATCAAATTGAAAAGAAACCGTGCTTAACCTTTTTAGTCCATATGATACGGCTGTTAACTAATGGACGAACAGTGTAGATCAAGATCAGCCGGCACATCCGTGCCGCCTGAACAGGATTACACTGTTCGCTCAGAGATTCGTAAGGTTATTTCTGACAAAGAAGCGACCAGTGTAGATCTAGGTCATACGCCACAAATGTGCTAGCTGATCCTTACCTACACTGGTCGCACATGCGAAAAAACGTATATATGGAGTAAAGGGTTAACGACTTTTTAACGAAGCACCTGCAATGACTTTTTAATTTTGTAACTGCGAAATACACAAAATATTTTGTAACTGCGAAATACACAAAATAACTTCGTTTCTCTTTTAACTTATCTAAAATGCTGTTACGTAGGTCAGAGTCGGGGAAAGTTCGTGAAATATTACATACACTTCGAGTTCATGGAAAGTTTAATAATTTTTGACAGATGATATTTGAAATTAGTGTTTTTCATTCACATTTTTACATGTTTAGGCAGTGATGAGAACGTATATAAGTTACTGTCTGAGAAAAGTTGTTGAAGACAGTTTGCTGGTACGCATATTTTTGCAAATATAACTTACATGTTATTGCTATTAGAACATTGCATCGAAATAAAATATTTGAAATTAACAAGTTTGGTGTTTCACTCTCCGTTTTATTGTGTCGCCCTTTCGAAGAAAAGGCGATACCTAGGGATCGCTTTGTCCGTCCCTCGCGAAAACTTAACGTCGGATATAACATTGCCATTTCTTAATATTTCGTCATCAAACTTTCAAATTGTAATGCTTATGATAACAGGGTAATGATAATACTAAAATCTTCAAGTCAGATTTATATTTGACGGAGTCATTCCCCCTTTTTACATTAATTCCGTTATTAAAACTTAACGCTAAACTTAACGTTTTCTATCACTTTGGTTTTTCTTAATACTTCTTCATCAAACCTTTAAAACTGTATTGCTAATGACAACAGGGTTATGATGATGCAAAATTTTTCAAGTTCGACAGAATTATGCCCCTTTTCGAACTAAGATTTAGATTTTGACAAAGTACCCAAGGGCGACACAAGTGTTCAACTGAACACAAGTTTATACTTACAGGTGGTTATTCAGAATTCAGTGGTAACATTTTAGAAACTACCAAGCTGCAAATGCCTCGGATTTTTTTTAAGTTTTCAATTTATTCGAATCCCCTTGTGGTGTTTAAATTCCATTTGTGATGTTTGATTCCCCTTAAACGCCAAATTTACTGATGTTATCGGGGTTGGACTGCCAGTTCATTCGATGACTGCCTAAAAGATATAGCAATGTGTTATCTGATGTGTTATGTGAGGTCTGATCTGAAGGAACAGGGACTCAACCACGGCTCAGAAGCACCGTCCCGCACTCTACCAAATGAGGTATATTGAGGTCATCTGGTACGAAAACTAATACATTTCTCCCGACTTCATGTACGTCATATCAACAATTTTCTTGACAAATGGTCTCCCCATTTGATGTACGTGATATAAAAACATTACTTTACAATGGTCTCCAGAGACTGCCGAGGTTCGGGTCGATGCTTCGCCAACTGTAATTCTCGCTGCCAAAACGCCAGTGTGGCGGTTTTGTTGGGAAATACACCACTCAAGACTTCCTTAGGGTACGTTTTTACAATTAAAATTTGTAGAAAGACGCCCAGATGATGGATAATTTGCTGAAGATTATAAAACTGAGATTTGAAACTAGTCTCAAATCTCAAGCATATGATCGACTGAAATGGCGACTGGTTCAGTCAGTATTTTTTTCTCTAGCTATGTGACCAGAGAATTGGAAATTATTATGAAACTACCCAAAACGAACCTCCCTTCTGAAAATCTTGCATCCGGCCCTGTTTAACAGCCGTGACGTGTGTGACATACAAGAAGTTCAATAAGTTTTATCAGTAAAAAGTTTTACATTGTTATAGCAATGTTAGGTTTATGAGAAATATTTACTGGAAAAAATTAAACTCAATTTTATTTGCTGGAAGACTATCTGTGTTCCAATTAAAGAGCAACCACGTGACAGTCAACTTTTTTCATAACCAGTTATAACTTCCTAATGTGCACGAGTATTTCGTGGGGTTTCGATTTTGTTACTAAAATCACGTCTTTTTTTCGGAGGGAAGAACAGTACACGGTAATCTTCGATTTGTAATTAAACTTATCTTGATTGTTATCTAGAGCTTTAAAAATAAGAAATTTGATAATTAAAAAAATTTATAAAATTGTAGATTTATAGTTTTGAGTGGCTGTTTGATAAAATAATAAAAACTGTAAAATGTTATCAAACCCCTGATGACTTTTTGTTCGTCCTGAGTAACCGATTATTGTAAAAGAAAAAGTAGCATTGGATATAGCACGTTAGTCGGGCCGTGAGTCACCAAGTATTGAATATGAACATACTACGGTTCAGGCATTAGGTTGGCAATGATGAGGGAACTGTATTAGTCTCCGCCGTGAGAAACAACAACAACAAAATAACAAACGACAACAACACTAAATGCACAACGCAAAATTACTGATTAGACTCTCGTCAAACCAGTGTTTCCTTCAGAGTTTTTCAACAAAAATATTTCCATTTTTATCAGCCGGTGAGTAAAGGAAATGTTGGTTGAAAATGAAAGGAAATCAGCACGATATGTCAAATTTAAGATTTTCGGATAATTTCTTATCCGAAATTCGTAACACTTCATCAGTCTGAAGCAGTGAAGGCTTGAAATTATGTTAATACTCTATTATAGTCACGTTCATTGACACGTTTAACTGTAAAATTTGACATGTCTGAAATGACAGGATAAAAATATGCACTGAGTGTTATGTAAGCAAGGATGATTACCCGTGGAGCTCCTTTAGACCAAGCATGTGGCATAGGTTTTTTTACCCGAACCTAGGCAGACCCTTGCTGACATCTCCAAGTTGGAAATGTCTTGTATAAGTGGTGAGGAATGTAGTAAATTTTGTACCAGCGGCCTCAGTAGCTCATTTGGTTGAGCAAGCCAGAGGTCCTAGGTCGAATCCTGGTCGAGGCTACTCTTTCCAACCCAAATCTGCCACAGTGGATACATAATTTCCAACAGAACTAACCAGTGATAGCTGAAACTTCCCTCATCAGCATTTTCTAAATAACTTAATTCTTGTGTCGCCTGCGATAGCAGGTAGACACATAGGGATGCTATTGTCCGGCGTCGTCGTCGGCGTCGTCGGTGCCGTCAACGGGTAGTCCCCCAACTTTAATCTGAAACTTAATGTTGCCTATAACTTTGAAAGTACTTGTCCTATTCACTTCATACTTGGAATATATCATCAGCATGAACAATGCCATCTGTGACGACAAGAATGATAACTCCAGTTTCAATATTTTTTGAGTTATGCCCCTTTCAAATGCAACTTTAATCTGAAACTTCATGTTGCCTATAACTTTGAAAGTACTTGACAATGTCCTATTCACTTCATACTTGGAATATATCATCAGCATGAACAATGCCATCTGTGACGACAAGAATGATAACTCCAGTTTCAATATTTTTTGATATAAACCCCTTTCAAATGCAACTTTAATCTGAAACTTCATGTTGCCTATAACTTTGAAAGTACTTGTCCTATTCGCTTCATACTTGGAATATATCATCAGCATGAACAATGCCATCTGTGACGACAAGAATGATAACTCCAGTTTCAATATTTTTTGAGTTACGCCCCTTTCAAATGCAACTTTAATCTGAAACTTAATGTTGCCTATAACTTTGGAAGTACTTGTCCTATTCACTTCATACTTGGAATATATCATCAGCATGAACAATGCCATCTGTGACAACAAGAATGATAACTCCAGTTTTAATATTTTTTTAGTTATGCCCCTTTCAAATGCAACTTTAATCTGAAACTTAATGTTGCCTATAACTTTTAAAGTACTTGTCCTATTCACTTCATACTTGGAATATATCATCAGCATGAACAATGCCATCTGTGACGACAAGAATGATAACTCCAGTTTCAATATTTTTTGATATAAACCCCTTTCAAATGCAACTTTAATCTGAAACTTCATGTTGCCTATAACTTTGAAAGTACTTGTCCTATTCACTTCATACTTGGAATATATCATCAGCATGAACAATGCCATCTGTGACGACAAGAATGATAACTCCAGTTTCAATATTTTTTGAGTTACGCCCCTTTCAAATGCAACTTTAATCTGAAACTTAATGTTGCCTATAACTTTGGAAGTACTTGTCCTATTCACTTCATACTTGGAATATATCATCAGCATGAACAATGCCATCTGTGACAACAAGAATGATAACTCCAGTTTTAATATTTTTTTAGTTATGCCCCTTTCAAATGCAACTTTAATCTGAAACTTAATGTTGCCTATAACTTTTAAAGTACTTGTCCTATTCACTTCATACTTGGAATATATCATCAGCATGAACAATGCCATCTGTGACGACAAGAATGATAACTCCAGTTTCAATATTTTTTGAGTTATGCCCCTTTCAAATGCAACTTTAATCTGAAACTTAATGTTGCCTATAACTTTGAAAGTACTTGTCCTATTCACTTCATACTTGGAATATATCATCAGCATGAACAATGCCATCTGTGACGACAAGAATGATTACTCCAGTTTCAATATTTTTTGAGTTATGCCCCTTTCAGATGCCACTCTAATCTGAAACTTAATGTTGTCTATAACTTTGAAAGTACTTGTTCTATTCACTTCATACTTGGAATATATTATCAGCACAAACAATGCCATCTGTGATGACAAGAATGATAACTCCAGTTTAAATTTTTTTTGAGTTATGCCCCTTTCAAATGCATCTTTGACATGAAACTTAATGTTAACTATAACTTTGAAAGTACTTGTCCTATTCACTTCATACTTGGAATACATTATCAGCATGATCAACAACATTGGTAACAAAAAGAATCATAACTCCTGTTTGATTATATTTTAAGTTATGCCCCTGCAAATCCAACTTTAACATGAAACTTAATGTTGACTTTAACTTTGAAAATTCACTTGATATTCCAAATACAGTCGGACCTCGATATTCTGAACTTCGATAATTCGAACACCGTAGATATTTCGAACTCGTATCTCGGTCCTGGCAAAACGCCTATATACTTTATATGCATTAACTCTTGATAATTCGGACACCCGATATTTCGAACTTCGAACTCAAAGTCCAGTCCGTCCTTTTGATTTTCTATTAATTTCACTCTCGATATTTCGAACACCTTTGAAATATATCGCTCAAAATTATGACATGTTAAAGTTTTCACACTTCAAGCGGATAACAATAGCGGCGCCGTATGAATAGCACACGCTGTGAAACTGACACAATTCGAGATAATTAAAGAAAATTTTAAATAATTAAGTCTTGCAAAATTTGCAAAGAAAAATTGAGCAAATATAATTGTTTATCATTGTGTATAAAACAAAGACCAAAATTAATTTTAATCATATCTTATCAGCATGTCTGAAACAGAAGATAGTAGTAGCCTTCTTCTGCAAGCTGAGCAACTTTGAATGTCAGGATAATAGTGAGCGTGAACTAAGCATGTTGTACAAGATGCACAATGTTCTAATGAAAAAAGACTTTGTAAGGCGGGCGGCCATTCAAACTAGCATGGCAAAGTTTGTAAATTAAACATCTGTGACGTGAAGATTTGTGATTTATGATTTGTGTTACGTATATTATTTATGACAAAATGTATTTGAGTTACGTTCATGTACATGTATATAATTATGTAAACATGCATATATAGTTTTGAAATAAAAATAAATAACAAATATTTGGCTTGTCTTTTATTTCACATACAAAAGATAATGTAGATAAACAGACATTAAAAACATGAACAAAAAACATCCACTTCCACCGGCCGACAGACCTTCGATAATTCGAACACCCCGATAATTCGAACTTTTTTCCCGGTCCCGTCGAGTTCGAATTATCGAGGTTCGACTGTAAATCATCTTCATGAACAGCGTCATTATGAAGAACAAGAATGATAACTCCTGCTGGACTATTTTATGAGTTGTGTCCCTTTAATATACAACTTTAACATGAAACTTAATGTTGCCTATAACTTTTAAAGTACTTGTCCTATTCACTCTTCGAATATATCATCTTCATGAACAACAACAACATCGGTTACAACAAGAATCATAACTCCTGTTTAACTATTTTTTTTTCAAATGCAAATTTCACATGAAACTTAATGTTGTGTATAATTTGAAAGTACTTGCTGTATTCATTGAATACTTGGATTGTATCATCAACATGAACAGTGCCATCGACAACTACAAAAATTATAACTCCTGTTTGAATATTTTATTAGTTATGTCCCTTTCAAATGCAACTTTAACATGAAACTTAGTGTTGCCTGTAAAATGGAAAGTACTGGTTCAATTCACTTAATACTTTGAAAAAATCATCTGCGTGCACAAACCAATTTTTGAAGACGATAACTTGGGTTTCACCATTAATATAGTTATTACCCTTTTAAATGCAATTTAGATGACACATGTGTTCTGTGGTGTAGTATTGAATTCAACTTAAAAACAATATTTTTATTATATATGATTAAACAAAGGCCCACATTTCAATTTTTTCCATGCAGGCGACACATGTGTTCCGCGGAACACAACATTCTAGTTAAAATTAAGACTGTCCTGAAACTTCAGGTATTTGACATTATTTTGTTCTTTTTCCCCCAATAAAAAACATGTTTATCTACCGCATGGTGTTACTTATCCAAGCACACTAACTTAACCATTTACTCCATATAATACACAAATGATGTAGATCCAGATCTGCCAACTTATCCATGCTGTCTCAGGGCTTTTCATCCTTATATAACAGAGGTCTATAAAAGGCCTCTTCCCAATCCAAAAATATAGTATTTTTTCCCAATTGTGGCAGAGACTCTTTCCAAAATGCTAGGTTAGTCGACCAAAAATGGTTAAAACTCCTCTGAGGAGTGTTTGAAAATTGAAGTCTGAAAAATAAGGTGCTTAAAAATTAGATTTAAGTTAAAAATACCCATTACTATTCAATTTTATAAACTAGAAGCCACCTTTCAATTAATTTTGTTTTCCCAAAATAAACAATCATCGCGCATTGATTTCTCAATTGGAAAGGCCAGGGCCTCTTCCCAATTATCTGATGAAAAGCCCTGTGTCTGATTCACCCATGTGATAAAAGCTGTATACAATGCAGTAAATATTAAGGGTTAAAATGAAATATAAACAAACATTCTTGTCTCTGTCAAATGATAAACATCTTATTAATTGACTAAGGGAGAGTCTCTTTAGATTTTAAGAGTATTTCAATAATTTGATGAGTTTGTTTATTAAACATAGCCCTTTACAGAATCTGTGCATTTTCCTGTAATGTCCTTGAAATAATTAATATAAATTTATTATCCAGGCATGTACAAAGATGACAGAAGAGGTGGAGGACGCTACAGAGGTCAAGGACGTTTCAAAGCCATTTACCAGCGTGAAGATCAGTTTGGTCAGGGTAGTCAAAAAAGATACAGTGCTAGCAGTAAGGAAAGGGAAAATAAAGATGATCTAGATACTAGTGAGGGGTCTGGATGGTCAGCAAGCGGTCAGGGGAGACAAACAGAATACAGCGCCATTAAAAAGGAAGTGGAAGACCCTGAATATGACATTAGTAAGGGGTCAGCAAGGGGTCATGGCAGACAAACAACAAAGACTACTATCAAAAAGGAGAGAGGACAAAATGACTATGGTGGTGGTTCTGCAGTTGGTTATGGCAGTGAAACAAAATACAGTACTATTAAAAAGGAGCAGGAACAAAATGATGACTATGACAGTAACCAATGGTATGGTGCAAAATCAGCAAGGGTTCATAGAAAATATAGTGCTAGTAGGAAGGAGTGGGAACCTGGAAATGATGCTGATGAAGGGGGTCATGGAGGTTCAGCAAGGGGTGGTAGAGGGGGAAGAAGAGGGGGTAGGGGCCGAAGCAGAGGCCAGTCTAGGGAGAATTCAGCTTCAGGGGATAACTACCCAAGAAGGAGAGGAAAACATCCCCCTGGGTTGAAGGGTAGAGACATAGGGATGTGGTACGCTAGCAGAGCAAAGGGTAAAGCTGAGAAGAGAGACAGAGAAGAGGTATGATACTACAAGAATTAATTTCATGTTAAATTAAGCCATAATATGTGGTGGTATGTAGTAAAATAGGATTTTGTGGGTTCTTAAATTCATGTTTTCCAATGTTCTTAAATATTAACATTATTAGTCATTTACATAATATTAATAAACATTTTAATGGCGATTTAGAATTTATTAAAAGATCTACTCATGAAATCCACTATATCTTATACCCCATAGATATTAAAGAATTTGTGTCACTAAATATACATTTATTTTGTCATGCAGAACAAAGCTACCAGCAGGAGTTGGTATACATAAAATTGGTGATTTGTAAGTTCGAAAGTTTATAAAGGTCAATATAAAGATTACACCCATTTAATTTACTAAATTGAAAAGTGGCGGTAAGAGAAACTTTCAAGCAGTCTGATCAGGATTTTCAGTATTTGCCTATAGTTTCATTAGGCCATTTCTGACCAAGAAGCGAAGAGTTTAACCCTTTACTTTGCATGCTTTATCACATTTCACGATGTGCAAACAGTGTAGATCTGTGTCATCTGATGAGGACCTTCAATGTTCACTTCTTGGTCAGAAATAACCTAACAGAGTCTGCTGATCTTGATCTACACTGTTTTTCTATGCATTAGCCATGTCCTATGAGATAAAGGGTTAAATGTAAATTCAGGTCAATGTGCACCATGAAATTTATTTGAGGCATAGTCATACTGTGAGGGAATTTAAAAGTACAACTTCAAGTATTGTTCATTTGTAATTTCTGGTGTGGAAACATATCCAAATAGTCTGTTTTTACGAATACTTCACCCATTTTTTAGAGACCTGAAGTAAAGATGGTACAACACCAGGAGCAGAACATACGGAGGTTGCTTCATGATATTAAATCCAGTAGGGAGTGTCCCCCACAACCAACCAGATCTGGGGCACAACTTCCACCACAGAGGTATTTTAGCCAGATCCCAAGATTATAAAACTGAGAACACAAACCAGTCTCAAATCTCAAGGACCGGTCGCTATTTCAGCCAGTCAGATGCTTGAGATTTGTGACTGGTTTCCGTTCTCAGTTTTATAATCTTCAGCACTGGTTACTGTGCAATTTGTCTGGTGATACTTTTTTAGCATTTTTAGTTTCTGCTAAAAAGAATACAAGTTTATATTTCATTTTCTACAAAATATTGTATAATTTTGTTATGAATTTGACAATGTTGTGTATTTATTCCTGCAAAATGTGTTTATCCAAAAACTTTTTGAACTTTGACAGACAAGGCAAGAATCTAAATTTAGATGGTGAAGAGCTTAAGGGTGACAACTTGAATAGTTATTTTCTTTTGATGGTGAGAATATTTTTTTTGTTTAAACCTTGAGAACCAAAACCAGGAATTTTAATTATTATGCCTTATATATTTTATAAGGAAATTTGACCCTGTGGTTAAAATTCTCAAGAGTCAAATTGAGGATTTGTTGGAATTTCAGGAGTCAAACCCTGTTTTAAGGGTCAAATGGAATTCCTAAAAACAAACTGTATGGTTATTATAGTGCCTAAATTTACATTTGTTTGTTATAGTGAAGACATGGAGTGGGCGGAGGAAGATAAGGAGTTCTTTGAAGAGTTAGGTAGGTGAATATGCTGCAAAATACTCAGAGAAATGTTAGGCAATAGAAAAAAATATTTTAGATTCTCATACCCCCCCCCTGTCCAAAATCAGAAGATATTCTGTCCCAGACAGAACGGGTTTTAGACCATCCCGGATATGAAAAAAAACATGGCTGATATTAATAAAGGTTCTGGTAACTATCAATGCCATTTTCTCAAAATTTTAAGTTAGTTTTTACTTCTGTTCTCAGGTATTTTGTTGATAAAAAAGAATAAAAATTTAAAAGTGTCCACCCGCCCCTTTTTTCACAAAATCCGGATGAGAATCTAATAATTTATTTTCTTTGGCCTTACCTGTACATGAAGGCTACATTACTTTCAAATGGAGGTTTTACATTTTCTGAAAATTCGGGGAGGGAGCATATTAGGAGATTTAAACACTAAATAGCTGGTACAAGTTACAGTCAATCTTCAATGGCTTGAACACCATTTACTTGAACAGTTGTTCCGGTCCTGAACTAAAAAACTATATTTCTGTACTATTTACCTCCCATCACTCGCACTACCCAAAACTTGAACAGTCAAACACCAATTAAGTTCTCAAACATTAGATTTTAATGTTTATAAAATCACTTGACTCGAACAGACAGTTATTGGGAATTGTCAAAGGTGTGAAGAAAGGTGCGAAAATGTCCCGTCAATAAAGACTGTGCGGTATTAATTTAGGTCTGTTAAATAAAATCTGAAAGCGGACAACACTATTTTCATAGTTGTACTAATTGATATCACACTGATGATATAAATAAACAAACTGGTATTTAATTTTTTATGAAAACTGTAATTGTTTTTGTTGAAGTTCGACTGTAATTTACTGTTACACAGTGTTAATTCATATTTTCAGCATCAGTATTATGTGCTTCATGATCTCAGTCACATTTTAAAGTTGTTTGTATTATAATATTGGATTCTGAAGGATATTGGATATTGGATAATAAATATGGATTTTCTCTTCAGTACATGGTGCATACTGTAGATTTTTTTCTCTACAGAATAACATGGGGGTGTTTATTAGGGTAAGTAACAAAGTAACTCAAAGATGATCTCAAAACAATAATCACCTAAAACTTGACTCCAGCAGATACCATTTTTATCATATGGACAACCTGTGTAGATCCAGATTAGCTTGCACATCTCTGCCATTTGATCAGGATCTACACTGTTTGCTGCTTGGTCGGAAATAACTTAATGAATCAAAACTCATAATCAGACACCACCCATGTGCCTACTAATCTGGATCTACTTTTTCTGCACATGGGATAAAAGGCATATCCCATAGAGTAAGAGGTTGATAACAATCAAGGCCAAGCTATAAAATTTTAACCATTTCCTGCATATATATGCATTTTTACGCATGTGCGACCAGTGTAGATCCAGATCAGCCGGCACATCCATGCCATTTGATCAGGATCTGTACTGTTGCTTTTTGGTCAGAAGTAACCTAATAAATCAAATAGCGAACAGTGCAGATCCTGATCAGACAGCATGTATGTGTCGGCTGATCTGGATCTACACTGTTTGCCCTGGCAATAAAGGCCAATAAAAACATTATATGTGGGAAAGGGTTAAAACTTTCTTCAAGTTCAGAACTGATCCATAGCACTAACCATAAACAACTAATACATTGTAATTTAACTTTATCTCTTTTAGAAGAAGAATCGTTTGATGCTGGGAATCCAGTACCCGCTATTTCAGAGATGATGTTGTTTAACGCTGAAGAGGATTATATGGTTAAAGATGAAGGCGAAGGTAACACACTGGTTGTTCTTGTTTGTTTTTTTTAAAATCCCCAGTAAATACTCTGATATCATTATATTTCGAGATGGTTTAATTTTTGCATATTTCCCGCTATGGCAAAAGGGTGAGATCAAACCCCAGCGAAAGCAAACCCTTGAATATTTAGTTTTATCAGAATAATACAATTGCACGAATTTATGTCCAATCCAAAATGTCATTTCTTTTGCGCGAAATTTCATCCAGGCGAAATTAAATGATACCACAGTAGTGTCATTACAGAAAAAATGTTCAATCTTGTATATGATTGAAGTAATTAACAGATCATGATCTATCGGAACACATCTAGTTTAGCGGACTCAGTTATCTATATCTTATCCCTTTGCTCCATCTATACACATTTTATCGCATGTGATACCAGTGTAGATCCTGATCAGCTGGCATATCTGTGCCATCTGATCAGGATCTGCATTGTTCACTATTTGGTCAGAAATAACCTAATTATAAAAGAGCAAACAGTGTTGATCCTGATTAGGTTGCACGGAATTGGATCTACACTGTTCACCAGTGTCATAATGCGTTAAAGTCTATACTGTTGCAAACGCTTTAAAGGGCTAAATCAATTTCATATGTTCTTTTATTAGTGGTTTTGCTTAAAGACACGAGGGAAGATGTGTCAAGTCTGGATATGGAGTTGTTGGAAGACTTTAAAGACAAGCAAGACAGTCCAACCTACAAGAAAATGCAGGCATTCAGGCAAAAGTTACCATCTTATAAGGACAGAAAGGTGATATACTGTGAAGTCTTTATAATGTGGTCCGTTTAAGATTGCGTTCCCTTATAACACAGTCACATCATGGACACCATATCTTTAAACTCTTTCCTCCATACTATACTGAGCCAAAATGAAAACTTGACAAGAATAACATGGAAAACTCCTATTACATAAGTAATACCAGTGAATGCAAATATCTGGAGGATTTTGATCAACACTGTGTTTATCTTGGAAGTTGTTGGTTCAGTATCTATCAGTTTTAAAAAAGAGACATGGAATAAAGTAACGTGGTTGTGGAAAATTAAGCGTTGGATTTTGTTCTGATTTCAATTAAAAGGGAGGTAATTTGCTAAAACGGATATTTACGTAATTGTAGCTTATTTCTTTGCATCGGTGGGATTCAAAGATTGTGTTTTTCCTTCTCTTCTTGCCATAAACTTCTAAATTTGACAGTTAAATGATCTGTTTGAGACTTTTATGTTAAAAATTATCGATCTCATCATTATTTAGGAAAGTGGAGATAACCTTGACCTCTGCGTAAGAATAAAAATATCTTCCCGCTTTATCAGATGTCCAGATATACATGTATGCAAATACCACAAAATAAATGAAAAATAAAATATATCATCAACAAGCAAAATATTCGAATTTAAAAACTGGTACATTTTGTAAGTTTTCATTTTTGTTCAGTATATATGACTTTTATCGTATGAGCAAAAAGTGTAGATCTAAATATTCTTGCATACCGGATAAATATTTCCGCGTGTTTTACCGGGGAAAGAAAATCTTATCTTTTCCCTAGGGAAAAGATAACGTTCGCGTGCTACACGAGTGACGTCACGTCTTCAAGTAGTGACGTCATTTAGAAAATAAGGTTTACGTTTACGTCAATATTTTAGCGTAAAGAAACAAAATTTAGTTTGTATACGTGTAAACAAATGTTAGGAACAGTAAAAGGTATGCAAGAAAAAGTATCTTGCATGGGACATTCGGTAAAGATAGAAAAATCTGTCACCTCGGGTGAACTGTTTTGGCGGGAACTCGGCAGAGCCTCGTTCCCGCAAAACAGTTCCCCCTCGGTGACAGATTTTTCCATCTTCACCTCACACTCATGCAAGATACTTATAAGCTAGCACATCAGTACCATCTGATCAAGATCAGCACTGTTCCCTTTTTGATTTATTAGATTATATCTGACCAGAAAGCAAACAGTGAACCTGATCACACAAAATGGATGTGCTGGCTGATCTGGATCTACACTGTTTGCTCATGGAGAAAAGGGTTAATGGTGCACTTTCTGATCCATGAACTAATCAAACCCAACAGTTATAATTCCTTAAACGTTACATTTTTCATGACCATTGTAGATCCCTATCAACCAGCACATCTCTGCAGTCTGATCAGGATTAACGCTGGTTGGTTTTTAATATATTTTGTTATTTCTGGCCAAAATGCCAACCATATAGGCATGAATGTTACTGCCATTTATAGTTTAATGTCGAGCCAGGTATATTTTGAGTGAGCTAATTTTGAATATTTATTATATACCCATGAATGATTTTAGCATAGACTAGTGCATAGTACATAGTTCCGTTTGTATCACGTTATTTCACAGGGACTGATTTTTTTAGCAAGGCCACTAAATTAATGATATAATCACGCTGGCATAAATTTGCTTAATCGTATTTTTGTATAAAAACAATTATAACTTGATGTATAATTTTTATGGGGTTCATATTTGTGCATTTACCCTAGCGTGAAAATCGTGAAATTTAAATCTTTGCAAAATAAACTGTTAGTGATACCACTGAAATCACAAATAAAAAATAATTTTGGCTATTATCAGTCTTAAAGAACCAATTTTTGTGTCGCTCTTTCGAGAAATGGTGATTCATTGGGATTGCTCTGTCTGTCTGTCTGTTCATCGGTCTGTCTGTCACAAAAAACTTAACGCTGTCTATAAATTTGCCATTTCTTAACATTTCTTCATCAAATTTTCATGTTATATTGCTTATGACAACACAGTCATCATGATGATGCCAAATTCTTTAGGTCAAGTAACATTTGATGGAGTTATGCCTGTTTTTGAAATTTGATTTTGACATAGAAACTTAACATTGGCTATAAGTTTGCCATTTCTTAATATTTCGTCATCAAATTTTCAAATTATGTTGCTTATGACAACACAATGATGAAGATGTCAATTATTATAAGGTCAATTTCACATTTGATGGAGTTATGCCCCTTTTGTTCAAGTGAACACCCATCTAGTTTGTCGACAACACGATGAAAACAGACATTTTATCACTATTGATATTTTGTATTTGAAGATAATAAGAGAATTGGTTCACTCAACATTGAGTGAAATGATAATTTTTTTTCTTTTCAGAAAATAGTGAATTTGATAGATTCCAACCAGGTTGTGGTTCTCAGCGGAGAGACAGGCTGTGGTAAAACTACCCAAGTATGTATATAAATGTAGAAGCGAGGAAAAAATATTATATTTCATTTCTGAAATGAGTGTAGCAGGAACATACTTGGCGGGCACATATTTTGTCAACCTCTTCAATATAGAAACAGAAGGAAGGGGTTAAAAAACAGAAGGAAGGGGTTAAAGCTCGTATGGCAGTTTTGCTACACTTTCTGACCCCCTCTGCATTGACTTAATACATTAGACTAAAGATGGAATCTTTCTTGGACAGGTGTAGGGGTGTGGAGGGGTTTAATTTAAGACTTTTTTGTGTAGAACTATAGCCCCTCTTGGTGCTGTGCTTTTCAGTATGAAAGTTAAAAGCAGGATTTTATGTATTTTAAAAAGAAAAGGTCATATGCTGCTGTAAAATATCCCCTAATGGGAGTTATCTAAATACAGATATAAGTCAAATCAAATGACTGAGATTCTGATAATATAAATCCCATATATCACAGGGAATGTTAAAGGGAGCTGATCCATATTTGTAAGTGACCTTTATAAACAATATTTATATTTATATTTCAGGTGCCGCAGTATATTCTTGATGACTTCATAGAGCGTGGAAAAGGGTCACAGTGTCGTATTATTTGTACACAACCTCGACGTATTAGTGCAATAACTGTATGTTAATTTATGCATATTCATATTTGTTTTAATGCTTTATCAGGTGATTATCTAAATGCAATATAAATATGTCAATGCATTATAAATACTAAAGTAAATGCAGTGTAAATATTTAATAGCAATATCATTCAATCAATATGTATCAATATGTAAATGCAATATAAATATTAAAATGCAAATACATGTATTTAAATACCCTTATTTTTTTGAGTTATTTATTTTTTTGTGTCCCTTTATTTTTATATACACTGTTAGGATCAGTATTTTTCAGTGTCCTTTAGCTTTTTAACAATTTATTTTTTGGAACCCTTAATATTGGGTCCCAAAATTTGTGTGTTACCCTTTCCAAAAACGGGAATACATAGGGATCACTTTTTCCATTCGTCTGTCCATCGGTCTGTCACAGAAACTTAATGTTGGCTATAACTTTGCCATTTCTTAATATTTCTTCATTGAACTCTCAAATTATATTGCTTATGACAACACAGTCATGATGATGCCAAATTATAAAGGTCATGGTCACATTTGATGGAGTTATGCCCCCTTTTTGTACTTTGATTTTGACATAAAAAATTAATGTTGGCTATAACTTTGCCATTTCTTAATATTTCATTATCAAACTTTGAAGTTTTGTTGCTTATGACAACATGGTGATGATGTCAAATTCTTGCGGTCAAGGTCACATTTGATGGAGTTATGTCCCTTTTTGTACTTCTGACCAAGTACCCGAGGGCGAAACAAGTGTTCAACTAAACACCCGTCTAGTGTTAAATTTTTTTTACTGTCCTAAGATTATGGTAATTATAATAGTTGAGCAAATTCAGTGTTCTCTGAGAGATCTGGTTAGACTTTTTACTGTTACCAGGTAGCAGAGAGGGTGGCTGCCGAGAGGGCAGAAAGTTGCGGTATATCTGCTGGATATATGATCAGATTAGAAAAGTGAGTGTTCTCTATTTCTTATTTATTTAATATTTGTACCATGTTTGAGCGACTTTGGTATATTGGGAATGACAATTATCAGGCCCTGTAATGAGCTGTAACTTTTGTTCAGATAAATTAAAATGCTTTTATCTTTAAAGGCTTGCATAGTTGCCCTTGACAACATTGTACAAAACTGTAATGTCGCATAAAGCTGTCATGATTTAAATTATACACTACTGTTGACACACTGGTATATATTAAATAAAAAAAATAAGTTATTTGTACCAAACAGTACAATTTACTTCAGTCTTCTTGAACAATGAAGTATAAACTCTAAATTTCAGTAAGTTACCTCGAACCAGTGGCTCTATACTGTACTGTACGACTGGAATACTATTAAAAGTGCTGGAACAGGATCCGTAAGTTACCAGTAAATTTATCTTTCAATTTTTAAATTAAACGCTTACACCATACTGTTAGATATATATTGTTAATTCTTGTTGTGCATTTGGAATATTCATGAAAATTGGCCTTAAAAAGAGCTTTAATCAATTCCAGAAGTCTGGTTTATTTCACATACCAAAAAATGATGCTGATTTCCAATTTTGCATTAAAAGAGTTAGATATAAAAGTTTACTTGTAAGTTGTTACTATATTGGAAATAACTCCTGATTTTCTTTTTTTTCATAACTTAAGGTGATCTTGTTACATGTTATGACAAAACATTTTAATCACCAAATGCATAGAATATGTTAAGGGCTCTTACTAGAGGGAGATTTGGGAGAAGTGGTCTCCCAAAAGTGACCTTCTTTGAGCTATGGGTGAAGTATTTTCATATAGACTATATCATTAGGGAAAGAATGCTGTTGACTGAAAGCTTTATGATAATTCAGTAAAATTATGACAAAACTCCGCTGATTTGCAAGTCTTGTGAGAGCCCTGATGTTGTCTGCTCAAAAATATGTCATCATTTTAAGGAATAACATCAAATTAAATTTCCATAAGAGGCCTTTTCCCCTGATTTGCCCATTTGTTTCTTTTTGTATTCTTGCATCTTGTTTCCATGGTAAATTGCAACAAATTTTCATAGTTGAAATTATTTGTAATTATATATATTTTCATTTACAGAGTGTTTAATAAAGCAACACATATCATATTGGACGAGATCCATGAGCGAGATCTGTTGTCAGATTTCCTAATTATAATACTGCGAGACATTCTCAAGAAACGACGTGATCTCAAACTCGTCCTGATGAGTGCCACTCTTAATGCCGAGGCTTTCTCGAGATACTTTGGTAAATACTCTTAGTCTTTAACCCTTCCTCTCTATACAGTAAATCTTCGAAAACTCGAACTTCAAAAACTCGAGCACTCGGTAAAACTCAAAGTAGTTTTGTTGGTCCCGGCAATTTTCTTATATATTCTATATAAAAATACCATGGAAAACTCAAACTTCGAAAACTCGAAATCTCGAGGACATGTGTCGGTCCCTTGAAACATATTTCTTTTTTGTTTACATCGGAAAACTCGAGTAATAAACAAGCGATTAATTTTCACACCTCTCTGGATTAACTGGTTAACGGTGACGCGTAGTTCTCGCATGTTGTGGCGGGTTATATTGCCAGTTAATTGTCAATCGCCAGTGTCTATCAGGTTTTAATTGATTCGATTAAAACAGGTTCTAGTGAAAGAAAATAATTTTATGATCACTCGGTAGGCGGCTGCGTTGAGACGATAATTTTAAGAATTTAATTATGATTGCTTTTATCTCAAATAAAAGAATAGGAAACGAGGCAATTTGTATCATTGTATTTTGACGGGACCTAGTAATTTTAACATGCATATAAAAAATAACGACGCACCGTTTGTAAAGTATAAAAGTTCTCGGACACTTTCAGCAAGAAATGTTTAAAAAGCCATTTTATTGAAAAAATACATCAAACCCTTTTTAAACAGATATAAGGGTTTAACAAAATACAGTGTCTATAATAATCATTTAAAATTGGATGATATTCCGAAAGCATAGTCAACAACGAGATCACAAGCATGTGTTTATACGACTTTACTAAAAAAAAATGGACATTAAGAAAAACCTCAAAAACTTGAGAACCATGGAAAACTCGAACATTTTCAAAATCCCCAAGTATTCGATTTTTCGAAGTTTTACTGTATATATGCCTTAATTGCATGGGAGAACAGTGTAGATCCAGATCAGCTGGCACATCTGTGCCATCTGACAGGATCTGCACTGTTCACTTTTTGATTAATTAGGTTATTTCTGACCAAAAAGTTAATAGTGCAGATCTGGATCTACACTGGTCACACAGGCATTCAAATGTGTATTTATTTGGAGTAATGGGTTAATCATGTGACTGGATAGCTTTTTGATAGCTTTATGCATGAATTTTTGGATTTGTTTGTTTGCCTCTGGAAGCGGGAGAGAGTTAATGTATAATCATTGACAAAACAACAAACAGAAAAAGCAAATTGCAGTTACTTCACACTAATATTTTCTGAGATTTCTTGAAAAGTAATTTGATACTTTTGCTTACACATAACAATTCTGATTTGCTGCATTGACTACATATGCAGGGATTTTAAAACATTTTCGGTATCTTAATAATTGTAATACATTGCACTTAGTAAAGCGCAGTGTACAAAATACTGTTTTTAATGAAATAGGTTTTCATCAAATCCTGAAGTTTCATTTTATGTAGTCTTTTTCTTTTTCAGGGTTGTTGAAGTTTAACTTTAAAACCATGTCACTGATTTTTAAATAGTCTGAAATTCAAGACACACTATTATTTTCATGCAAACGTTGAGCCAGCAGTAGGGAGAATATTTCAGACATTTAGATGGCTGTTGTATACTTTCAGACAACTGTCCCACATTGAACATCCCTGGTTTCACTTTCCCGGTACAAGAATTTCTGCTGGAAGATGTCATAGAACTACTTAAGTAGGTGTATTATACCATCATTACCATTATATGTAAAAGTCTGATCAACATAATTATTAACGCAAAGCAATGTTTTAGAAATTTAAATTCTTTTTTTTTAAGAACATGTTTTAAGCATGTTAAGACAGTCTTATAACCTGAAACTAGATATTTTAGACCACATATGCCAAAGGTGAACAGATTATGTTCAGGGCCTTCCCCAGAAAAATTTTAAGGCATCCTGGCATTCTACGCGTGACGTGCTAATTCATGCAAAATATTTTCACATGGTTGATGGGTGCATCTATCAAATATATTAATATATATTTAGCACAAAGCAACATAGTTTTATAAGTTTTATTGAAACATGACAAAGTACATTTTTCACAGAACTACCACACACTTGCTATTGTATTGTACTTATTAAAAAAAACAGTTGTTGCTTCATTTTTTATGTACATCAGTCTAAAAAAACATGCCACAATTGTCTCTTGTTGCAACATATCTCACACTACATACAAAGCCCTTGATTGCAGACCTGTTCTTGTCATTATGATTATGCCACAATTTAATATATGTTGGAAAGTCAACATGTTCAATAGAATGGCCATTTAAAGATGTACAGTATGTACTTTTATAGCATTAAATTACTTTAAAATTGTCTTCATTTTTGGTTATTATTTGTTATAATAAACCTTCTGTAATCACCTTTTAATAAAAGTGACAAGATTATCATTTACCGCTTACATGATCACAACTTCACAGTTAGCAGGTCATCAAAGAACAATATAACGATTTTAATCTCATTTAGGCCATCATAACTGCCAAGATAATCTGTTCTTAATTGGTTGATTTACGACCGTCTTCTCTGTATTCAACAGACACTCATCCAACTATCCGACTTCTGATACACAGCAGACGCTCATTAAATATTGTAAGGTGTGATCTTGTACAGTAGACGCTTAACAATATCAGAGAAACTCTTGAAATTGGCGAGAAAGTTTCGTAATTTGACATGTTTATTGACCATGTTTATTGAATTTTATATCATCCCGGCCAGGATTTATGGCATACCGGCAGATTATAAGCGTCCCGCAAATGTTAGTTTAGAAATTAAGGCATCCCGGCGCCGGTATGCCATAATTGCCTGGGGAAAGCCCTGATGTTTAAATATGTTGAACTGTTTAATGTTTTTACTACCTAGATGATGAGTTTTATCATATGGGAGAACGGTTTAGATCCAGATCATCTGGCACATCAGTGCAATGTGATCAGCATTTTAAATTTTTGCTTTTAGTTTCATTAGATTATTTATGACCAAGAAGCTGTCAGTGTAGATCCTTTTGGATGGCAGTTAAACACAATGTCTTGTCAGTTCTCATGCTTTATCATGAGTCACACTTGGTGACATTCTAATAACTTTCTTTCTGTTACACTGTGTTACATTAACCCTTTTTCCCATAGATAAACCTTTATTGCAAGGGCGAACAGTTTAGATCCAGATCAGCTGGCACATCCATGCCGTCTGATGGTATCTAAACTGTTCGCTTTTTTATTTGTTAGGTTATTTCTGACCAAAATACGACCAGTGGAGATCCTGATCAGATGGCACAGATGAGTCGCCTGATCTGGATCTAAACTGGTCACACATTCGTAAAAAGGCGTATATATGGAGGAAAGGGTTAATTGTGATGATATAATGTCATGTTCAGTTCTGATCATCAGTTATAACAATTTCCCACCAGTTACACTGTACCAGAGAAGATGTTGAAGCCGAGGCCCCGAAACAAGAAACAGTACCAGGAGGCTCAGGAAGAGGAAGAGGCCCTGCACGTGTGGCTGCGCAACTTGAAGGGTGGGGTTAATACTGGTGGTAAAAGGTAATGAGTTTATTTTGTTATAACAAAACTCTAATTATTTATAGAAACATGCTGGAGAAAAGTCGGTGTTACAGATTTGAACAATGTATATCATGTGTATTTGATGTAGTATTGCATTCATTTCCACTGTAAGTACACTTTATTTTATCATCCCATTTGAGACCCTTGCTGATAGCGTTATGAATTAGGATTCCTGTGTAGACTGTTTCTAAAAATAGTTATAATGGAAAACCACTATAGCTTATATTTGTGGGCCATCCTCATATCTAACATTTTGTTTGATCTGACTTCAGTGAGATTGTATAATTACTGATCTATCATTCTGTATAAAGAAAGGAGAAACAGTAATTCAAGAGAAAGTTCATTTTATCGCAAATATACTGCCCAACTGTCATTTTTTCTAAGATGGTGAAAAATATTGAAACATGGTGGGATTACCAAAACTGCACAAGGTTTTCCCCAAATGCTGGAGGTTTCGACTTCACTGTATATGTTATAATAAGAATGATTTTTGCATGTGACTTCAGATATTCAGGAAATACTCTAGAGGCTCTACAATGTATGAACATGAAGAAGATAGATCTAGAACTGATCAGACAGCTCATAAAATACATAGTCACAGCTAAAGGGGTAAGTGATTACTCACGATCCTCTCATTTGGGGCGCGCCACGGCAAAAGGTACCTTCGGTCATAGTTTGTGACATTTTAGTTGTTACTATATTTAGAAAGAACTTACAGCTATCTATAAATTTCTCATAACTAACAAGTGCTTTTCTTACACATTTTGACAATAAAATGATATTTTAAACGCGAAATGCATAATAATTAATGTCGTCTGCTCAACTTTATGACGTCATTTCAAGGATTGACGTCAACTGTCCGAAGGTACCTTTTCCCGTGATGCGCCCCATTTGACCCTATACTCCATAAAATATTTGTCACCTTAGCGCAATAACTGTATAACTCCTTCTTTTTCAATGGTAATTATACCATTTTCTCTAAGGTGACAATGTAAAAAGGTCAAAGGTCAAGTCACTGTGTCCTTTCACACTGAAATGGCGTTTCTGGTCATTAACCTAACAACAGTTTGATCTGCAGTAAAGAGACTTCATATTTAGATTGTTCATTGTTGGTAGATGACACTTTTGTTAGTACTGTTTGTTCAAAGTAAAGTTCCATGCTGAAAATTATAAGACTGAGAATGAAAACCAGTCTCAAATCTTAAGCATCTGATTGGCTGAAATGGTGATCAGTCGCCATTTCCGCCAATCAGATGCTTGAGATTTGGGCTGGTTCTTCTCAGTTTTATTATCTTGAGGCCAGATGTGTCTCTAATCATGCTGTAAACTTTCTATATTTCAGGAAGGTGCTATACTTGTGTTCCTGCCAGGCTGGTCAGACATCAGTGAGCTACATAAGCTTCTCTCAGCTGATACATTCTTCTCTCCATGTAAGTTCTGGAAGAGCAGCTATTTATCTATACTTTCTAATTCACTTTCAGACTGATCTTTTCATGCCCCCACAAAGTGGGAGGCATATAGAGTTGCACTTGTCCATATATCAGTTCGTTCGACCGCCCATTTGTTAACGTCAACATTTCAGAGTATGGAAACAAATTTTCTTTGTATAAATATACGCAAATGTTATGAGCGGTAAAAAGAATGAAAGTAAAAGTATCTTGCACGGGACTTTAGCACAAGATAGAAAAATCTGTCACTTTGGGTGAACTTTTTTGCAGGAACTCAGCAGAGCCTCGTTTTTGCTGCTCATTCCTGCAAACACAGTTCCCCCTTGGTGACAGGTTTTTCCTTATTCACGTCACACTCGGGCAAGAAACTTATACTCTTGTTAACAACTTTGTTAGCATGGAAATCTGATGTTATTTTGCTTGGTATTTATGTAATTTCATTCCTTGAGGATGGATTTCCAAACAGAACTATTGTAAACTAGGATATTTAATGGCATTCTGATGATGCTAGCAGTCTTGAAAATAAAGCCTATTATTCTACATCTAATAAATTCATCCAATTAGCGTCCTTTAATTGTACCACGTGACCGTCCAATATTTTCCCGCATTGGATCCAAAAAAGTCCGTATTTTTTTCATATTGGATGATTAAGTGCAAATGCACTTTACCATTGTTTTACAACGATAAAAGCCGTTGACCGTAAAAATGATCCGAATGAAAAAAACACGTGGTCGTGTAGGCGCTTGTCTTTAAATACACACAGAGATGAGTAAAGCGTCAAGTAAAACTAATCAAGTAAGAGAACTTAATAAAATATTGGACCGTACAATATGGAATATATATGGAATAGTCTTTAAACGCTTGAAAAGTCATGCTTCATTTATTAGATGTAGAATAAAAAGGTTATTAGACGTTTTACTGTACAATACGGGATATATTTGGACTCGTACACAGCTTGAAAAGTCATATTGGACTCGCCTAACGGCTCGTCCAATATGACTTTTCAAGCTGTGTACTCGTCCAAATATATTCCCGTATTGTACAGTAAAAAACGTCTAATAACCTATAAGTATTGTCACATGATTCTTTGATATTAGCTAAATATGGAATTATGCCACTTTATCACTTTTGATATCGGTTAAATTTAAAATGATATGTCATATGTTCTCTTTGATAGCAGCTAGATTTAGATCTGAACTCTGAATTTGATCTCTTTTTTTGCAGCTAAATATAGAATGATACCTTTGCATTCCATGATGCCAACATTAAATCAGCGTGAGGTGTTTGAAAGACCCCCAGTAGGAGTGAGAAAAATCATCATAGCCACAAATATTGCTGAGACCAGGTACGTTCACGATCATTTGGCAGTTTGGAGTACATGTACTATAATATCATTTTACTTTGCAAATTAACTTTGAAAGCCATTTTGCATGGTTTTAAATTTATGCAAAGTTTGTGATAAATGTCTGTCCGATCAAACCATCAAACTGACCTTTGCTATGTCATGTGTCTCAATACAGAATGCATGAAAAATTGTCCTATGCAAATAAAATTTATTACAGAGAACTGTGAAGTCATTAATATTGGTGGTGGTTTAATTTTTATGTATTTTTAGCCGCAGAAAATTTACAAATTTTAAATATCGGAATTGAAAATGCACAAAATTATGACTGCATGAAATTTATACACCTCCAAAATTAAAAATCTGTAATTGCAATTTCCCAGGTCAGTCTCTGGAAACCTCTGATCTATTCTGATTCTTATTTTGATCATTAAATTCTGCACATGATAACCTCGAGTTATAATCTTGTTTCAGTATCACAATAGATGATATAGTATATGTGATAGATGGAGGCCGAATCAAGGTGAAAGGTTTCACACCAGAGAATAATTTAGCAACACTTGATTCTGAAATGGTGTCCCGAGCTAATGCCCGGCAGAGGAGGGGGCGTGCAGGAAGGTAATTTGACGCTATTTATTTTCATTTTTAATTTATTTTCAATGGTCAAATAAGTATTTACTTTATAAGTAAAATTCAAGAGTCACAATATTTATCTAAAGTTTTACAACTACTTTTCCTAAATTCTCTTGCATCAAAATGATCCATGCTCAGTATCAGTGCCCAAGGTTATAAAACTGAGCATGGAAACCAGTCTCAAATCTCAAGCATTTGATTGGCTGAAATGGCGACTGGTCGCCATTTCAGCCAATCAGATGCTTGAGATTTGAGACTGGTTTCCAAACTCAGTTTTATAACCTTCAGCCCAGGTATTGTCAAAAGTGGACAAATTTTAATGTGCTTGCATCAAAATGCAGGAGTCTGCATCTATTGAAATCGTTTTATGTATGCCTTATGACAAAACAATATTTATGATACACTACAGCACACTAAATACTTTTGACATTAAAAAAAAAGAGAGAAAATAATTAGAGAACAATTCACATGCTTTGCACAGTTTCCCATGATAATTGTTCAAGTATTAGTATGGAACGCTGTATTATTGACGTTCCTGTGAAAATTATTAATGTTTCTTAGGCAGTTCAATAGGCAGTTCAATATAAGTTCATTACTTTTGTATTTTGGCGAAAATATAACATATCAAAGTAATATATACCAAGGAATGACTGAGTTCGGCAAATCTAGGTCAAAGATATCAAAAATGGAAACACATACCTAAAGAACTCATTTATGTCGGTAATAGAGATGCGTCAATAATACAGAGTTTGAGTATACTGGCTGCCTTTGCACTGTTGAAATAAGCTCATTCTTAGGAATAGCCAGTGGCAATGCTTGAAAATGGTTCCCGTCTCTGTTTTATGAACCTTGAAGTCTGGTCCCAAGATCATAAAACTGAGATGGAGACCAGTCACAAATCTCAAGCATCTGTTTGGCAGAAATGGCGACCATTCGCCATTTCAGCCAATGAGATGGTTGTTAATTAAGACCGGTTTCTTGATCTTGGGGCCCTGGCTGTAATTTACAGAGTACAGCCTGGTGAATGTTATCATCTGTACACAAGTCATCAAGAGTCCTACATGCTAGACTATCTACCTCCAGAGATTCTCAGAACACGCCTGGAAGAGCTCTGCTTGCAAATAAAAGTAAGTTCTTATCTATAAGGGGCACGCCACAAATATGTCTTTGAACAGCTGACATCATTCCAAAAAATATCGTGCATTGCTTATTTTTTCGTCTGGTGGCGCATCAGGTAGTCCTCAACTTTAACATGAAACTTAATATAAATTATTACTTTGAAAGTACTTGTCTTGTTTACTTAATACTTAGAATATATAATCTGTATGAACAGGAATGATAAATTCTGTTTCACATTTTTTTTAGTTACACCCTTTTCAAATGCAATTTTAGGCGACACATGATTATGTTTCTTGAAACACCAAATTCTACACAGGCATTGTGTAGTCAAATAAAATTATATAGTCAAAATGTGTAAGAAAGTTGCCTATTAGGTCAGAATGTGTAAGAAAGTTGCCTATTAGGTCAGGATGTGTAACAAAGTTGCTTATTAGGTCAAAATTGTAACAAAGTTGCCTATTAGATATGAAAAAGTAATGGATAATTGCAAGTGGTTTCCAAATATAATAACAAATTAAATGTCAAATATTATTACTAAAGACATCTTTTCCTTTGATGTGCCTCAAAATTATCTGTGTACTCATTATTGGTGAGGGGAATTTCGTAGATATTAAGGTAAGACAGGTCCATGAATTTGAAATCTCATGAAAATACCATTATCAATTGATTTTATCAATTTTCTTCAAAACTAATTAGCCAATAGTTTTTATCAGTTAACCCTTTCTCCATAGACACATCTTTTTTGCATATGTGAACAGTGAAAATCCAGATCAGCAGGCACATCCGTGCCATCTGATCAGGATCTTCACTGTTCGTTTTTTGATTTGTCAGGTGATTTGTTTTGTTTTCTGACCAAAATGTGACCAGTGCAGATCCTGATCAGACAGCAGAGATGTGCCAGCTGATCTGGATCAACACTGGTCCAACACGCATAAAAAGGTATATATATGAGGAAAGAGATAAACAAAACAAAAAGAAAACAACTTAGTGTGATTGTTTACATTACAGTACCTGAAGCTTGGAGAGATTCTGCCATTTGTGAAGAAGGCCATGCAGCCTCCATCCCTAGCTGCCCTACAAGCTGCTATTATCAATCTACAAAACTTGGTAGGTGCAAGTAACTATGTGGAACACTTTCTTGTAATCCTAGCCATTATACTTAGTTAGCTCTCCTAAATCAAATACTTACCCTCAACATACAATAATATCTCATAACCCTTTACACCATATATACCTGTTTTATCACATTTGCAACAGTTTATATCCAGATCAGCCAGAACATCAGATTCTGTAGATTTAGGTTTCAAACGTAAATTGCATAATATTTATTATTTGTTTAAAATGCAGTTTTCATTTTTTATGTCCTTAAATTCTGATTTCCTAATTACTACAAATTCTGTTTGAGTAAATACTTTTTATACCAATATATTTATTTCAACTCAAATATATATTCTAGAATATCTTAGCAAGGCCAAATTATACAGATCATAAACAATGTAGATTTATAAGGTTATTTCTGACATGAAGAGACCAGTTTTGATCCAGATCAGACAACACAGATGTGCCAGCTGATCTGGATGTACTCTGGTTGCACATGAGAAAAAACCTGTATATATGAATTAAAAAAAGTTAAAGGTGTCGCCAAAATATAATGTTCAAGGTCATTTTTGTCAGAGTTATACCCATTTTCAAACTTAGATTTTTGTTATTCAGACAAAGTGTAAGAAAGACCTATCTAGCTTTTAGTAATGCTTTGATTGTCTTATATATACAGAATGCCCTAGACAGCCAAGAGAATCTGCTTCCATTGGGCAAGCACCTGGCGAGAATGCCCCTTGACCCCCACACTGGCAAGATGATATTGTTTGGGGCCATGTTTGGCTGCTTGGACCCAATACTTACCATTGCTGCAGCCCTCAACTTCAAAGATCCATTTTATGTTCCCCTGGTAAGTGAATCAAGATCTCAGTTCAAGTTATTAACCCTTAACACCATAATTATATACCAGCTTTATAACATGGAAGAAAAATAGAGATCCAGATCAGCTGGGACATCCATGTGATCAGATTAGGATCTACACTCTTTGCATTTGATTCGTTGGGATATTTTTACCAAGAAATGAACAGTGTCAGTCCAAATCAGACAATATAAATGTGCCAGCTGATCTGGATCTACACTGGTTGTACACACAATAAAAGCCGTATATATGGAGAAAAGGGTTAAATCTAGTATAAAATTTTTCAAGAATTTTCCTCTGTACCACAGAAATGTAACCTAAATGTCAATGTGCTCACATGATGGCAAGAAAGGATAAAGCTAAGACTGAATTATCATAACATTAACCCTTTCCTCCATAGACACACCTTTATTGCGTGGGCGAACAGCGTAAATCCAGATCAGTCGGCACATCCGTGCCATGTGATCAGGATCTGCACTGTTCGCTTTTTGATTCATTAGGTTATTTCTGACCAAAATGCTACCAGTGCAGATCCTGATCAGACGGCATGGATGTGCTGGCTGATCTGGATCTACACTGGTCGCACATGCATAAAAATGCGTATATATGCAAGAAAGGAATAAAGAATGATAAACATTGAAAAGTCTAAGCTAAAATATAGTTTCAATCCCAAAATGCTTCACTTCATTTAGATAGATGACAAAGGGACATTGAAAGTCATCAAAATACTGCAAATATGAACATATTATAGACTTGGTTTCATTGAGCCTTATCTTAGGCAGAAATTAAAATGCATATTACTGCCTATGTTCTGTGGTGAAAAGGGTTAAGACAATTAAATAACTTATTCAATAACAAAAACATTGTATTATTACCATGATAAAATGTATTGTTAGAGGCTTGAAATTTTTTTTTATATAACTGGGAATTCTAATAAATATGTTTTCTGTTTAGGGAAAGGAGTCACTGTGTGATCAGGCTAAAATGAAGTTGTCTGAGGGGACGTGCAGTGACCACTTATTGCTGGTAAAAGCATATGACAGCTGGGAACGAGCTCGGAAAAGAGGCACTAATAGACAACTCTGTTACGACTACTTCATGTCCGAGTCAACACTTATGGTAGGTTAAGCCTTTCTCCATATACATATACACATTTTATCGAATGTGATAAGTGTAGATCCAGATCAGCCAGCACATCCATGCAGTCTGATCAGAATCTGCAATGTTCGATTTTTGGTCAGAAATAACCTAATAATTAAAAAAAGTGAACATTGTTGAACCAGCTTATCTGGATCTACAATTTTCATCCATGGACAACAGCCATATCCCATGGAGTAACATTAAAGAATGGAGTATATGTGTACACAGAGAGTGTATTTGTTGCAAGGACTTGATCCTTGGAAGTCTTGTTATGTTAAAGAATCATAACTCAATAAATGAAACCAGGGCTATTCATCAGTAAATTGGGAAGAGGCCCTGGCCTTTCCAGTTGGGAAATTTATGCGCGATAATTGTTTATTTTGGGAAAACAAAATTAATTGAAATATGGGTTCTAGTTCATTAATTTGAATAGTAATAGGTATTTTTAACTTAAATCTAATTTTTAATCACTTTATTTTTCATACTTCAATTTTCAAGCATCCCTCAGAGGAGTTTTAACCATTTTTGGAGATCTTACCTAGCATTTTGGGAAGAATTTCAGCCGCAGTTGGGAAAAAATACTATATTTTTGGATTGGGAAGAGGCCTTTTATAGACCTCTGTTATATAAGGATGAAAAGACTGGAAACATTATGTCCCAGTTTTATTTTTAACCCCTTTACTCCAATGTATATGGCTCGTATCCCAGAACAACCAGATGAGATCCAGATTGGCTGGCATATCTTTCAGATAATCAGATCAAGATCTCTGCTGTTTACTTTTAGGTAAGACCAAGAAGCAAACAGTGTAGATCCAGAGCAGACAGCATGTATAAATCTGCTGATCTGAATCTTCACTAGTTGTACATGTGATTAAAGGCAGATCCATGGATGTAAAATGTTTATATAAAAAGTATAAAGCCGATCCCTTTAAGTGTAAAGGGAACTTAATACATGTACTAGAAATAAAGATAAAGAGAAATAAGAAAATATGGGTCACATCACAGGAAAAGATGTCAGAAAATTGAGGTAAATCCTTGACATATGGCTGATCTGGATCTACACTGTTCACCCATGGGATAACATTCCATGAACTAAAGGGTTAAGATAGAAACACAATATTTCTAATTAAAGTATACATTGTTTCAGATGTTGAAGAAGATGAGAGATCAGCTGGCATCCGTCCTGAACGAGCTTGGTTTTGTCAAAAACAAGAGTGCTTCTCAAGTGAATGCAAACAAAAACTCTGGTAACATTTAAGGTTATACTGCTAGAATCAGTGATGAAATACAGTATTGTCTGTTTACTCCTTAGATACTATTACATCTTCTTTTGCATGGTCGAACAGTGTAGATCCAGATCAGCTGGCACACATCCATGCTGTCTGATCTGGATCTACACTGTTAACTTCTTGGTCAAAAATAACCAAGTGAATCTAAAAGTGAACAGGATGGATCCTGATCAGATATCACAGATGTGTGACATCTAATCTGGATCTACACTGTTTGCCAAGAAGATATGAGCCATATTCCACAGAGTAAGGGGTTATTAAGTGGATGATTTATAATCATGCCAAGACTTGTGCCCAAGGTTATAAAACTGAGCATGGAAACCAGTCTCAAATCTGAAGCATCTGATTGGCTGAAATGGCGACTGGTCGCCATTTCAGCCAATCAGATGCTTGAGATTTGAGACTGGTTTCCATGCTCAGCTTTATAACCTTGTGCATTGATTTAAGAAAAGCTCTAAACTTTGATGAAACACATAGATACAGTTACACAAAAATGTGACAAGATAGCAGAAAATTATTCTTAGACTAGTCCTTTCTTCCAACAGATTTAGGAATTATCAAAACTTAAGATATGGTAAATCTCAGAAGTGGTTTCTGAAAGATCTACAGGAACTTAAACCCTTTACTTCATATATTCGCATTTTAATGCTAGTGCAACCAGGTAGATCCAGATCAGCTGGCTTATCTGTGGCAAATAATCTGAATCTACAGTGGGCGCATCTCGATCAGAAATAAACTAATGAATCTTAAGCAAACCGTGCAGATCCTGATCAGAGGGCAGAAATACGCTGGATGATCTGGATCCTCACTGTTTTCCCACGTAGTAAAGTTGTATCTACAAGGGAAGGGTTATGGGGCCTCTAACCTAGCAGTCCTCATTCCCCGAGCTTATTTTTAGTATTTTAACTTTTTCCTGTTTGACTTTTAGTTTAGTGTTAGCACACACTTCACATATTATTAAGGCAATTCTCGACACATCCAGTTTTGCAACTTTGCAAATCAATTTTTCACCTGTGGAGAAAATTTTAGCCAACCTTTAATTATTCTTTGCTTGTTTTTAAACTTGTTAACATAAAAGCAGACATTGCAGAGAATTAAAGAGAAACAAGCTATTTCATTTGTTGACTAATGAAATCAGTTGTTATTTTTACTACAAGAAAGTCTGAGGCGCTGATATTTTTTAAAGAAAAATAATAAAATTATATAATGCTTTTTTAAGAAAATGAAATAATAAGATTTTAGTTCTTTCTAAAAATAGCATAAACTGAAAGTGCTAAAAAAAATCAAATTTTAGCATGAGCGACTATATTATACTTTACTTCAGACAATACAGCGCTGATAAAGGCGATAGTATGTGCGGGATTATATCCTAATGTAGCCAAAATCAAGTCACTTCCTAACAAATATAGGTAAGTAGATGTTTAAAATAGGTTAACAATTATTTGTAATTGTTGTACATTGTTAACCCTTTAATCCTTATGTATGGGTGGCATTTTGGGACCACATCTGTGCTGAAATAAGCCTTATCAATTAAAAGTGGACCAAAGAGTTAATATGCTACTCCAAAACTTACTACTGTGTTTATTATATGAAAATTTCTTATCAACTTTAAATTTAACCCTTTCCTCCATAAATGCTCAACTTAAGGCATGTGCGACCAGTTTGGTCAGAAATGACCTAATGAATAAAAAAGCGAACAGTTTAGATCCTGATGACGGGACGGATGTGCCGGCTGATCTGGATCTAAACTGTTCGCCCACGCAATAAATGTGTATCAATGGAGGAAAGGGTTAAATTATACTAGTTAACCCTTTACCCCATAGATATATTTTTTATTGCATGGACAAACAGTGCAGATCCAGATCAGCTGGTACCTCTGTGGCATCTGATCAGGATCTACTCTGTTTTTAGAATCGTGTTATTTCTGACCAAGAAGCGAACATTGTAAACCCAGATCAAATGGCACAAATGTGCCAGCTGATCAGGATCTACACTGGTAACCCATGAGATGAAACCCACCTGATGGAGTAATTGTTTAAAACAATGTATCACTGTAAAAGTAGTTTTTTAAATAGGTTTGTTAATCCAAGTTTCATGTAGCTCTTCTATTTAGTTATTCAACACTTAATCAGTCTTTTGCCATTACATTAAAAATGGAGGACATTAATTAGATAATAAAAGTTTTTCAAAACTGTAAGATATAAAGAAAATAAATGTTTTTCTTTGTGGACTTGTAGATCAATGAAGTTTCGAACAAAGGATGATGGTAAATGCGAGCTTCACCCGAAGTCAGTAGCGAAAGCCGTCCAGAACCCGCGCACACAGTGGGTAGTCTTCTATGAGAAGATGAAAACTACAGCTGTAAGCTGAGTAGAACCATTCTTGTCTTCATGTTTTACAGTGAAGTAATACTTTACATCATTGATAAGGCTTTTATTGCATGGGCGAACAGTTCAGATCCAGATTAGCTAGCCCATTTGTGCCATCTGATCAGGATCTACACTGTTTGCTATTAGATTGATTAGGTAATTTCTGACCAGGTGGCAAACAATGATCCAGATTTTTTGGCATATGTGACCAGTGTAGACCCAGATCATTTTGCACATCTGTGCCATTAGATCTGGATATACAGAGGTCACTTCTAATTAAGAAGTAACCTTATGAGTATAATTGGAACAGTAAGATCCTGATTATACAGCATGTATGTGTTGTACACTATACAATCTCTGAACACAATTGTTCAACTGAACACCCATCTAGTTATTTTGATACTTTTTTGATAGGATACTTTTTATGTCTTACCATGCTTTATGAACTGAAAAATGTGAAAAGAAAGTAATAAATGACTATAGTAAAATGCAGTTAATGGTCCTTTTTGTGAATTGCTATTGGCTAATGAGTTTTACTCTTATCTACAGGTGTTTTTGCACGACTGCAGTCTTGTTTCTCCATACTCCCTGCTCTTCTTTGGAGGTGACATCAAAGTGATACAGGTATAGATGTGTTACAGTCAAACCTGTGTGATAAAACACCTGCACACAGAGACAAATTGAAAGTTGATTGAAGGATCTTGTCTTCCCAACATTTTTTTCATAGAGCTCACCACTGTGACAAAGAAAACTTGACCCAAGATCATAAAATACTGAGAATGGAGACCAGTCTTAAGTCTCAAGCATCTTCAAGCATTTGATTGGCTGAAACAGAGACTAGTCTACATTTCAGCCAATTAGATGCCAGAGATTTCCAACTGGTCTCTAGCTTTAGTTTTATTATCCCCCGCTGCATAGCGGCTGGGGGATATAGGAATGGTCCGTCCGTCTGTCCGTCCGTCCATCTGTCCGTCCGTCCTTCCGTGCGCGCACATTTCGTGTCCGGTCAATAACTTTTCAACCCCTAGAAGGAATTTCATGAAACTTTAGGCAAATATTCTCCCCATCAAGACGATGTCCAGAACATGGCCGGCTCAATGTCAAGGTCACTAGGTCAGATTAAAGTAAAAATTTGTTAACGCAATAGAGGTCACATTTTTTGTCCGATTGTCATCAAATTTGCTATGAATATTGATATTGATGATCTCTACTCAAATTATTAAAATCATGTTCTTGAATTGCCCAGGGGCCCTGCCCTGGGGATTTTAAAATTGTTTTCCTGTAAATTCTGTTTTTAACCTTTGATTTTCTACAGTTATCATCCAGATTTTGACACATACTTTATACCATCTTAAAATTCAATCTTTCCTGAACAATTCATTCACTGGTTGTCCAGTGATAAAATTTGAAACAAAAATTTTAGTAGCAGAGTGAAAATTTCAAGTATCAAAATTCCAATATTGCTTCTTGTCTTCAGCTATATTTAGATTCAATGTTAAGATGATATTAGGATAAATTATCAGTATTCCTCTAGTTGCTGGTCAATGACCTAGTGAACTTTGCTGTTTAGATCTGTGTTATGCAATATTAAGAACTTTGCCCTGGAAGATTTTATAGGGTAAATTTTGTCATTTTCTATGGATACTTCCCAAATAAACTTTCTTACTTTATAGCACTTTGAAAATCAGGCTTTTCTGAATATTTTATTCACTGTTTGTAAATATTATGTATAACAGCAACAACAACAACAACAAATTTGTAGCACATTCTCAAAATGTTGAGACTAAATTTAAGAGAGGTCTCAGCTGTATACAGTGTATGTACACAAACTGGCAAGTTAATTGGAGGTCTCTGAACCCCTGGAATGGATATCATGAAACTTAAATGTTCAGTTCATGAACATGATGTGCTGAACCCATGTTCCAACCTGGCTGGTTCAAGGTCAAGGCCGCCTGTGGTGTTTGAGCATATTTCGTGTCCGGTCCATAACTTTTCAACCCTTAGAAGAAATTTCATGAAACTTTAGTCAAATGTTATCCCCATGAAGACGACATGCAGAACCCATGTTCCAACATGTCCTGCTCAAAGTCAAGGTCACCCGTGGTGTTTGAAGATTTGAACCATGCATTTCGTGTCCAGTTCATATCTTCTGAATCCCTGGAATGAATATCATGAAACTTAAGTGAAATGTTCAGTTCATGAACCTGATGTGCTGAACCCATGTTCCATCCTGGCTGGCTTAAGGTCAAGGATGCCTCTGGTGTTTGAGCAGGCCAATACTCTGAAACTTATCTGAACACGACATACCCTTGCACTTGAATTGGCTTCCACCTGCGTGCCCGTTGCCCAGAGCTATTGTTTAATTTGCTCTTAACCATCCATAACCTTTCCCACATTCACATCTGCGGCGGGGGATATTGCTGTCGTTCCGACGGCCTTGTTATCTTTAGCCCTTGTGCATACTAAAGACCATTGCTAAATTGAAAATTTGACTTTACCAGACCATAATGTTATAAAAATTGAGACAGGAGACCAGTTGCAGATACCAGCAATCTGATTAGTCGAAATTGAGCAGTCTCAGAATGGACCAATGGCAGGCTTGAGATTGAGACTGGTTTCTGTTCACATCCTTGGGCCTGGTCTTTGTGGTGAAATCTACAACAAAATTAGTAATCTAACTTGCATGACTAATAAAATCACTGATTTATTCACAGTAGTAGATTATCAATGTTTATATCATGTCAGATGAACTTTGTGCCCAATGTAGAACCTCATTGAGTCTGTACCTCGGTAGGCTGTTAATAACAGTGGTATCCAGCTGAAAAATTAAATTTGTGTGATAAGTGTTATTTGAAATTTATGATTTCTAGGAGGACAACATGCATCAAGTATGTGTAGATGAGTGGATCAAGTTCAAGGCCTCTCCTGAGACTGTGCAGCTTGTTAAGGTATGTGTCGTCATTTTCATCGAAGCTCAGTATCAACCAATGAGATTGCTGAGATCTGAGACTGGTTTTCATAAACAACTAATAATTTTAGACATTCTCAGCTTTTTATCTTAGACGTTCTGAGCTTAAAACCTTAGAAATTCTCAATGTATAACCTTAGACTTTCTCAATTTATAATCGTAGACATTCCTATCTTATAACTGTAGATATTCCTAGCTTATAACTGTAGACATTCCTAGCTTATAACCATAGACATTCCTATCTCATAACTGTAGACATTCCTAGCTTTTAACTGTAGACATTCCCAGCTTATAACTGTAGACATTCCTAGCTTATAACCGTAGACATTCCTATCTTATAACTGTAGACATTCCTAGCTTATAACTGTAGACATTCCTAGCTTATATCCGTAGACATTCCTAGTTTATAACCATAGACATTCTAAGCTTATAACTGTAGACATTCCTAGCTTATAACTGTAGACATTCCAAGCTTATAAACATAGACATTCCGAGTTTATAACCATAGACATTCTTAGCTTATAACCATAGACATTCCTAGTTTATAACCATAGAAATTCCTAGCTTATAACCGTAGACATTCCTAGCTTATAACCGTAGACATTCCTAGCTAATAACTGTAGACCTTCCTTGCTTATAACCATAGACATTCCTAGCTTATAACCGTAGACATTCCTAGCTTATAACCGTAGACATTCCTAGCTTATAACCATAGACATTCCCAGTTTATACCATAGACATTCTTAGCTTATAATCGTAGACATTCCTAGTTTATAATAGTAGACATTCTTAGCTTATAACTGTAGACATTCCTAGTTTATAACCATAGACATTCCTAGCTTATAACCGTTACTGTAGACATTCATAGCTTATAACTGTAGACATTCCTAGATTATAACCGTAGACATTCCTAGTTTATAACCATAAATGTTCCTAGCTTATAACTTTAGACATTCCTAGTTTATAACTGTAGACATTCCTAGCTTATAACTGTAGACATTCCTAGCTTATAACCGTAGACATTCCTAGCTTATAACTGTAGACATTCCTAGCTTATAACCGTAGACATTCCTAGCTTATAACCGTAGACATTCCTAGCTTATAACCGTAGACATTCTCAGTTTAAAACCTTAGACATTCCTGTCTTTTAACCTTAGACATAATATCTCTGCTTTTAACCCAAGACATTCTCAGCTTTTAGCCTGAGACATTCTCAACTTTTAATCTTGGACATTCTCAGTTCATCACCTTAGACATTTTTACCTTATAATTTTAGACATTTTCAGCATATTATATCCCCAGACATTATCTGTGTATAACCTTAGATAATCTTAGCTTTTGACCTTAGACAGCTTAAAACCAAAGGACATTCTAAGCGAGATATTAGATATCAACTTTAAAAAATAACCTTATACATTCTCAGCTTGTAATCTTAGAATATTCTCTGCTTATAACCTTATGACAAATCTAGGAATCTGATCAATTTAATTACGGTAACTAGGTTTCTGAAATATCACAGACCTATTTTACAGAAGTTATAAAACAAGACATGAAGATAATATTGTTTGAATTTCAGGAGCTGCGGCATGAACTGGATAATGTATTGGACAGTAAGATTACCAACAGTAAAGACTGGGAGCCCAGATCTCAAGAGGCAGCAGTTATACAGGCCATTATAGATCTCGTTACAACAGAAGATACATCAAGTAACTTTGACTACAACAGATGATTGGAGATTGTCATACATCTGTTACTTTTGTAATCTGCAAATCAGTTTCTGTGAAAATGGTTTGCTAATATTGTCAAAGATGGATACTTCATGGTTCGCCAACACTGGCTTCAATGAAGAACTGATCTAATAAATTGTGTAAATTGTTAGAAAAAGAAGTTGCTTAGTCAAAACAGCAATGTGACTGCATCTGGAATAGAAAGCACTTAGAAAAATAATTTTTCTAATAATGCCAGAAATAACATTTCAGTAGTGGGTATACAATGTTTGGTACCAGTACCATCATATTCTGAGTATATTGTTGAGAGTTATTACTGTTACAATAAAATTTTAAAACATCACAAGCTGTTTTTATTTCTGGAGCACCCTAGGCTGAAGGTTATAAAGCTGGGCAACTGGTTGCCATTTCAGCCAATCAGATGCTTGAGAATTGAGACTAGTTTCCATGCTCAGTTTTATAACCTTGGACACAGGCATTTTCCTCTTCAAAAGTTGTTAAAATAATGACCATGGGGTCAACCAATTCACAGCCATAGGGTTTATGAGAAAGCCACCCAACACATCATATATCAATATATTGCAGGCTCGGTTTGATTGAGCCTGTCCATGACCAGGGCCCAAGATCATAAAACTAAGTTTTGAGATCAGTCTCAAATCTCAAGCATCTGATTGGCTGAAATGGCGACTGGTCGCCATTTCAGCCAATCAGATGCTTGAGATTTGAGACTGATCTCCAGATTTAGTTTTATGATCTTGGGCACAGTAATAGATATGAATATTACTGTCCTCGCCTTAAGTATCTAATATTTATTATATATCCACGAATGATTTTAGCATAGTGCAGCGTTAATCTGCAAAATTGATACAACTCATCAGATTAGTAATTCCGTATTAGACAATGTGGTTTTCCAATTATTTTGCAGCTTCCCGTGTTCTGTGTGACTTCATATACTATGTCACACTTTGTTGTCGTAATTTTCCGGCACATAAACTCCAAAATAGGAAATTTCTGTCGCAGTTTTACAACCGTCACATTATTTTAGGCCAGTCATAAATTTTCTACGTCATTCATAATTTTACTATCGCGTTAATATTTGTATTTCTACACTTTAATAGGTAAACCATGTTGTTAAATAAAATTTTGTTGTTTATTTAAATTTGTTTTGAGCGAGAAGGGTATATAATAAGAGGAACATTATGACAATATGCAGTCTGTAGGTTCGCATTATTTCTCTTGCGTATATGTATCATTCTCAACAGCCTTCAAAGATGGTAACTGATGACAGCACTGATTGAATGTATGGGGAGACATTTTACAGTTTTTTTTGCCGAATATATTAGAAAAAACAACACCAGAAATCCTGAGAAAATTCTATTATATTTCCCTAAAATACCTCAGTAACAAAAATACACAGATAACATAGAAAAACATTTAACAAAGTACAAACTATATGTGTTATTAAACTCTTTAAAGAAGTAAAACTGATCACTTAGAAGGGCAAGGCAGTTTAAAGTCAACAAATAATAAAAATCGGATAGAGATTTGGGATACAAAATTCTGTGATATTAAGTAAGCTGATGTCATATGTCAACATTAAAAAGTTGAAGCAGTTGAAATTCCTTCTTTTTTATTTCGCAGTTATATAATCATGTGGTCAAGATTTACAAAAATATTGTTTTATGTTAAGTAGACTTGTGTTTTCTTTGATTTTTTAATATAAAAAAAAGAAACCATAAAAAAATCAGTCTTTCCCATAAAGAGGCCCCTGAAAAATGTGAAAAAAATTAAATGCCTTTTTAAGTTACAGCTCCAGATAAGGAGTGGTCAAAAAAATGAAAATGAATTTGTTAGAAGTTGGGGTTAAATTTTATTGTTACATGTAAATATTCTGTAAAACAGAAAGAATGTTGGGACTAGCAGTATTAAAATATATTTTATGATTTCAAATAAATATTAGAAAAAATATGATATCCAGATATTTTTGCTGTTTTCAATGAAAATCTAAAAGCTTTATTTACACTGTTTGCCATGGGATAACAGCCACATCCAATGGGGTTATGGGATAGAAACCAATAATTTACTCAACTTTTAATCAAAACACTCTTTATTTTTAACGTTTCGGCCTTATGGCCTTTATCAAAAATTACAAATCGCTTGTCTACATTTTTTTTTCTCAAAAATGGAGAGTGATCATGCTAAAAAGATCATAAAGAGTGTTTTGATTAAAAGTTGACTAATGTTTATATCCCTTAGGATATTTGAAAGATCAATAATTTACTGAATCAAAAAAAATTCTTTAACCCTTTCCTCCTTTATTTCATGGGCGAAGAGTTTAGATCCAGATCAGCTGGCACAGGGTCTTAACTGTTCCCTTTTTGATTCCTTAGGTTATTTCTGACCAAAATGCGACCAGTGCAAATCCTGATCAGATGGCACGGATGTGTCGGCTGATCTGGATCTACACTGGTTGCACATGCATAAAAATGCGTACATATGGAGGAAAGGGTTAAATTATGCCCAAACCCATCTGAACACCACATATACAAAAACAAAATGCAAACATTTTGGTGCATAACGGTTTTAACCAGGAGCCATTATAATTGTGCATTTTACACTTAAAGATATAAATATTTTTATTACCTCGAATTGTTTTGGCTTTAATAGTAAAAGTACACTGACATCAAAAGCAATGCAATGCTGTGAAATCATAATTTTTCTTGGGGGTATTAATTTTCACGGATTTCATGTCCACAAGATCCACAAAAAGAAGTAGCACACAAAAATTTATGATTTCACGGTACATTTTTTTGGCATTTTTCCATAATGCTTCTTGTAAATAAATATTTCTAATAAAACATATCACAGCTCGCTGCTAATAAAATAATCACCTTTATAAAGACATGATGTTGGTTGCTAAGTAGTGCAAAATAAACAATGTGACCTCAACATGCTAAAAAGATTAAATAAACATTTGGCAACCTCATTTGAAGATCATTCAGTTCTAACTTTTGAAAAGTTAATCCTTTACTCCATAGATACACCTTTATTGCATAGGCGAACAGTGTAGATTCAGATCAGCTGGCACATCCATGACATCTGATTAGGATCTGCACTGTTCAACTTTTTTTTAATCATGGGGTTATTTCTGACGGAAATGTGACAGTGCAGATCCAGATCAGATGGCATGAATGTGCCAGCTGATCTGGATCTACACTGGTCTCACATGCAATAAAATACATATATATGGAGTATAGAGCTAATATATCAAACAAATTTAGTCAAAACCATGATTCCCTGTCCGTACCTTCTCAAGTCACATGTACAAAATTGATAACAAAACCGATCTATATTTATACAATTCATTATTTTGGCACTTCTAAGTCTTTGTATAATAAATAATAAAGTACAATAATACAGTATTAACACATTTTAGAAATCTATCCTCTGTTTTTAAGCATGGATCTATGTATAAATGTATGTTTTTGAAAATGAGATCTAACCCCTTATGATTTTAACCTTTTCCTCAATAGACACACCTTTTTTGCATGGGCAAACAGTGTAGATCCAGATCAGCTGGCACATCTGTGCTGTCGGATCAGGATCTGCACTGTTGGCTTTTTGAGTCATTAGGTTATTTCTTACCAAAATGTGACCAGTGCAGATCCTGATCAGATGGCACGGATGTGCCGGCTGATCAGGATCTACACTGGTCGCACATGTGTAAAAATGCCAATATATATGGGGGAAAGTGTTAACATTATATTTTCTTCACTAAATACATTTCAAGACATCAATATGAAGACAGATTACATTCACAGATGAAAAACTATTCTGTCAATCTTGGAAATTAGCACAAGAAGTGCCGAATCGGCACCTATACCAATCTTTCACAAATCAGCATTAAAAAAGAAACACAGCTATCAAATGACTGTATTCAGGGTGGTTATTCTACGTCACTTTAAGAATGTTGTTCACACACAAAATCACTCGCTTCAGGTAGGTTTTTTGTTTATTTTTTCAGTAATTTCTGGACCGATTTTGATCAGATAAAGAGCACCATACTCCTGTTAAAAAGCTTTATTATCAACAATTAACCTCCAATATTAATCAGCTGCCGTTTTCCCAAACATACAAAGACAGGAGGAAAGTGTTAAAAGTTGCCTTATCAAATCCTCAATTTGGTAAGGCAGATGAATATTTAATGGCGCTCTTTGTGCTGATTTCGAAGATTATTGACACATTTCTTTTTTTGCTGTAGTAATGTAAACATTTAAAGCATTCAACATGTTCAGAATGTAAAAGATGGATTTACAATTAATTATAATCATGTTGACAAAATGGTAGAATTAAAAGACATGACCTAGTTAGCAAATGATGGCAAATTAGTGGCATTTATAAAGTAACAAATCATTTCAAATCATACACATTAATGCTCATTTTGACACAATGGTAAAAGTTCATAAAATTGACTGTAGACCCCAACAAAAATCTAATTTCAATGGATACATTCAACACCCTTGCATATTAGTTTAAAGTTGCATAGCTAAACATAGGCTTAAGTATACTAATCCTTACTTTAACAGGCCACAATGACATTTTCCATTCCATTTTTATTTTATTTTCAGTTTCAACAGTTTCAAATCTCCACAAAATTATTAAAAGAACATTATTATGCAAATGTTCACTTTAATGTGATGTCATTGATGAGATCATAAAACCTGATTTGCATGTACAGTCAAACCTTTTTCCAAAGACCATTTATAGGAAAACCAAAATAATGTCCTTGAATGCAGGTGGTCTTGGATTACAAGCGAATATGTTCTTTATATCATTCCTTATAACAAATAAATTGTGGTATTTATCCACAAATGGTCTTTGTTTACAGGTGGTCTTAAGCACTGGTTTCACTGTATAATAAATTCTGCATTTGCATCATGTTTGGTTTCTTTGACAAGGCCTGCTAAACTATGGATCAATCTATTTTAGCCTTAATGCTTTTTGTTGTGTTAAATATATAGTAAAATGTGATGCTTTCAAGTAAGTAAATTAATAATACAGAATTTTTTTGGCATTAATTATACATTTTAACCAATTTTTCAGTTTTCAATTTTAACAGCTTAAATACATAAAAAAATTGTTTTTTTGCCTGAACGGCTTACATATATGTGTCAATACATTTAAAATACAAATAATTTTTGTATGTTGCCTGAATGAAAGATGTCAATACGTTAAAGGTATTTCACAATCTGGCCATTGTAACAAAGTTTATTGGACATTACCTGATTAAAGAAATACATGACATACTTTCTAATTGACTCTATAGAAATAGTATTTTCACAATCTTCGTGTGTCCACATCAACCCTTCCTCCATATGTAAGCCTCTTTAAGTGTGTGCGACCAGTGTAGATCCAGATCAGCCAGCATATCTATGCCGTCTGATCAGGATCTGCACTGTCTGCTTTATAGTCAGAAATAACTTAATAAATAAAAAAGCAAATGGTGCAGATCCTAATCAGAGTCAGCTGATATGGATATACACTGTTCGCCACAAAGGCATATAATTATATTATGGAGGAAGTGTTGATTTCTTAGCATTATTGAAAATGTCCTTTTTCTATCTGGAATGCTTTATTCAATTTCATATTTACAAGACTCAAAATTCACACATCAAACATCCATGCATGCCGATTCACAAATTACATTAAAGGCACTGATATCAGAACTTCCAAATGAAATTTCTAGAGGTACAGTTTTCGTTATTTCTTTTTCTTCTTTTTCCCTTTTTTCCCCTTTTTGCCCTTTTTACCCCCTCCGCCTCCACCTTCCCAACCAAACCCCCGCATGTCCAGGGCTTGTGGAGCGTCATGTGCTATATAATACAAATTTTCCATGGCAGCCTGACTAAGAATGTCTACTTCAACTTTATCTCCCTTCACAGCCTTTGCAGATCCCTTCGCTGACTTCTTTCCCTTCTTTCCCGACTTCTTACCAGACTTCTTCCCGGACTTCTTACCCTTTTTCCCACTTTTCTTTGGCTGCAAAACAGGAACAAGACAATGTAACAGTACTTCAGTTCATAGACTATTATCACATAATACTTATTTCATTTGTGTATCATCCCATCATTACATTAACATCTAATCTGGGTCTACACTGGTTGCTTCTTGGTCAGAAATAACCTAGTGAAACGTGAAACAATTAGATCCTGATCATATGGCAAGGATGTGCCTATTGATCTTGATCTAAACTGTTTGCCCATGGGATATCAGACACATGACATGCAGCAAAATATTAATGATTACAAATTTACAATCTCAAATGATGTTGAATCTTATTGAAATTATCAGAGCTTGTATCACTGCTCTTTTGCTTAGAACTGAGTATTATATTCTGAAAACACACAATCCTGGCTTCATACTTGAGGCTTATCATAAGAAAAGACTGATGAAAATTGATGATTTTCATTCAAATTACATCATAAAGGTGTGCTGACAACATTGACTGTAGTGCATTTTTGTGTCGCCTGTGATAGCAGGTAGACACATAGGGATCCTATTGTCCGGCGACGTCGTTGTCATTGTCGTCATCGGCAGTGCCGTCGTCCGGTAGTCCCCCAACTTTAATATGAAACTTTATATTGCCTATAACTTTGAAAGTACTTGTCCTATTAACCTTATACTTGGAATATATCATCTGCATGAACAACGCTATCTGTGACAACAAGAATAATAACTCCTGTTTCATTTTTTTTTAGTTATGCCCCTTTCAAATGACTTTATTATGAACTTTAATATGAAACTTAATGTTGCCCATAACTTTGAAAGTACTTTTCCTATTCACTTCATACTTGAAATATATTATCAGCATGAACAACGCCATCTGCGACACCAAGAGTGATAACTCCAGTTTCAATATTTTTTTGAGTTATGCCCCTTTCAAATAAAACTTTTAACATGAAACTTAATGTTGCCTTTTACTTTGAAAGTACTTGTCCTATTCACTTAAAACTTGGAACATATCATCTGCATGAACAACAACATCGGTTACAGCAACAATCATAACTCCTGTTTGACTATTTTATGAGTTATGTCCCTTACACATGCAACTTAAACATGAAACTTAATGTTGCCTATAACTTTGAAAGTACTTGTCCTATTCACTTCATACTTTGAATATATCATCAGCATGAAGAACACCTCTGTGACAGCAAGAATGATAACTCCAGTTTCAATATTTTTTGAGTTGTGCCCCTTTCAAATAAAACTTTTAACATGAAATTTAATGTTGCTCATAACTTTGAAAGTACTTGTCCTTTTAACTTAAACCTTTGAATATGTCATCTTTAGGAACAACAACATCGGTTACAATAAGGACCATAACTTCTGTTTGAATATTTTTTGAGTTATGCCCCTTTCAAATGCAACTTTAACATGGAACTTAATGTTGACATTAACTTAAAGTACTTGTCCTGTTCACTTAATATTCAGAATATATCATCTTCTTGAACATCGTCATCACTAACAACAAGAATGATAACTCCTGTTTGACTTTTTATGACTTATGTCCCTTTCACATGAAACTTTAACATGAAACTTTATGTTGCCTATATTTTTTAAAATACTTTTGTTATTTACATAATACTTGAAATATTTCATCTTCATGAACAACAACATTGGATACAACAACATAACTCCTGTTTAACTATTTTTGAGTTATGTCCCTTTCAAATGCAACCTAATGTTGCAAATAACTTTGAAAGTATTTGTCCTATTCACTTAATACTTGGAATATATCATCTGCATGAACAACGACATTGGTGACAAAAAGAATGAAAACTCCTTTTTGAATATTTTATGAGTTATGCCCCATTCAAATGCAACTTTAACATGAAACATAATGTTGCCTGTAAAATTGAAACTACTTGTTCAGTTCACTTAATTCTTTGAATATTTCATCTGCATGCACATACCAACTGGTGAAGAATGATAATTCAGGTTTCACCATTTTTTTAGTTATTCCCCTTTCAAATGCAATTAAGGTGACTCTTGTGTTCTGTGGTGTAGTATTGAAATCAACTTGAATAAAAACATTTTGTTATATATGATTAAACATAGGCCCCATTTCAACTTTTTGCCAGCAGGCGACACATGTGTTCCGTGGAACACAACATTCTAGTATGGTTACAAAATAGTAATATTCTATAGTCAAACGAGTAACAAAATCTCCTATTTATTCTGAGAAAAATACTTGATAATGATGAGCTTCCATGTAAACAAGAGTGGCAAAGTGCCATAAAATACATCAATTAGAAGAATTTGCCATTTTTTGTATCAATAAAGGGCCATAACTCTCAAGTGGCTGAAGCGATATGGCTTGTAATCGAATCTGGCCGAGATCTTATGTCCATAAACATTTTTCCAAAATTTCATGAAGATCAGTCAACAACTGAGTTATTGAGCAGTCATCCATGCAGTATTCGACTGGCGTATAAAAAATACCACTGAATACACTTTTTCCTGTGATTTGTTGCTTTTATCTTTGCAATTAATTAGTACAAATATGCATATTATTAAAAATGTAAATAATGTATGTTACCATTTTGGCGTCGTGACTTGGCGGGCGATTATTAAATTCTTCCAAAGAAAGGGCCATAGACCCTGTTCAGTGACTGCTCAAGCACCCTACTAAGGAACGGATGTCCCTTGTAGGTGCTTGCCCTTAGAAATTCTCTTAGTTCAAACAGGTTTAATAATGTCATACACAACCAGCCTGAAAAATAGAAATGCAAACATTTTTTGTTGTTGATATAAATCTTCTGTTAAAGTAAGCTAACATGATATTAGTAATAATGGCACCCCTACTTTAACCTTTTTCTCCATATATACGCCTTTGTGGTGTGGGCTAACAGTGTACATCTGATTAATATCTACGCTGTTCACTTTTTGATTCATAAGTAGGTTGTTTCTGACCAAAAAGCGAACAGTGTAGATCCTGATTAGACAGCAGGGATTGCAGCCATATCATATGGAGTAAAGGGTTAAGGTTGTTTTCCTTGGATTTGACTTAGTGACCTAGATTTTTGTCTCAGACTTGTCAGACATATAATTAAATAAACTAAGCAAGTATTGTAATAATCAGATATAATGTCACCACTGTTACCTTTACTCTTAACCAATAACTATAATTATTACATGAACTATAAATAGACGCAACGCGATTGGTCACACCCCCAAAATAACCGAGTCAATAAATCTAGATATTGACCCGCTTTCGCTGATATTGACCTGTCTATAAATAGAATCCGAAAGTTTCCATCTTTTATATTATTTATAGTTCATGTAATAAACTATTATATATTATTTACTATTTATAATTCATGTAATAAAACAGTTATTTACTTATTAGCTGGGAAATATGCTGTTGATATTGACCGCAAAAATTGTTATTGACCTCGGCTAATAATTGTATAATATGTTTTTATCCCATGTGCAATCAGTGAAGATCAATATAATCATACAGAACATTAATGCAGCATGGTCTGTTTTTTCATTCTTCGGTGTTAGATATATTAAATTAGTCGAAGAAAAAGAAACAAATCTTAACAGATGTGCAGGCTGATCTAGATCACCACTATTCACACATGGGATGTACATGAAAGCTGTATCCATTGAGTAAAGAGTTAACACTGGTTTTAGGATTCAGCAATTACTAGCACTTTTACTTAGTTTGTAAACCCAATGTCTTCAGTTTCTGTTTGAACCATGATGAGCTAAAAACAGGCCAGCCCTGCCCAACTGGAAATGATTTAGATGTTTCAGACTGAATTCAATTCAACCAAGAGATCATTTCCATTAAAACCAGATTGTACAAATATCTATATTATTTGTCTTGTTTGTGCAGAAACGATATAAGTACCACTGAAATAAGAAAGAGTTATATTGTTATTGCACTAAGGGGATGAATTGTCAATTTAACATCAATATATTTGGTCAACAAAACATCATGAATAAATTTATGAAAGGTTTCTCTCAGAAGCTATTATATCATGATTGATTCAGATATCTCAACCCTCTACTTACTACAAATTTATTGCAATTTCTTGAGATGAACAACACTTGTGCCATTAAATTTGAAACCGTAATGTACAATGGTCTATGAATAGCAGTCAAGTGTTTACATTAAACAGTATTTTATTGACTTTGACTTATTCGATCTTTAATATATAGAGGACACAAGTGGAAAGAAAGCCCAATTTTAGTTGTTAAATCACACCTAATATTATTCATTCCTTAAGATCTGTTTAATAAAAAGACTATTTCATCATCATGATCATGATGCAAGCAACAAATATATATTATTAAATTTAACTTTATTTTTAATACAGCAATTTGAAATAATTAACTTATATTAACCCTGTCCTCCATATATACACTTTTTTACGCATGTGCGACCAGTGTAGATCCAGATCAGCCGGCACATCCGTCTGATCAGGATCTGCACTGGTCGCATTTTAGTCGGTAATAACCTAATGAATCATAAAGCGAACAGTGCAGATCCTGATCAGACTGCACAGATGTGCCAGCTGATCTGGATCTACACTGTTCGTTCACGCAATAAAAATGTGTATATCGAGGAAAGGGTTAATAAAATTATAGCATCATTACTCAAACATAGAAAATGTTTAGAGTTTTTCTTAAAAAATTGTGAAAAAAGTGTAGATCTATTCTTTAGGTATCTCAATCCTTTATTCAATGGGACATGGCTATTGTCCAATGGGCAACCAGTGTAGATTTTGATCAGCAAACTTTGCTGTGCTGTCTGATAAGAATCTTAATTGTCCACTTTCATGTTTATAAGGTTATTTCAGACCAAGAAAAGAACAGTGTAGATCCAGATATGTGTAAGATGGCACAGATGTCCTGGCTGATCTGGATCACGTACACTGTTCATCCATGTGATAAAAGGCATACCTGTATCTATGGAATAAATGGTTAAAGAAATTTATCAATTGAGTTTACTGATTAAATATAATTGTGTAAACCCTTATCAAGACAGAACAGATGAGATGGCTGATTTACACTGGTTCCCAATACAACTGGTTGCAAATCCAAAAAAGCTGTGATGTGGTTAGAATTTACTAGCATGATCGTAACATGCATAACTTTCACAGAACCACATATTTCAAGGTCTGTTGGGCTTCCATGCTAGTTTATTTCCATTAATTTTCACACTAAAATACCTCTAAATATTTTTCTAACCAGAAGCCAAAACTTTTCATTTCCTAAATAACTACAAATAAAATGTCATGGCAGAATTCTTTGGTACAAATATTGCGTATTTTGATCTGTAATTATTTTGTTGAATATTTGTAGTTAAATATTTACTTAGGAAAACATTCAGTCAAACGGCCAATTTTAATGTAAACTGTGGCATTAAAATATATTTAAATAGTCAATTTCAAAACAAACAATTTTAAATTGATACCCTCTCAGCCTCGCACATCACAATTAAATACAGTCAAACCATCCTTCAAAGACTACTTATTCGAGACCCAAATATGGTTGTTAAAGGTGCCTTATTTACATATTTATAATTAGGATCAAAATATAAAGTGATCTCAAATACATATCAAAATTTAAAATATGAACTGCAGAAGACACGCAATCAAAGTAAATGCTATGCAATATTCTTACACAGTCAACACATTCGTGAGTGAATATATTTAAAGCTTAAGTTGTTATAGCATAACTATGGCAATAAAATTCACCCAAGATGTACCGTATTTTCCCGCTTATAAGACGGGTTTTTTTCCTTGGAAAATAGCCTTTAAAGTAGGGTACTGATTTGTCTAAAATTTCATTGAATTTTGCTCCTTTTCAATCATTTATCTATGCATTTTGTAGTGGTACTACATGAACATTAACCACATCTCTCTGAAATTGAAGTTTTCCGACCTGATCTGTAAACAAATAGGCAGCTTTAAATCAGTCGTTGCATAATTAGAACAAATAAAGGTGGTTTTTGTTTACAGGGGGGTATTTAGAACAGGTTAGACTGTGATCTACAGAGTATTGTAAGACTAAGAGACAACAAATCTGTTAATTACCAGAACAGTGTATCAGAGAGAATGTTTAAGATCAAGGCAGAGAAATCACTTTCAGACATAACACTTAATTCTTTACTCCATATAATATTTATATTGCATTTATGGCATGAGTGAACAGTGAAGATCAAGATCAGCTGGCATGCCTGTCATCAGATCAGGATCTACTCTGTTTGCTTTTTTTTATATTAGGGTATTTCTGACCAAAAAGTGAACAGTGCAGATCCTGATCTGCTGACATGGATGTGCTTGCTGATCTGGATCTACACTGTTCACACATGTGTAGAAAGGCCTATATATGCAAAAACAAGTTAAAGACCTAAGAAAACTATGCTAAGTAAACTACCTTGTTATCAGGGATGGGGCCACTTTCAATCACTACCAGCTTTATCCAAATTCCAACAAGGAACTTTTAATCCCACAGTCCCATACAGGGTTCTACACAAACTTCCTTCAAAATACTAAATCTACATTTAATAGATAACCTGTGAATGTTAAGTCAAGCCTCAGTTGTTTCACTGAAAAGCTGGAATTTAGCCTGGAACGCTTTATTATCGACTTACTTGTTAAAATTATCAATGATTCTAACACAGTTCAACATAAGCTCGTTATTTCTGTACGTTGGTGAAAATAACTAAAATAATCATATTTACCCAGAAATGACATAGTTTAGCATACCTAGGTCAAAGCTATTAAATATGGAAACACATGACTACATAACTAATTAACGTCGGTAATAGATGGGTCGATAATACAGAGTTTGAGTATACATCTCTCTTACTTGAATATCTATGATTTTAATTGTAATCTATGTTGTCTTTTTTATTGTTTCAGTCATTTAACTAACTAACAAGTTGGAATAATAATGATACTATACCTCCATCACATGCAAACCCCATTCATAATCATTTACAATGTTAAGTGCAACAAAAAAGAATAGACGAAATAGAAAAATGGAATTTTACTGCAATGAAAAAAGTGACATGTGGCTTTGGGTCATCTAAGTCGATTTAGATGAAGCAATGGACCGAAAACAATCATCATTTCAACAATAACTTTACACAATATAATGTACAAAAAGTCGTAGACTGTTATGTTAAAAAATTAATGTCGCGAAAACTTATGATATATCTGATTAACTTTCCTGGCGGATATAAAATATTCGATAGAAAACAAAATTGTATAAATGAATTAAAAATATTGAATCGAACAAATGTCTAAGCTGTATTAAATTACACACTCAAATGCTTACTTTGAAATAAAATCAAATCTCGCAACTCCAGGAAGTGTAAACAGTTGGCAATAGCAACTGTGCTATTTCCGGTCTTTGACTGGTTATACAAAAACTATCTTATGACATTTTCACTAAAAAATTCCATCTCATACTGTTTTACTTAGCTCAAATTGAATTGATTTCATTTAAAATATGTTGTTTGTGCATTTTTACTTCTAACTTTCTCATTCGAATAGCCAGAATAATTAATATTAGATACGTAAAAATTTGTACCAGCCTACATTTATGCGCATGCGCCCATTCATTTCCTGCTGGCGTAATGTACCCAAATTTGGGGAACATTTCAACGTAAATTTTCTGCTCACCAACACCTTTCGGAACGATCATTGGTATTTTCATGTCAGAATTGAACTTAAGTTTTTGATTTATATCAGTTTTTCATGAAAATTTATTGCTATTTTAATCAAATGTATCGTGTAAGTTGACAGTTGAAAACAAAGCGTTTGCACAACAAAAGCAGAATGATACTCTCCCTTGATTTTTGTTTACATCAAAACGAAAGTAGACTTACTAAGTATTTTGCCATGGCATCTTTTAATTAAAATTGCAAATGCCCGCTCAATGTTTTGATATGAGTATTAAGTCCAAGTTCGTTGTAATTACTGATGATGTTTTTAATAAATATTTTAATGCCGCTTAACAATAACATATCCTTCATTGTTCCATCAATTTATTATTAAAATCAATTAAATTCACCCTTTTCTTTTGATTATCAAAGTGTTTGTTTTTCATACGATGGTTTAGATATAAATTCAGCTTCTTTTTACAGACTTACTGTATGAGATCCATTGTGATTGAAACAATCACATTTTCAGTGGTATGTTTACAATACAAAAATAGACAATGATGGTCCAAATAATAAATAGCTTATACATTACATGTAATTCACTTGCAAACATATCTACACCAAACCAAAGCATTCTGGAGCCAAGATCTAAAATGTGAGACCAGTCTTAAACTATAGCTACTCATTGGTCAATTTAGTGACTTAAATCATAATCAGCCAATAGATGCTTGAGATATGAGACTAGTTTCCAGTCAAAGTTTAATAATGATTTTTGCCATTTAGTGCAGATCCTGATCAGACAGCACATCTATACATCTGATCTGGATCTACACTGTTTGTTCTTGCATGGTCAGAACCTAATGAATCTAAAAGTAAACAGTGTAGATCCTGATCAGAATGCACAGAATACATGTATGCCATTGGATCTGGATCTGCACTGGTTGTCCATGTGATAAAAGTGATCAATGGTGTATAGGATTAAAAATACAACAGATATTTTTTTATTTTCAGACATGTTATGCAAAGAACTTGAATGATGATCAAGTGAAAAATGAACCATTATTCTCTGGTAGATGGGTCTCAGGAGAGCTTGTCACGGCTTTCTCCAGATGATAGACTCCCAAACACGTCCAGCTCTAGCACTAGTATTCTCGACAAAAAGACTGACTTCAATATACTTGAAAAATTGAAACACCTTAGAGATAATAAGAAATTTTGCGACGTGATTGTAGAAGTTCGAGGTGTTAAATTCGTAGCTCACAAGAATGTCTTGGCATCTTGGAGTCCTGTGCTTGGCGCTAAGTTGTATGGTGATGATCCGAAAGTGTATAAAGATCACATTGTGGTCTATTATGACAACTGTGAGGTGTTCTCTGACCTGCTAGATTTCATGTATAATGGATACGTAGCTCCACGAGAAACCAATTTTCTACAGTTGCTTCACCTCGCTGTTAGTTTCCAGATCGAAACTTTGAAAAATTATTGCGAAGAGTTTCTGAGATGTAATTTACATCTTGGTAACTTTGTCAGCACTTTCTTTCTGAGTAGAAAGTTTAAATTAGAAACGTTGGAGGAGTACATTGTTGGATTTTTGCAACTGAATCTCTCGGATGCTGTTAAACAAGGAGAATTTCTATCGCTGCGAGCGGAGAAATTTAACACGTTCTTGTTGGAAGGCTGGATGAAGAAGATAAAACCAGAGATTAAACTGTTCCTTATCATCAGTTGGGTGGGCTACGATGTTCAGGAACGGGAAAAATATTTAGTGGTCTTGCTAGGACACATAGACTGGTCCACTGTTGCCAACGACTTTCTACTGGAAATCAACAGGACTGAAAATTTCTTTACTACCCATGAATCTAGTCTCTATTTATTGCTTCAAACCCTTTACAGTGCTGGAATTCCCCTTGGCCCTTACAAGGATGCATTCCCTCAGTTACGAGCAAGCCATTCTGAAATTTTAAAAGAAGTTGTTCATACGAATATCCTGAAAATGGACGCAGAACTTTTCCATCCTGTTACATTTTCTGTTAAAGCAAGACCATTTTTAAAAGTTTCGTCTGTAAACACTCTGAGAACAGTGCTTCCTTGTAATTTAATAGAAACTGCAATAAACACAGATGTGAATAGTCTACATTTTCAGGAATCCGAAAAAGAAGTTCAGCAGCCAGTCGAAAATCAAATGACACTAATCGAAGAACAGCCAGTTTTAAGCGAAGGGACCAAGTATGAAAATTTCGAATCTCTGGGTGAATTCATTGAAGCAGAGATACATCAAATTAATGAAAAGGAAAAAGAAAGAGTTGTAAGAGTGCAGAATAAAATTGTTAAAACTGTGGAAGATATTAAGTCTGAACAATTGCCTAAGAAATCGAAAGCAGGGAAATATAGCCAAAAGAAGAAACCCAGAGGGAAGAAATCTTTGCTGCAGCAGAAGCAGGCTGATTGCGAAAAAGTTGGCAAAGTTACAGAACAAGAAATTCAGCCTACAGTTGACTATGAGGTTGATGAAAATGTTCAAGAAAATTTGCTTCAGAAATCCGAGACTGAACTAAATGCAGTGGAGGAATACAACATAAAAGAACAAGAACATGAACCACTTTCCGAGAAAGAAACTTTCAAAACTGAATCGTCAAATGACTCGGAGGAAAGTGATAGTGAAAATGAAGGGAGAACACGAAAAAGAGTTAAAGGGAGACAATCTGGAAAAGGGAGCAAGAAGAAAAGAGTTGCTGATCCTGATGCTGAGCTTCTAACATGCCAGTATGAGGAGTGCGCCTACATGACTAAGTTTCCACAGCGGATGGAAAAGCATATACGATGCGTTCATGAGGCATCCTTTGACCTACGATGTAATTTATGTCAGTTCGATACCAAAGAAGTGCGGAAGTACAATAAACATATGAAGCAGCATTTCCCAGGACCCCCTTACCATTGTGATTATCCCCGATGCACCTACAGTGCGGAGAAGATACAGCCAATGTTAACTCATAGGGCAATACACTCAGATGAAAGACCATACGCATGTCCTTGTGGAATGAGGTTCCGAACCAACAACACACTTATTGCACACAAAAAGGTGCATTTAGGTAAGCTGTGTCATTGTGTCAATTGCATAAAATACCTGTGTTTTCCAGGGAAGAAAGAAATTAAATAGCCATTATGTCATTTGCAGCACTTCTTTCATAAAATACCTGTGTTTTTTAAGGAAGAATGAATTAACATGGCACAATTTTGTCATTTACTTCACTACTTTCATAAAATACCCATGTTTTTTAAGGGTGGGTGGGAGGGGGAGAAAGAATTTACATATCCCGATTGTGTCTTTTACTTTTACTTGCATTTAATTTAAATACCTGTGTTTTTATATTTTTAGGGAATAAAGAATTAACATAGCTCGCATTTTGTCATTTACTTAACTAATAGCATAAAATACCTGTATTTTTCAGGGAAGAAGGAGTTTACCTGTCCTGATTGTGGAATTTCCTTCGCTACTAGAAACACACTGAGTCAGCACAGCGTAAAGCACAGTGAAGTGCGACCGTACTTGTGTGACTTGTGCGGGTTTTCTACCAAGTTTCAGTCACATCTCATAGCACATAAAAGACTTCATACTGGTATAGTATGCCTTATGTTAAATACATTTGTAAATCTTGGCTTTTTCTGGGTGTTTTGTGATAAGGGGCCCTGGTAAAACGATTAACATTTAAATTGTACATGTAAAAGTCTGAAAACAACAACAACAAACAGATGAATTGATAAACAAAAGAAATTGGGATTAATTTTATCAATATATAAGAATTGTTGTAGTTGGAATTTAACAATAAATTTAATTTTTAGCTCACCTGAGCACTTGTGCTCATGGTGAGCTTTTAGGATCGCCCTGCGTCGTCAATTTTTGCTTTAAACAACATCCCCTCTTAAACCCCTGGGCCAAAGTTGATGAAACTTTCCACGGATGTTCCTTGCATGAAGCTCTTCCAAAGTTGTTCAAAGAAATCAATTCCATGCAGAACTGGTTGCCATGGCAACCAAAAGGAAAAACTTTAAAAATCTTCTTGTCTGAAACCACAAGGCCTAGAGCTTAGATATTTGGCATTTAGCACCCTCTAGTTGAACTCTACAAAGATTGTTCAAATTATTTCCCTGGGGTCAAAATTGGCCCCGCCCCAGGGGTCACTTCATTTTATATAGACTTATATAGGAAAAACTTTAAAAATCTTCTTGTCTGAAACCACAAGGCCTAGAGCTTAGATATTTGGCATTTAGCATCCTCTAGTGGAACTCTACAAATATTGTTCAAATTATTTACCTGGGGTCAAAATTGGCCCCGCCCCAGGGGTCACTTCATTTTATATAGACATATAGGAAATCTTTAAAAATCTTCTTGTCTGAAACCACAAGGCCTAGAGCTTAGATATTTGGCATTTAGCACCCTCTAGTGGAACTCTACAAAGATTGTTCAAATTATTTCCCTGGGGTCAAAATTGGCACCGCCCCAGGGGTCACTTCATTTTACATAGACTTATATAGGAAAAACTTTAAAAATCTTCTTGTCTGAAACCACAAGGCCTAGAGCTTAGATATTTGGCATTTAGCACCCTCTAGTGGAACTCTACAAAGATTGTTCAAATTATTTCCCTGGGGTCAAAATTGGCCCCGCCCCAGGGGTCACTTCATTTTACATAGACTTATATAGGAAATCTTTAAAAAGCTTCTTCTCACAAACCACAATGCTTACAGCTTAGATATTTTGTAAGTAGCATTGTCTAATGGATGTCTACTAAATTTGTTCAAATTATGTCCCCTGGGCCAAAATCTGCCACTCCCTAGGGTTCTCTTGGTTTACATATAGGTATATAGGAAAAACATGAAAAATCATTTTTCTCCAAAACTAATAGGACTAGATCTTAGATATTTGGTGCTGAGTATTGTGTAGAGACTCTTTATCAACTTTGTTTAAAAGTTGGCCCTGAGGTCAAAATTGTCCCTGCCCCGGGGGCCCTTAATATGTGAAAAAGGCAAACTTTAAAAATCTTTCTACTTGAAACCTTAATGCCTAAAGCTTAGATATTTGGTATGTAGCATTGTCTAGTGGATGTCTACCAAGTCTGTTCAAATTATATCCCCTGGGCCGAAATTGGCGACACCCCAGGGTTCTCTTAGTTTACATTGATTTATATAGGAAAACATGAAAAATCATTATTCTCCTGAACTAATAGGACTAGACCTTAGATATTTGGTGTTGAGTATTGTGGAGAGACCCTTTACCAACATTGTTTAAATGTTGGCCCTGGGGTCAATATTGGCCCTGCCACGGGGGCCCTTAATATGTACAAAAGGCAATTTTAAAAAATCTTCTTACTGGAAACCTCAATGCCTTAAGCTTAGATATTTGGTATGTAGCATTGGCTAGTGGATATCTACCAAGTTTGTTCAAATTATGTCCCCTAGGCCAAAATTGGCCACGCCCCAGGGTTCTCTTAGTTTACATTGATTTATATAGGAAAACATAAATAATCATTTTTCTCTGAAACTAATGCGACTAGACCTTAGATATTTGGTGTTGAGTATTGTGAAGAGACCCTTTACCAGCATTATTTAAATGTAAGCCCTGGGGTAAAGCTGAGAGTACTTTTGTACTCAGGTGAGCGCTATAGGGCCATCATGGACCTCTTGTTTTTATGAGTTTGTTCAAATGTCTATCTCACAAGGAAATGTGTTGTCAAACTTTATTCCATTTTAGCCTTATTCTGAGTTAAACAATATTAACTCTTTCCTTCAAAGATGCACCTTTATTGCATGGGTGAACAGTTTAGATCCAGATCAGCTGGCACATCTGTGCCATCTGATCAGGATCTAAACTGTTCACTTTTTGATTCATTAGGCTATTTCTGACCAAAATGCGACCAGTGCTATTCTTGATCAGATGGCACAGATGTGCCTGCTGATCTGGATCTACACTGGTCACACATGCATAAAAATGCGTATATATGGAGGAAAGGGTTAAATTAAGAATTTGATTCCATAGAAAAAACATGTGTAAAAGTTGTGTGTTTATAATTTTACAGGGGAAGTTTTCAAATGCCAGTTTCCTAACTGTCAGTACTTTACTCCAAAAAGAAGTCAGCTGAAGGCACACATGCGGGCTCACCTTGGAATTCGAGCCCATGTCTGCGGCACTTGTGGTAAAACATTTATCGAGCGCAGCCATCTTATACGGCATGAAAAACTGCACACGGACAGCAGGCTTCACTGTGAAAAATGTGAGTACACAACTCCGAGAAAAGACAAGCTCAAGGAGCATATGAAACGGCATCATGGGGAAGGCGCAGAATCTGAAGGAATTGATGAAGGGGCGGAGCCTAAACCAACGAAAAAAGCTAAAACGACAAAAAGATTGCGAAAAGGTAAAGCAAAGACAGCTGATAATGATTTAAAGCGAGAGGAAAGTTACGATGTTGGCGTTGGTATTCCGTTGATAGTGAAGTGGGACCATGGTGGGTATTCTCTGGCCCAGGAATCGCAAGAAAGTTCGGTTCACGGAGAGACTGAGACTATTCTACAAGCTGACGGGGAATATTGCGTGTTGAGAGAACATTTGACAGGTGCCGAGCCCCTACAGCAAATTTTAACTATAGATCAAATTAACGCTTCCATGAGTGTTGCTAAAGCATTAGGACCTGGAAACACAGTCGGTCGATTGGTGGCAAACCCACTTGAGGGCGGGGAAAATTCACTACACAATCAGCCGGTAACGGTAATGTCAACTCTAAACATTGTGCCAAGTTCCGGCCACATTGACACAGTGGTGAATGGTGCAGTTGTCTCATCAGCCGCAGATCTGGTATCGCCAAATTCACAAACATTTACAGTTATACAAACGACGCAAGATAATGCTAACCCGCAGGAGTATGGTGGATTGGGAGCCTTTATGGCACTGTTCTAACTAGAAAAAAATTCTGAAATTGTGCAATAAACTTGGCCCATGATAATGAAAATAAGAATGGAGACCAGTCTCAAAACTCTAGCTTGCGATTGGTCAGTTTGGAGAATAAGCTCAAAGTCAACCAATCAGATGCCTGAGATTTGAGACTGGTCTCCAGTCTCAGCTTCATGATCTTCGGCCCTTTTTTACTTCGAAAATTATTTATGATTCTATTACTAGTGGGTGATGGGTGTTTGTTCAGAATCTAATAGGGTGTAGATGAATTCAAGGATTTATTCTTGTTTTGTGCCATGTATGAGCTGAAAGACAACTTTTATTCTCTAAATTTTATTCCCATTAAAGTGTCCTTGCTAAAACTGTATGTACTAATTTGTTGAATAGCAAAGCATGTATTAATTTACACAAGAACCTCTCAAATCACAATCTTTTGGAGACTAGGCTCAGTTTCAAAAAATCAGCTGTTGGAGATTTGAGACTGATTTCAAGTCTAAAGTTCTTTGGCACACTAAAAATGAGACAAGAGACCAGTCTTAAATCTCTGGCTTGTAATTGGTCACTTTAGTGACTGTTTTCAATTTCAACCAATCAGCTGTTTGACATTGGTGACTGGTTTACAGTCGCCATTTCAGCCAATCAGATGCTTGAGATTTTAGACTGGTTTCCATGCTCAGCTTTATAACCTTGGGCACTGTTTGCTTTAATCTCACCTTTCTTACCAGTTTGGTGTCTAAGGTACAGAAAAAGGAGGCTTTGGGAAAGTATAAATAAGGGTGTAGGCTTCTGATAGTTTGAATAATGTTATTTAATAAGTATGAAATTGAAAATCAAATACTATTGTAATTTTCATTCAGATCAGTTTTATTTTTTACTTTTTGCAGTGTGTTGTTGAATGCTGATGTTGATTTCTATTTAAAAGGATCAACAAAAAAATTCATAATTGAATAAGATTGTTTAAGTTTAAAACAAAAAGTATTGTTAATTTTGAGATTTATTAAACAACCTAATGAATTGAAAAAGAAATAGAGGATATTTGTTTTTACCAGTGTCAGATAGAAATACATTTCACTGAGTGAACTCCGGACTTCATATTTTCACGAGTGGCGAAGCCACAAGTGAAAATACATAATTCCGGAGTTCACAAGTGAAATATATTTCTATCTTACACTGGTAAAAACAAATTATCTTCTTATTTTATGCTTTGAGTGCATAATTTGTGTGAATTTGACAGATACATTGCGTGAAAATGGCGCTAAAACGTTTGTTTAGCCATGACGTCACATACGCAAACTTGAGCCCGTTTTCAAAATGTTCTCATTTGGAATGTTATATGCATTTAGATACCAACATGAACAAAACAGTGAAAATAAAAATGATATTCCACTGTTATTCCACTGTTTGAAAACAATGATATACTGCTTTTATTTCACCGGGAAAATTCTATAATTCACATGAAAGCATAAAATAAAAATAAACAGTGTACATTGTATATGCTGAGTCTAAAAGCAAACAGAGTAGATCCAGATCCGGATTACATAAATAAACCTGCTGAAATGCATCTACATTGTTTGCCCACTGTTTGATAGCTTTGGTATCATTGGTGAAGAGTTTCGGTGCTTTCAATTTCTATTTTCCAAATAGTGCCAAAACTATCAAACTGAGATTTGAGACCAGATCTCTACATTTTGTAGCTTTTTATTGGTCAGTTTGAAGACATATATGCCATTTTATCTGGATCTAGACAGGTCACATTTTGGTCAGAAATAACCTAATGAATCTTAAAATGAACTGTGTAGATCCTGATCACATGACACATATGTGCCTGCTGATCTGGATCTACACTGTACACCTTGGAGTTAAGGGTTAAGTTATCTTGTCAAACTGTGGCAAGCAGAAAAAATGAACAAAAATCATGATAAAATACATAGCATATTTATTCTTTAGATATGTATCATTTTCATTTTGTACATAGCCTACTTTTGATTATTATTTATTTACGAACAAATCAAATTAAACATTGAACAGTACATCGACTGTTTTGGAATTTCTTTATTTCCAAAGATCATGTGTTTGAATCATGAAAAATACACTGAATGTCCAGGGTTTAACTCCAGCATTCCTTATCGGATCTTCGGGACAAACCATCCCTACTGCTATCCCACTCAGCACATTTTGAGACCTGTCTCAAAGACAAGTTTTTAATCTGAATGCAGAAGGCATGTATTTACTGCCAATGTTTGAACAAGATTTTTTTTGGAATAGTATATTTTAAAGCAAGTCAAAATTATATATCATTGGAAAAATGTTAAACTATCGAAAGGGCATCTGGGGTCTTCCTCCACCAGAAAAATCTGGAAGACCACATCCAGATATGCACTCATAGGAGAAGGGACATAACTTAAAGCAACGAAATCAAAAATATAATTTTCACAAAAGCAACATCTTGTCTGATAGTGATAAGTGATAATGTTCAAGAAGATGATGCTTTTGTGACAATTACTGGTATATGTTTATACCTAGTAGACTTTTGCCCAAGGTTATAGAAACTGAGCATGGAAACCAGTCTCAAATATCAAAAATCTGATTGGCAGAAATGGCGACCAGTTGCCATTTCAGCCAATCAGATGCTTGAGATTTGAGACTGGTTTCCAATCTCAGCTTTATAACCTCTAACCTTTATAACAGTCTTTGTTACTGTTAGCATAACCGAATTTGTTACATTTTGCGGTAAAAGTGTTACTTTTAGCGAATAGTGCAATAGCTTTAACATTACTCGGAGTTAAATGCTTCGGCGGTGTTACATATGGCGTTATAGCTATTACATTTGGGAACGGGGAATTTTCAGAAATGCCTCCCACCAGAACTATTTCTTTAAATTTCATAATTTACTCTTTCATCATTGCGGAATTATCCAAGAGGAACATTTACTATACATGACTTTACTATTTCTTTTATGACACAATGCAAGACAAAAGTATGACTACATATAAATCCATGGTGAGCATGAAATGTAAATTAATTCTCACTTGGCGTTAGACAAATGTATTGTTCACATTTGTTTAAAAACTTTAGAACGTAAGTACACGGAAATTAAAATGAAGATTGGCCGGTTTCCGACTTTCCTGCACAGGATATGAACTGATATAACTTCCGAAGGCAAGAAAGTTTGAATAATGTTTTTTTTTTAACACTCACTACTGAAATTATAATAAAAAGGGAACATTCGTTTCCAGATCGTTATTCAAATGAAATATTGTGCGCTTTAAACTTCTCAGTTGACCTGAATACATGACATGTATATGTAAATCTGATATTTCTTGCAGAATTTATGATTAACTAATACACCAGCTGCGCTTTGAATTTAATTTTTAAATACATGTACTCATTTAATAACACTAACCGACTGTTTGATAAGCACCAAGAATATTTTTGCACCCACCTTTATGTCGGTTATTATCCCCCGCCGCATAGGAATGGTCTTCGTCTGTCAGTCCGTCCGTCCTTTCGTGCGCGCACATTTCGTATCCGGTCCATAATTTTTCTACCCTTAAAAGGAATTTCATGAAACTTTAATCAAATGTTCTCCCCCATCAATACGACGTGCAGAACCCATGTTCCAACATGGCCGGCTCAATGTCAAGGTCATCAGTGGTGTTTGAAGATTTGAACTATGCATTTCGTGTCCAGTTCATATCTTCTGAACCCCAGGAATTAATATCATGAAACTTAAGTGAAATGTTCAGCTCATGAACATCATGTGCAGAACCCATGTTCCATCCTGGCTGGCTCAAGGTCAAGGTCGCCTGTGGTGTTTGAGCATATTTCGTGTTCGGTCCATAACTTTTCAACCCTTCGAAGGAATTTCATGAAACTTTAGTCAAACGTTCGTCCCAAGAAGACGACGTGCAGAACCCATGTTCCAACATGGTCGACTCAATGTTAAGGTCACAAGTGGTGTTTGAAGATTTGAACCATGCATTTCGTGAAAAGACTATTGTTTAATTTGCTCTTAACCATCCATAACCTTTATCACATTCACATCTGCGGCAGGGGATATTGCTGTTGTTCCGACTGCCTTGTTAGTTCTTTTTGACTTGTGATTTATAGAACAACATAGACAAGTGTTTATACAACCTAATGTGTTTTGGGGCATTTATGTAGAATTTGAGAGGAATTTTGATGTTCAAGATGGGTATGTTGATAATTGTGAAAACAATCTTTTTTGCACATTGAAAAAAAAAACAACTAGCGATGTCTTCATCCAAATAATGCTTTCTAACATTCGTATTGTCCATATTTCAACCGTTCGAGTGAAAGTAAAGATCGATTTATTTTCGAGGTAAATACATATAATGTAGAATTTACAATTATGTGTGTTTAATTTGGTGCTTAGCAAACTTTGAGCAGTATATTTTAAAGGATTATTTAATTGGCGGAGACATCTCCGAAATTTAACTTACGCTTATCTGCCTATTTGTTTCAGTTGCATTGCCTATTCAGTTGTCAATGGTTAGAGATAAAGACTTTATTTACGAGCTTCAGTCGAGAAAGTGTAAACACTAGTTTGTGCATTAAGAGCCCTTACAATCCCATATTTTATCTTATGACACGAACTGATAAATTTGCTTCACTACAAGATCAGACCGGGAGAGCCTAATTGTTATACTTCACATGTTGTAAATAACACCCACGTGGTAGGTTTTATAATATGGCTGGGTGGAGGAGTGTTATTTAAACGGCACTATCATTGTTTTGTTTCTTGCTTAACGTGATTCTTTCATTTCAAGAGAAACGATGGCAGAAGTGAACACCGAAATGATAGGGAAACTAAATGGATTTTCATGGAAGTTATACAGTTCAGTCTCACAAAATGGCGGCAATGCTATTATCTCACCACATAGCGTTTGTTCGGCGTTGATGTTGGCTTGTTTGGGAGCCAGAGGAAACACGGAGTCTCAGATTTTTGAAAGTCTTGGTTTAGGAAACGGAACTTCCGAGGACAAACACACATCCTACTCTGAACTAAACGAACAGCTAGAGAAACAAAACACCGGAAATGAAGGTGTCACGTTTTCGATTGCGAATAAGTTATTTGTCAAGAAGGACATGAATGTACTGGCAAGTTACGCTGAGAAGGCGGAAAAATTGTACAAGAGCGGCATCGTGCCGATGGATTTCGTTGACAAATCGGAAGAATGTAGACTGGAAATAAATAAATGGGTCGAGGAACAAACTAAAGAAAAGATAAAGGATCTGCTTCAAGAAGGTACAATCGTACCCGCAACCAATCTGGTATTAGCGAATGCCGTATACTTTAAAGGAAAATGGGACAAACCTTTCACAGCTGATAAAACCACGGAGTGTGATTTTCACGTCACCGCTTCGGACGTATCAAAGGTTCAGATGATGCACGGGAAGCAGGACATGTTGTACTTCGTCGACGAGGCCGAGAAATATTCAGCTGTATCAATGTCGTACGAATGGAAAACAACGTCAATGGTGATCGTTCGGCCTGACCAAATCGATGGGTTGTCGGCCCTGGAGGCAAACTTCGACGTAGGCAAATTAATGCACAGCTTACGTCAGAGCTTTATGACCAAGGTCGATATAGCGCTTCCGAAATTCACGTTTACGGAAACGACCGATCTATCGCAGATTTTGCCGAAGCTAGGTATCACTGATCTCTTCGATGCTGCGAATGTCGACCTTAGCGGAATGCTAGAGAAAACGGGCGTGGCCATTAGTGACGTCATTCATAAAGCTTTCATTGATGTGAACGAAGAAGGAACGGAAGCAGCAGCAGCAACAGCGATGATTTCAAGAATGATGCTGATGCCGATGAATGAAGTGAGCTTTGTCTGTGATCGGCCATTTTTATTTATGATCGTTGACAATAATACCAAGTTCGTTCATTTTATTGGACGTTACACAAACCCGTAGACGTAGCAGGAGTGACGTCATATGGAGTCACGTCACGAGAATCCGTGTCTGGTGATATTTTTGACAGTTTTAGTTCTTGCTGTTTTACCAATTCTCTTAAAATTTAGATGATATTGAACAATATTTAATATTTATTCGTACAAAATGCGTTATGGGGATGTCGTCTGCTCAATTTGATGAAGTCATTTCAAGAAATGAGGTCAAATTCCCCAAAATTCATTTTTTTGCATGACGCGAGTCATGAAATTCATTTTACTAACATTGCTTTGTGGACAAACACTTAATGAATGGTTAAAAATTGCTAGCTTCGTGTATAATTTCAGCTTATTTTAATATTTATTGTAGTTGGTGAAAAACACCATTAAACAGTTAATAAAAAGTCAGTCTTTTTTCTTTCAATTTACATTTTTAGAGGAAAATAAGTATATGAACATCTGTTCTCATAACTGAAAATTAATGTAAAAATCTCAATCGTATAACTAATGTCAGCATTAAAATTTAATGCGGCTCGCGATGAAACACGATGTCAGAATGTTGCGCGAATACAGGACCTTGTTGTAATAGAAAGATTCCCGTGTTTTGTGAAGATAAAGACACAAAACAATAGTAAACCGCCGTTTATATGTTTTAAATAGGACGTTTAAAGTCACTCAGCACTTAGGTTTAGTGTCGCAGTTACCACGCCTTTTTGGGTTCTACATGGTTGCTGAGAGTTAACACGAGCTATCGGAATAATGTGACCTCTTTTGTTTACTTTTTTTATATTTATTGTAAAACTGCAATCATCTTTAAAAAGGTTTAATAAATTTATTGTAACTTTAAACAATAGAGTCATAGCAAAATGTTAACGATGCCCTATATATCCTTCAAATTTTGTCCTGTTAAAAATTCCTTTCTATGAATGCGACAAAATGTTCTTCTATTTTTTTTACACAAGAATGAATATGCATAAGCAGATTGTACATGATTTAGGTCTAAATAGTCACAAAATCACAGATTATATCCTTTCTAAAAGGATACAAAATATGATAAAACCATAGCTATTAGTTATTGTTAATATCATTTAAACACTAATCGCCGATCTTTCGGTTTGAGTCTCGAAGCTTTTCCGTCTCTTTTCGAAGCCACCAAGCCGTTCAGGGTGATGTTCTTGTACTTGAGCCAGTTTACACGTATCTGTAGGTTCTTCTGTAGGTCCTCGTCCGTCGGATAGGGAGAAGTCTGTAAATACAGAAATTGTTAATTCGTACAAAAATGTTGGTAGTATAGGTACACTAACAAGAAATATCCTGATGGCGGGCATCAAGACTGCGTATATCATTATTTTAATAAGATATTGGATCATTACTCTCGCCATACCAAATCGTATTTCGGGCCATTTAAACTAAAGGCTTTGTTATCAATTTTTAGGGGCGGGCGATATACCGGTTATTGCGGTATATTTTCAGACGATACGATATCGCGATGTGATTTTCAAACACCGGTATTTTTTTTATATAAAATGAAAGTTTCACCTACTTGAAACAATGCAATTGGAACATAAACAAGCTGTAATTTGTGATATATTGCAATATTTAAGTTAAATATCGCAAAATATCGTTCACATTTTTTTAATGAGTGTTTTTTCCAACACGGCGCCCATTAGCATGGAAAATGTCAACAGCATTTTTTCTGCAATTTATGACCTTATCCCAAAACTTTACCATTTCTTTTGTATTGTTCTCTTTTCCTCTCCTTTTCCGCTGCGTGGGGGCTGTGCTTCAGTCAGCTGTGTGTGGCGATTCCTGATACGCATAGTTCACTTTTTTAACATCTTTTGCCTAATTAGTTTACAATACCACAACCTTTTTTGCAATTCATTAACTTACTAATGAAAAGAACATCTTTTAAAAATATTACCGTTTCTGCTATAGAATTATACCTGTTGTTTTAAATTCTGTAACATGTTAGGACCTATGTGTTCCTTGTAGAATTTCTTGTTGAGCATAACGCATTCCGCACCGCCACTCACCAGGATCAAGCTTGGCTGGTTCTCAAGCAAAGTCTGCTGGATACCCTGTAGTGATGTGTACATTTAGCATTTAGAAACTTAAAGCGAGATAATGACTGAGGAATATATAACTGAGATTTGAAACCAGTCTCGAATCTCAAGCATCTGATTGGCTGAAGTGGCGACTGGTTGCCATTTCAGCCAATCAGATGCTTGACATTTATGACTGGTTTCCATTCTTAATTTTTATAACCTTGGGCAAAAATGATTGATAGCAAATATGATTGATAAATAGCAAGTTCAATCAACAACCTTTAGTAACTAAGGTTAAAGCACGTACGGAAAAATTTTGTATGGTCTCCTCTGTTCGCTGTTGACAAAAGTATTAGTGAAAACAACACACAGATGTTCTCCGAATACTCACCATGGCGACCACCAATTTAGCATGTTTGAACTTAATATGGGATGCGGGATACCTCTGTTGTGTATTTACTCCATCTTCTGTTAAGTTTCCTTGCTACATGTACACGCACTTACTTACATATACTATTACATAGCTGCAATGCTGGTAATTTAAATTAAAATCATTAATCATAATTAAAGGATGGCCTCTTAAATGACCGAAACATCGCAACTTTTTAAAGACTTGCATGAGTCTTGGCAACTTGTATCAGCACTTTCGTATCCGCAATCTAAAATACTTAAACGTTAAAATAAAGAATATGGTGATGTAACCTAAAATAATAAAACATTGCATAACTATTTCTACAGAAAATGCAATAATTGTTATTACCTGGTACATGTATATTGTTTTGTTTTCACTACCAAGAAGTCACAGGTATTTTTGAAAGTTAAAAAAACATGTTTACTTACAAATGCTTGCCCCTTAGTCAATGTTTGTACCAGAACGAACTCGGGATCCAGATCCGCAGCAGTAACTTCTTTCTTCTACAAAACAATATCAGAACATATTTTAAAACTGGAAGACTTGAATCGCGGAAGAAAAAGAAAAAAAAACAACAGACATATGCATATCAGGAATAGCTACATTCTCTAAACACAGCTTCCCCACTCAGAAGAAATATAGCATGTGCATAAAATTAACATACACACATCATTTTAATGAGTTTTATTGAAAATAAATGTAAAAAGTCGCCATAAAGAATGATTTTGAGTGTTATGGTACACTATTTTCAATCACAACATCCCGGCCTTTCTCGAGACTCTCCGATCAACAAGACAATCGCAAATTCTCGGCCGATTTCCGAAATTCTCCGAACAAGACCTCGAGTATAAGCTATATTTGCTACTTGATTAAAACTAAATTTACATTTTCGAAATAACAGAAAAAATCTAAAAGAATTAACCGTTTGTTCAGAGTTTATTTGTGATTATGGTTCAACATTTTGTGATGATATAATTATTTTGACCATTTCATAAACGCCACCTCAAAAAAGTGAACTTGATTCTTTTGTTGATGTAACTTAGTTGAAATGCGGTATGTATATGTATCTATCCGCCTGCTAACTTTCGAGATATGATCCAGGGCGTCGTTAAGACTCGCAGATCGAACAAGAAGTTGCGATTGCTTATTTTCGCTGAACATACAAAATGAGAAGAAAAAAGTCAATGATTAAGTTACTAAGCGTGCTTCAAATAAAAATCATTTTGCGATTGTTGTGATCATCGAAGTGTTGTCTGTGACATGAACGTCGTTAAATTTACAAAACGAATAAAAAACAACACTTCAAACAAAAAACCTCCACCAAGAAAAAGTAAACACTGATGTAAAAGTAGTTCCATGATTCTCGATTAATTTGGTTTGTGCCACTGTTTCTGTATCATCTACAAACCATCAGTCATAAATATCATATAAGAATGCTTGAAAACACTGTCTGTACCCCCTCCCCCACCTTGAAAAAAATGTATTCTCGTGTATCCTCCCCTTGAAAAATGTATCATTCCCTTGAAAAAATTATCCTCGTGTATCCTCCCCTTGAAAAAATGTATCCCCCCTTGAAAAAAAACCCACATGTATTTCGTAAAATAAGTTATTTAATGAAACAAAAATATCAAAACTATGATAAGCGGATCTAACTTAATCTCGATTTTATGTTTCTTTGTTTTTATCTAGAACTAGCAAGCTCTTTCAAACACAAATCTAGTTTCCTGCGAGCAATTTATTTATATATGTGTAAAGAGTCCAGACTCAGAATGCCAAAGGTTTTCTTGCAACATTAGCCTGTTAACAAGTTCACAACACTGCTAAAGCACAAAGCAATCCAATCACTCGTGCAAAAGTTTACCACATCAGTTACGAACACGTGATGACGTGTACTGATCGCGTGCGGGTTGACGTCAGTATTCAAGAGCAGACGAACGCTTGGTGTTCCTCGCTCTGACGTCAGCAACTTCTTTTCGTGTTCAGCATTCTTAACATCAACCAAACTAACTTTCAGTTAACATACAACAAACTCGATGGATATACATTGTCCGTTTTGTAATAGAATGCTCAAACATATTTTATTTTACATCTATTTGCATACATTTCATAGAAATCTTTTTTACCTTTTGAAACCTTTAGGCCTAGTGCTTTCGTATTATTTTTTTTACAGTGTTAACCATACGATTGTGTATTCCAAACATTAGAATTTTACTGCGTGTCCGATCAGTGTAGATCCAGATCAGTCGTTTTGCTTTAAGATTAATTAGGTTATTTCTCACCAAGTAGCGAACAGTGTAGATCCAGATCAGTCCTTTTGCCTTAAGATTAATTAGGTTATTTCTCACCAAGTAGCGAACAGTGTAGATCCTGATCAGACGCAAAGACTATTCGCCCTTGCGATAAAAGTCGTATATAAACTGCAAAGCTACAAAATGGAGTGTATTGGAGAGGGTTTACCTTTAATCTGGCGGAACTTTCAAAGTCGTCTAACAAAGTTCGCTTATCTCGAGTTTCTGGAGTTGGCGTCGAAAGATCTGAAATGTTTCGATGAAGCTCTATGGTTTGCAGTTCTTTAAAAAGAAATGTGAAGAAACATAAGTTCAAGATTATTGATTTTAAAGTAAAATGCACCACTTAACCGACAGCATCATATTTCGTCACGAGCAACTGCTAAAAAGATTCAACCAGGACTGTTTTGTAAACAATCCGCCGCTTCAAAGGAAAACTCATTTTTCTCGTTGAAATCTTCCTAGCTGAAAATTGTTTTGAAACGATACAAATATTAAAGGTCTAAATATTTTTATTCAGAGAAGCTTTATCTGTGAGATGAGCCGGTTCATGAGTTTATTATGTTTTTATTTGTTGTTTTTTGTGAGATCCATCTGGGAAATTGGTCGAAAACAACCTAGATCGATGCCGAGTTCTGTCAATGCAGCCCTTAATTTTTTTGAAGCAGATTGGGGCCTTATTACTGCGTGAAATTTTTTATTGAGTTAACACATTTAATTGTTCTATAACGTTTTCATCTTTAACGTCCACTTTGCAAACGGTGTGCACGTAAAATTAATAATGTTGTGAATATGGAAACAACCGTCATCATCTTTAATCCTACCTAAAGAAACATCTGCTGTGCTTGCTGTAGAGAACGAGGAAATTGTTCGTGGAGTGGCAGGTTTGCGCTGCTGAAGAAAAAATATGAGTGAATTGAGCAATCCCTATCAACCGGAACTTCTCGGCAGTTATTGACTGGTTCCGTTTTCTAAGTCTGCCAAGTTTTAGAAGAATACCGATTCGACTCAGATTAATTATCAAAGAAATAGAATTATCATTTAACATCTATTTGAACAGTATTATTATAAATTAATTCTGTTTTTGTTTCGATAAATCGGAAATTCGACAGAACAATAATAAACACCATTGTACTTAATTCTAAATGTTTAATGAATAATATTACCACACAATGGAACAGACTAATTTCACACTGAACCAACAACTTAAAGTAGGTTATCGTCATCTAGACAGTCACGTGACAAACGAGTTAAAATTAATCTGATTTCGAATTTAAAATCGGTCAATTTGTCCGAAAATTATTGGGCAAAAACGAAACTGCGCCCGGCGAAAATCCGTTCCCGCGCTGTTTCAAAGGACGCGCGCGACGTCATTCGATTAATTTTGTTGCCAGCCAATGCGCAAAATTGTAATATACATCTAGCTTAAACATCTTTTGATTATGAGAAAATTTTAATATTTTGTACGTTTTCACATGAACCTGTTGGGCCACCTTAAATGTTTAACAAAAACTGATATCGCTATGTCGCCTTGATAAGAATTGCCCATTGAAACAAGAGCTGTCAGAGAAGACAGCATGCTCGACTATTCGAATCATTTGAAACAAATGCAATTTGAAGATTAAAACAATAACAACTATGGCCATATATTGATGTGAAATCAGGAAAAATATTAACAAGTGAATGGTAAGGGAGAAATTCATTTGAAATAACAGAAATAATTCCTTAATGTACCATAAATATTAAACTGAATAGGGGAATAACTATGAAATATTTCTGAATTTGTTAGAAAACATGTTAGTAATTTTTTATGAGAGAAATTTACTTTTAGTCAAATATCAATCACTTCAGTAATGTTACAGAAAAAAAACTGAAATGAAAATATAATGGAAGTTTGAAGTTGATACCTTAAGTATTTTGTGCAAAGTTATCGATGAAGTGCACTTAAGTGAAAATATAAGTAAAACTAGAAATGTGTCCATAGGACACAGATGCCCCCACTATGCATCATTTTCAGACACTCAAGTGAAATGATGCGAATAATAGCATTTCAAAGACAGTGATGTTGGAGGAATTATAAGAATATACATAAACTTGAAGATCAAGTAAATTAATTGTATTTGTGGCACTGTTGTCTTCTCATTACGGAAATCTCTGCGAAGAAGTTGGTGGTAATGCAATGCAATGTCATAGTGAACATTTGTGCCAAGTTATTTTGAAATTCCTTCATTCATAAAAGAGTTATAGCCTGAACAAGTAAATTCAAGTTTTAGTAACTGTGACCTTAACCTTGGACTTACATGCATGGGTAATGTACGCAACACACCGCCTTGTCATGGTGAACATTTGTGCCAAGTTATTTTGAAAACCCTCCATTCAAAACAAAGTTATAGCCCTGACAATAAAATTCTATTTTTAGTAACAGTGACCTTGACCTTCGACCTACAGGCATGGGCATGGTACACGACACACCACCCTGTTATGGTGAACATTTGTGTCAAGTTATTTTGAAATCCCTCCATTCATAACGAAGTTACAGCCTGGACAAGAAAATGCTATTTTCAGTAACAGTGACCTTGACCTTGGATCTACAGGTATGGGTATTGTGCGAACACATCGCCTTGTCATGGTGAACATTTGTGCCAAGTTATTTTGAAAACCCTCCATTCATAACAAAGTAACAGCCTGGACAAGAAAATTCTATTTTTAGTAACAGTGACCTTGACCTTGGACCTACAGGCTTAGGCATGTACTTGACACACCGTCTTGATATGGTGAACAATTATACCAAGTTATTTAAAAATCTAATAAGAAATAACAAAGTTACAGAGCGGACAAGATTTTGCAAGAAAATTCTATTTTTAGTAACAGTGACCTTGACCTTGGACCTACAGGCATGGGTATTGTACGCGACACACCGCCTTGTCATGGTGAACATTTGTGTCAAGTTAATTTTAAATCCCTCCATTCAAAACGAAGTTAAGGGCCAAGTGTATATTTTGCTTAACACTAAATGTAAGTGAAAAAGGGGCATAATTTGAAAAAATATTGGAAGCAGGGTTATATGTCTTGTTGGTTATGATGTAGATTTTGGTGGTGAAAATATATTTCAAGTTTCAAGGCAATATCTCAAGTAGTTTTAAAGTTAGGGGCAAAATGCATATTTTGCTTAACACAAAATATAAGAAAAAAGGGACATAACTTGAAATATAATGACAGCAGAGTTATGGGTCTTGTTGGTAGTGATGTAGAATTTGATGGCGAATATATATTCCAAGTTTCAAGTTGATATCTCAAGTAGTTTAAAGGTTATGGACCAAAGTGCATATTTTCCTTATCGCAAAATTTAAGTGAAAAAGGGGCATAACTTGAAAAATATTTGTAGCAGAGTTATGGGTCTTGTTGGTAATGATGTAGAATTTGATGGTGAATATATATTCCAAGTTTCAAGTTGATATCATAAGTAGTTTTTAAGTTATGGACCAAAGTGCATATTTTGTTTAACGGACGCCGACGCCGACGCCGACACCGGGGCGAGTAGGATAGCTCCCCTATTCTTCGAATAGTCGAGCTAAAAAGGGACATAACTTGAAATATAATGACAGCAGAGTTATTGGTCTTGTTGGTAGTGATGTAGAATTTGATGGCGAATATATATTCCAAGTTTCAAGTTGATATCTCAAGTAGTTTATAAGTTATGGACCAAAGTGCATATTTTCCTTAACGCAAAATTTAAGTGAAAAAGGGGCATAACTTGAAAAATATTTGTAGCAGAGTTATGGGTCTTGTTGGTAATGATGTAGAATTTGATGGTGAATATATATTCCAAGTTTCAAGTTGATATCATAAGTAGTTTTTAAGTTATGGACCAAAGTGCATATTTTGTTTAACGGACGCCGACGCCGACACTGGGGCGAGTAGGATAGCTCCCCTATTCTTCGAATAGTCGAGCTAAAAACTCATCGAGCTTGCCCAGCAATATTATTTCTGCTAACAGTGTCACGTGGCTGTTAAACTTACCCATAACCAACTATACTTAAACATCAATTTTGAATACCTGTACCACTTTAAGTCTCGGTCCATCACTTTTGGCCGACTGAATGCTTCGTTTTGCAGACTTGTCGAACTTTGAATGTCCGTAGGTAGCAATAACTCCGGATGCCGTACGAGGTCGGATCAGTCTTTCTACCCTCTGCATCAGGGGTAATGCTAGCAGGTTCTCTTTTTCTTCAACATTACCAGAGCTCTGTAATGATGTTATACAAGGAGTGCTAGTTGCTGATAGATATGAACGGTTTTACTTAGGGCGAAATAGTTATCTGAATATAAATAAGTAAATATTACACCTGATTTGAGTTAATATATTAAGCAAATTCTTAAAATATCTTACAAAGATACAGGCTTAGACCGGAGATCGAACCCGCACCGCCTAGCCAAAATCAGATCAAGCTACCAAATGCGCAACCGCCGCATTCCCAACAAAACAGGTTGTGAACGTCATTATTATTAATAAACTGATACAGGTGATTAATTTTATTGATGACTTAGGCCTATTGTATGGGGGATTAGTTTTTTTGATGACTTATTGCAGGGGGTGGGGGTGCTCTTCTCGCATAACTAATACTTTTTTATTTATTTTGTTAAACATTTTTGAGTTTATAATACACATTTTCTTCGTGACGTGCCCCAAATAACACATAAGTAATGTTATTGACACTTACGGGCACTTTATAAACTATATGTTCTTCATCATCGTCAGAATCCGGCGACAGTGGCGGCGGCAAGTGGACATTGTTATACATGGCGTACCGGTGGTAGTCGGATTCTTGGCTCATAAAACAGTAGTAGCCATCCGTGTGGGCCTGCTCCGAGTAGTTACCTGTCCGGCTGTTCACCGTTGGATAACATTTCTGTAACTTCTTGTAAACTCGCAAAGACCCCTAAAACATAGCCAGTTCGTTGTACAAAATCAACGCCCATCTACATGATGACGTACACATATCACGTAGACTAGAACTTGACAGTGTATACTGTCAAACTGAGATAAGTACTGTTAACTTCGGGTGACAGTATTTTTCCGATTAAGTTTCGAAGTTTTGTCATGTTATCGAACCGAAAATGTTTATATAGTACTATCCGTATACTATCATCTACAGTACAGCATAAGCGATAAATTCCCGACAAGCTCGTCGTTAAATGTACATATGAAAACGCATTATCAGGCACAACATGCACAATTACCGCATAAAATGAACCCAAAATACATTTACAGGAAGTAGAGATTATGCTATAGATCAGGGTTATAAATATAAACTCGATATAATATTTTGTATTATAAAAATGTAACCAGTTGTGTAGCAATTTTGTTTTGTGCGATCCAAAAATACACCTTAAAACGCGTACATGGACTTTTTTTATCAGTAGTCATTTTAAAATAATAGTGGCAAAGTCTACCATCTTACCGACTTCACAATATAAATCCAATCAGAAACGTTGCTATCTTTAACCATGACAGTATTGCGTCTGAAAAGAAAACAACATATTCTTATATCAAAGAGTGTATGCTTCGAACTCCCGTTTACCTAAAAGACAAGATCTAAGCCCAAAAACAACGAAGTAAAGATAAATTCATTTACCGGTTGCTATTTTTAAGTAAGCAAGGGTTTTCTTCGGATATTTTATACACAAGTAACAAAAGTATTTATATGAAACACTAAAGGTGGTCCAGGAATGAAAGAAAAAAACTACATATATGGATACAGATTTCGCCTAGCAAATACTTTTCAATAAACGATATTTTTATTTATAATTCCAACACAGCTCTTTTGTTCTATTTTGATTGAAAATAGATGAACATAGCGTCAATGACGTCATGTATTTTTACGCTAAAGGTTGAAATATTTTGAGTAAAGTTGCTTCTGTTTGAATGGTTCAAAATCGTGTTGTTGTTTTTTCTTTCAGTTTTTTTGAAGGTTGAACAATTTTAAAAAATATAACTGTGTTAAAAATAAAAGTTTCTTCTGTTAGAATTAATGGATCAAATGTCTTTTCTTTGTGTTTTTATGATAATAATATAATGTAAATAATTTACACATTCATAACCCCCTCCCCCCAAAAATAATCTTATGACATAATCACTATTACTTTTGATACAGATTACCTAAAATAACAAAATTCCATGGCTTTTGGATTACTCTGTAATAGTTCCAGCGGCCAGTCTCGAAGGAAGTACATCGATCTACAAACCAAAACAACACACACAAATCAGATACAATCATCTTGTAAAAAATAAGCTCTGCACTGTCATCTACTTATCTATAATATAGTTTTAGCTCTGCTTAAACTTTTCTGAGTAAAATAGCATCGTGCTTCAAGAAAATCAGGTTTATGATTAAAGTGATGATTTGGCTCGAGGTGCTCTGGTCTCGGTCAAGTCGTTTATATAGTTACTGAGTACCTACCAACTTGTTTGACAATTCCATAAGCTTCTTATGTTTATGTTTGTGTGCTTTTGCATACAACGTTCTCAGATTGGTGTCTGGGTTGCAATACGTGTTCTTGTTCGTTCATACGAGAACCGGTTTGGCAAGTGATAGGCTGGTGCACCCAAGAACCCGGTTTGAACTCCCAGTGGTAAATTATTTTGCCGATTGCCATTGACCGTTCCAAGACGATAAAACCTATGGTTTTCATTTCCTTGTTTGTGGTGTCTCTTAGAAAACTTTCATAAACTCATGCTCTTATTTCCTCTGTTAAATTTGTCTGTGTGGTAGGCTTTGTTTTCTGAGAGTGTGCATTTTACCGTTTTGAAAGGCGGCTGCATATCCCACCTTACCTCATAAAATTATTGTGGTCCGGATCGTTGATTGTTTTCACTCCCCCTGCCATGAAGATCACCTCATACGTCTGAAACAGTAACATTTAGGCTCACTTCTTACAAACAGCGAAATGTGTTGGCAGAGGAACAAATGTTGTAAATAAAAACGAGTCTTTGCGTACGCATGCGCAGTTCAACGTAAAAAGAACGAACTAATTGGGTTTGGGTTAACAATATCTAGCAGATTCAATCTCACTAAAGTCAGATCTAACAAAATGTTAGATCTGATAACGGCCCGTAGATACCGTACATAAGCTTTAGCGGTTTTCCCCGATTACTATTTTTAGAAATTATTAACACAGGAAGCATGATATACAGCGCTCGCAAAATGATCTGAAGATGTTATCACATTAGAAATAATTCCAATACTACATAAACACAAAAAAAATCAGCCAAATATGTCTTACGCAAGCTCTCAACACTTTTTATGGTTTAATATAGAATGTTTACTTTCACTTTCGCGATTTTGTAGGCGACATTCTGATTGGTTCAAAAAGGTTTGTGATAAAAGCACGTTTTAGCTACTCGTCGTCAGATCCTGATAGCGTAGCGGTTTTCAGGATATGATTTTAATCAGATTGTAGCAGATTCATCATATGCAAAAGATAAGTTACCATTGAACTTGAACTTGGGGACAGGATGGGGTGGTAGGGAAATGAGGCGGAGGAGGAGGAGGAGTTTGGCCTTTAGTGGAGAGAAACTTATTTTAATTGAAGTAAATGTGTACTGCCGGACCACCAGGATGTGCGTATTTAATAAACTTTATACAGGGGTTAGGTAAGTAATTAAAATTAATTACGTACGTCACAATCAATCGTCAAAAACTCTGTGAATTCCATCGTCAAAACTGTTGACTGTCTCGGTATTCTATGTGCTATTGCAAGCTCCTGTAAACAATAGAACATCGGATCAAATAATAAATAAAATAAATAAAATAAAATTAATCAGCAAATTTCCCCCCTAGCGTTACTCATACACAGAGGTCACGTGGCGTTGATAGCGCGTCCATAAGTTTTAAGAGCTGAGCAAATGGTAGGTTAAAATGGCACACTACCGCCCTGTAATCACATTCATTTTGACTGGAATCCGCTCCGCCATAAGATTTAACACAGCTACTTTATCCGTAAAATTCCGTACATTAACGACCAAGTGCTAAATGAAAAGTGATATACACAACGCATTTACGGAAGTTCCCAAAAGACTTTCCAACCACATTACCTGGATGAACTACTTGTTATCTACCGGTATTAACAAGTGTGTTATATACAACTGCATGGATGTTTCTTTCTTAAATAAATGAGACACACAAATTATGTAAAGCAACTAGGCATGCTTATCAGAGGTTACAATACCAACCACAATAATATCAAACATCAGTGTTTGCAAAGTCCAAGCGTGCAAAAACTGGGTGTACGACAAAGATAGTGTATTTGTGAGTACTATGTTTATTACATTAAATTTCTATTTGTATCACTACATGCTTTTTATGAGCTTACACCATTTAGTAATTCCCCTTTTTACAGTGATCCCGGTAATTCTTAGATATTTTATTTTATTTTATTAATAATATTTTTATTTATGATAATAAATTTCGAAAAAAACAAACAAACAAACAATCCTAAATTGTCACCAGCCCTTCTCATTAAAAAACAACAGAAACAATTTATATAAAAAATCTACATAAGGCTTGTGTAAGTGCATTCAACATCAAAGAAAATATCCAGCAACAGTCAGAGCAAAAAGATTTTACCAGTGCCTTGTTTAAATACCGCACCCACTAGTATATCTAATGTAAGTGAAAATACTTACTTCAGCCTGACGTTAAAAACAGAAATTATAGGGATCAATTTTCGGATAACTGGTGATTTTCATTAACTAAAGAGATTCACAATTGTAGACAAATACAGGACGAATATTAATCAATTAAAATAATCTTTATAACATAAAATATTTGTATTTTAAAGTATTTTAAGCTTAAGGCGGTTAAACGAATTTAATACAAATGTAATATTATGACAGTATGCTGTCTGTAGGTTTGAATTTTAGTCACCAACATGGTTTACATAATAGAAGAAATAAAAACAGTAACGCGATAGTAAATTTACGAATTGCATAGAATATATTTATGAATGGTGTAATTATATCTTCTAGAACAACGACGAAAACTTTCAATTTTGGAGTTCGGTATGGGCCGGAAAATAACGATCAGCGTAGTATTACGTAGTTATGACGTCACACAGAACAAGGTGAATCATCGGAAAACCACACTGTGGGATACGGATTTATTAATATGGCTCGTTGTATCAATTTGCGGATACACGCTGTACTATGCTTACAACAATCATGGGTATATAATAAAAAGATGTAGACATGTAACTGTAACACAAATTTATATATATATATATATATATATATATATATATATATATATATATATATATATATATATATATATATATATATATATATATATATATATATATATATATATATATATATATATATATATATATATATATATATATATATATATATATATATATATATATATATATATAATTAATTACCCCGAAGTTTTCGCCTCGTCGGAGAGTGACTCTCGTTTTAGCGTAGGGTTCTCCTGTCTCGAGGGTAGCAACTACCACTGCAAGATATGTCGAATGCATTTTCATTCACCATTTCAGAATTTACTTTGCTAATGTATTGTTATGTTAATGTTTTGGAGAGTTTTTTTTTAATCTATGAAGAAAAACAGATTAACCAATAAACAAATAATTATCAATTATTATCAAAAGTATTTTTTAATTTTAAAGGTGCTAAGAAAGTAATTTTAAAGCGTTAATTTTAAGTATATGCGATTTAACTTTCTGAAGGGCGAATCATAAGCGTGCAGATGCAATCGCATTATATGTTTCGCATACCTGTTCCGTATAATATAAAATAAAAGAAGACTGGTGCGTGTCCTTGTTTCACTATAATCCGCTTTGGACCAAAGCTGAAATAAGAATGTATTCACCAGTTCAACACAGCAAGACTAAAATACTGTAATATTTGTATTATAAAAAATAAATCTTAAGCGAAAAACTTTGGAATCGCGAATACAATTACCACGTGATGCCATCCTTAGTTTTAGTGATATTTAGGACATTTACAGTTGTCTCTAAATTTTAAATCAAGTTAGTTTAATGAGGATTTTTGAACCTCCTTTCTAGAAATTTTTGATCCGACCACAAGATCTTTACGTTAAAGTTGTCTCACAGTTTCGTGTGAATTTTCATAAGATTAAAGAATGGCCGGGGTATTTCAGTGTGAAACAGTGATTTACCTTGGCGCATATCTAGTTTCTTGCTGAGATTAGTAGCTTCAATTTTAATGACGAATAATAATGCCGAATGTTAGAAAAAGATTTGAAACTTCAGCCCATTCAACATGTCTTGTTTTAAAACACAAACATCAATTTTATTGTATCTTCTCTCGTTTTTTTTTGATAAAATTTCCTAAAATATGAATGGGACTGCACATATTACCCGAATCATGCAAATATCAATTACAGTAAGAATTTACTTTCTTTTAACGTGTTGCAAGTGAAAAAGGCAACAAAACATTAATAAAAGAGTGACCTTTGAAACATTCCATGGCGTGCCAATGCTTCCTGCATGCGTAGGGGGTAGTCGGCAATACAGTCGATACCCCGTAGAGCAATCATTGCCTGCAATATTCCGCAAGCAAAATATCATAGCCTGCAATATTCCCTAAGCAAAATATCATAGCCTGCAATATTCCCTAAGCAAAATAGCAAAATATCATAGCCTGCAATATTCCCTAAGCAAAATATCATAGCCTGCAAAATTCCCTAAGCAAAATATCATAGCCTGCAATATTCCCTAAGCAAAATATCATAGCCTGTAATATTTTCCAAGGAAAATATCATAGCCTGCAATATTCCCCAAGCAAAATATCATAGCCTGCAATATTTCGCATGCAAAATTGTATAGCTTGCACTATGCCCCAAGAAAAATTTAATTAAGCTACTAGAAAGACCCTAACATGTTAAATTTTCTCATTAAGTGTTTTAGATTATATAATAAATGTAGTTGTTTATGTGATAATCTGTATGTGAAACAATTTTAATCAGTGTATTGTTATTACACCTCTGTTGAAACATGGACTCGACCAGTTTCATAAGGAAACTCACCCTCGCCCAAAATTTGTAAAACAACTGCTTCATATGAGAGACGAAATGCTTAAAAAGGTTAACTTCTGACGTATAATCGCTACAAAATGTAAATGCCCAGTCTGGGGATTGAACCAGCACCATAGGATTAGGAATCTGTTAACTGGCAAAATATTTAACGCACTTACGTAATAGACTTCGTCTGCAGTCCGATTTTTAGGTCTTAATGACAGTATTCGCACCGCTTCTTGCGACATTCTCATCTGTAAGATACGTATATATTTTTGATATGTTAACAACACTGTGTCAACTTAGTTGATGTTGTTATAAATGCTTAATATTTTTTAATGTTGGTTTATTTTTATACTATGTATGTTGGTCAAATAGCTTCATGATTTTATTCATAACTAAAGTTGTCATTTTGTAAACTTCTACACCACATATTTATTGAATTGACTCAAATTTAATTGAAATAAGATACGACCAAGCGTTACAAGTCATGTATGTTTGATCTGACGTCATTCAAAAATATGTATTGTTTTAAAAGTTACGTAAAGGCAAACCGTCTCTTATTTTATTGCTAGTGTGCTCTCTTTAGCACCCTTAAAAGAATTGAACATTGAAGCTCGCATATTGCCCTGTCAGTCTGAAATCTCAGTCATATGCTTGAGATATGAGACTAGCATACAGTTTTAGTTTTATTATTTTGGTCACAGGTCTGGGCTTCCCGTTCGGCATGGAACCTTACGTTGTAAAAATATTATTATTAATTAGCGCAAAACACGCTGACGAGAAGTTAATACATAACTGTGAGATTGAAAAACAGGGAATATCCAGCTTTCACAAAAGTGGATTTTCCTGTACAGTGCCTGTTTGTTAGCTTTGAAGTACGAAGATGTACATTACCCGTTTGTTAGCTTTGAAGGACGAAGATGTACAGTACCCGTTTGTTAGCTTTGAAGTACGAAGATGTACAGTACCTGTTTGTTAGCTTTGAAGTACGAAGATGTACAGTACCTGTTTGTAAGCTTTGAAGTACGAAGATGTACAGTACCTGTTTGTTAGCTTTGAAGTACGAAGATGTACAGTACCCGTTTGTTAGCTTTGAAGTACGAAGATGTACAGTACCTGTTTGTTAGCTTTGAAGTACGAAGATGTACAGTACCTGTTTGTTAGCTTTGAAGTACGAAGATGAACAGTACCTGTTTGTTAGCTTTGAAGTACGAAGATGAACAGTACCTGTTTGTTAGCTTTGAAGTACGAAGATGTACAGTACCTGTTTGTTAGCTTTCAAGTACGAAGATGTACTGTACCTGTTTGTAAGCTTTGAAGTACGAAGATATACAGTACCTGTTTGTTAGCTTTGAAGTACGAAGATGTACAGTACCTGTTTGTTAGCTTTGAAGTACGAAGATGTACAGTACCTGTTTGTTAGCTTTTAAATACGAAGTTGTACAGTACCTGTTTGTTAGCTTTGATGTACGAAGATGTACAGTACCTGTTTGTTAGCTTTGAAGTACGAAGATATACAGTACCTGTTTGTTAGCTTTTAAATACGAAGTTGTACAGTACCTGTTTGTTAGCTTTAAAGTACGAGGCTTTGAACTCAACAGCAGTCTCTGGTGTTTCTGCTATATCGTTAATCATTTGGTACTGCATATAAAACGGATGTGTCTGCGAAACTCTGAAAAAAGGGATTTTTTAAATCTGAAACTTGAATAAAAAGCAACGAAAGTAAACAAAAGTTACAAGTCGGTAAGAGTTTTGCTCACTGTTAAAGGATGTGTCCGCAAAACTCTGAAAAATGTGAATTTTTATCTGAAACTTGAATAAGAAGAAGCAAAAGTAATCAATATTTTCAAAATGGTAAGAGTTTTATTCACTGTTAAAGGAAAAGTAAACAAAAATAAATTAAAAGGTTAAGTTATGTCATACCATTACGATAACAGTTTTCAAATATTATACAAATGTAGTTGTTGATAGAAGTGTTTACGCTTACTTTTAACAACTTTAATCCCGATGAAAGCAATAACATATCGATTCATATATTTACCCTTAACTACTCTTAACATTTATTTGCAACAAAAGTTTGGGAAAAATTGGTTTTAAACGGAATTCTGCAATCGTCTACTGAAAGCCAGAAGTGTTCATCAGCATTTAAACAAAGAAGGCTGATTCTGGAGTTCAACAGACAACATACAGCTGTAATGTTGAAGACAAAGCGGATGACGTAATGCTTTTGCATCTTAGTCTTTAATTATTTACACCACATACATCAACGGCAAATTTTTCAATCAAATTCAAGGAAACTTCTTGGTATTATGTCATTGTCATCCTCGCAGGACTGGGTGGGGTGTGATATTTATCTTCTGTAACTTACTCATTATGGCTGTGTTTCCGCCACCATCGGTGCAAAATCATACCAAACCGAACCAAGAACCGAAACTTCCGCATCAGTTGCTAAAAGAGTCGAAGGAAGTCCAATTTGAGATAATAGCGCCAAGACAAAAAGCCGGCAGGATAAAATCGTTTCGATATTTTTCTTAAAGCCGGCAGGATAAAATCGTTTCGATATTTTTCTTAAAGCCGGCAGGATAAAATCGTTTCGATATTTTTCTTAATCTTAAACATTTCAAAAAATCACATTTTGTACGCATTTTGTCACAAAGTTGTCAACCGTTTGAGTTCTACATATTAAATGCGACCAGTTTAGACATAGATCTGCCTGCGCATCGATACAGTCCGGTCAGAACGTACACATCTGGCTATTGAACCGATTCTTTTCTGCTTAACACCTCGGTGAACAATGAAGGAAGTGCTTAAAATTGAATCCTTTTACATAAGCTAGACTGGTTAAGGAGTAAAGTAGTTTAGAAAGCTTAAAGCTGAAATATGAACAGTCGTAGTTTTACTTACTCTTTTTTGTACCTCCTCCTTCACTGCCATACTCGCCATAGTATGCAAGTTTATCAACTGTTTGGGCTTGTCACCTTCCTTCAACGATCCCAGCGACCTTCTACCACCATTGTTTCTTATTACTCCCGACGAGGCCCGTCGGTGACGTGCCTCATCAGGTGTGACGTCACCAAGCGTCCTACGTCTCATATTTCCGTTATAATCAATTGCATGCTCGTCGGCTTCAGGTTTGACTATATCATTGGCTTTCTTTACATGTTGATGATGATTCTAATAAATAATAAAACCAGAAGATAAAAAAAATCATGTTATATTACTATATACGCCGCCTAGCTGCGGTTTGAGCGTTACTCAATATTTACATGTACATAAATATATGCACCGTGCGCAACAGCCTTCAAATTAGTTTAATTGATAACAGTACTGATTGAATTTGCGGGGAAACTTTTTACAGCCGCAAAACGACACAAACAACGCTACTGTGATATTTAAATAGAAAACGTAGATAGAAAAGAAGTTTGAAAGCCACCGTTCACGAAAAATATCATAATACTGCAGGATCGGTGTGATTTGTGACTGTTCATCGGTAGAGCGCGAGCTTATTTTCCTTAGAATGATGACCGACCGCAGCACTGACATACAGACATATTTTTTAAATTATCGTATACGATGTTCAAGAATTCTTCTGTTGAAAGAAAGAATTTCGCAGCAATATATTGAATAAAATGGTTAATAACTCAGCATACTTTTAATGTGGTATGTAATAGGATTTTCTGAAACATATGTGAGTTCGATCCCCAGCCGAGGCGGGAAAAATTTCTCCGTGACAATTGAACTCGGACATTGCGTCTGAGAGTCATTTGTCCCTCACCTCTGATTCAAGTGAGGAAGCAGTCAGTCGCTTGCGGAGAAATTGGTTAGTACTGGTTAGAGACCCAGGAACACCGGTTAGGTGGACTGACCGCCGGGATATAACCAGAAAGGTGTTGAAACCAGGCGTTAAACCCCAACAAACAAACAAACAAACAAACTGAAACATATGGTCGCAGTCCGTCAGTATATATCAGATTAATGATGTTTTCTTTTCAATTATGTTTGAATGGATTTCAATATTTTTCAAATTAAATCAACCAATACATCCTTAAATAATACTAAATTAGATTCTAAAAATAGAAAACCCGAAGAAATATATTGGCACGTTGGGGTTACCATGTTGTTGTTGTTTTTTTTAAAGTGTGAGGTCTTTGAATAGTTTGAATGCCTGGCTGGAAGTAGTTAATCGCTTATCAGATGATATTAGGTATGCGAAAATGCCAGATGACTTAAGAATATTCAGGGGACTTAAACTTAAAACTAGAATTTGGTGTTCATTGGAACACACGTTTCCTATAAAATTGTTATGAATGGGTAATAATTAAAGATATAAAAACAGGAGTTACCATTCTTGTTGCCACCTACAGCTTTTTCATGCAGACGATATATTCGACGTATTTTAAAAGTGAATAGTACGTTCGAGTACTTTCAAAGTTATAGGCAACATTAAGCTTCACGTTAAAGTTGCATTTGAAAGGGGCATAACTCAAAACAATAGTGAAACAGGAGTCTGCGATGACTTTCTTCATGCAAACGATATAATTCAAGTATAACGGTGAATATGATATGTACTTTCAAAGTAATTGGCAACATTAAGTTTCATGTTAAAGTTGGGGGACTACTGGACGACGCCGCCGCCGGAATATAGGATCCCTTTGTGCCTACCTGATATCGCAGGCGACACAATGATCACGCACGCCGTAAAGTTTCTTTTGTTCTAGATATACGTGTATAGGTAGTCCTACCTTTGCCTCAATACCCCATTGTACAAGTTTAGCTACAGTCCGAAGGTGAACACGTTGATGTTGACGTCCTTTCCGGCTGGATGGCCTCTCGTGGCTCGAACCCGGCGACTTCTTGGTGGGTTTCTTGTTATCCGAACTTTCTTCTGTAATAGGAGGCAAACGTGTATCTGGCATCATGGTGATCTAATGGTATCTACCACTATCTCTTACACAGAATAAGAGTATTTGTCGTAAAATAGTTTTCCCTTAGTCTCAACTATTGCACACGTGTAAATTTTACATTTTACACCGTTTCCTTAGATACACACTAGTTTGTGAAAGTTAACACGCAAGTATATGTATATTCTACACATTTTTATCAGAATTATTGAACATAATTGTTTTACCATGTTTTAAAATTATATTTTTAATTCCATCCTGTATCGCAAACATTGAAAATTTATAAGTGTATTTTACTATATTTTAATATTTTTTACACCATCACTGCCTTTGCCGCAATTTTGTACAGTTATATCTATTCCACAATTCTAATATGAAACTTTTTACACAGCCGTATAGTTATAATTCCACGTGTACATGTTTTTCATTTATTTTTAATTTTCAACGTTCTATTTCTCCCTTTATGCGTTATTGCATAATTTTTAGCTTATTGTTTTAGACAAATAATAGCCTATTCGTTAGTAATAGTCCATCCTATGTTTGCAATAAATAGCAGATCATATTTGCTCATACAGCATTTCCCCCTTACTGTATCATATTATTTTGCGTGGCATTATTTTAGCGCAAATACTGCATGTACAAGTGTCACTTTTTTGCGTGGACATAATTCGAGCAGTTTAATTATTCTTATAAAATAACAATTCATGGTAAAGTTTTGCTGTGGTTTAATTTCGCGCTTTTACCTAGCGCAAAATACGCAAAAATTAAACCCTCGCAAAATGTAACGAAACCACGGTATTGTAGAAACTGGGTTTGATGTATAATGCCTTTGGTTGCAACTATTATCATTCTCAATCTTAACGCAAAAATAATTATTATTTAGATGGCGTATTTCATTCTCAAAGTATCATCCATTGATAGGCACACAATTTTGAATAGAGCGCTATTTGTCTTGGTTATAAAATTAATAAACACCCTAGGGTTTTATCATTCATTTTCATAATGGAATCGTGCTATTAAAAACTTGATTTACTTTTCATTGTTTACCAACAGAAAGACCGAAATATTTGAAAAAATTATAAAGTGATTGAGCACTTTCGTTTTCTTATTCATTTTATTGAATATTGTATATTAAAATGTAAGATGTGTGGTGTCTATTAAAATAAATTAATTCTCAAGTAAATGCCACACATATAACTTAGAAAAGGCCTTAAAATTATTTGGATTTAAGACTTTGCCGATAAATTAAAAAAAATGACACAAAGCTTAAATATTTGGCAAATAAAAATTTATTATCTTCAAATAAACTTTCATGTAGTGGATTGGATAATTTGCCGTTGATCTATGTCTATATATATATGAATCGGCCGTGAATAAAATGCACGTGCCTAATTCAATCCACACCCCAATCAGCATTTTTAGCCTCTCAACTTTCTGTTGTCGTCCGCCATTTTGTTTAACTGAATTGTTGAATAGATTTTTTTGCAAATCGACCTAAAATAAACACATTTCAGGCGCGCAACGTTATGAGAAATGTTTGAAAACTTTGAAATAGTGTCATTGGCTCATAAATAATATCAACCAATCTACAAGTAACTAAACTCTGAACTAGCCGCTAAATATTTATGAATCTTTTTCTGTATTACGAATTTCAAACGATTAAATAGTTTAATCGCATAAAGATAAAAACAATATAAACGGGGTCCCAGTCAGAGAATCTCAGAGACCGGCCGAAAAGCTGCGATTGTCTTGTTCGGAGAATCTCGGAGATAGGCCGAGAAGCTGCGATTGTCTTGTTCGGAGAATCTCGGAGAAGGGCCGAGAAGCTGCGATTGTCTTGTTCAAATAAGTTCGGCAATCGGCTGAGAAGCCGCGATTGTCTTGGTCGAAAAATCTCGGAGATCGGCCGAGAAGCTGCGATTGTCTTGTTCGGAGAATTTCGGAGATCCGCCGAAAATCTGCGATTATCTTGGTCGAAAAATCTCGGAGATAGCTGCGATTGTCGTGTTCGGAGAATCTCGGAGATCGGCCGAGAAACTGCTATTGACACTAAAATATGTACGCATAATTGTTACCTCTTTATAAATGTTTCTTGAAAGGGGGAAGGGGTTTTGTTTAACCCCTGAAACAGTTACATGTATATCAAAACTGTATTTAAAAAAATATGCAGAAACACCTACATCAACTTGCTCAACACTGAAAGTTATCTACGTGTCAATATTAGGTCAGATGTTTTTTTTATTTCATTAACTTTCAAGTACTTTTTTCAATGACATTTATGTACTCTTCAATTATTTTAATAACTCATTAAGGAAAACACTCAACGAAAATTCAAATTAACAAAAAAGAAACTTTGAATCCGTTAGAAATAAATGAAAAGACCAAGTCAGAGAACCATGTGAATACATTGTAATTACTCCAAAGCGACAGGTACCCTTTATTTGATTAAGTTTAAAACATTAACTCCCAAATATTTTCGTACCATTATGCTGCTTACGATCTTTCAATGGTTTCGTACATTTTTTTCACTAATTAAAGTCGTTCAGTAAATATAGACTAGAAAGTAAGAGTGGTCTCAAATTAAGCAAATATTAACTTACTTCGGTAATATGATATCTTCCTAAAATCAGAAGTTTATTTGTCAATTAACTTAAATAAGTTAAGACGGCATTATTGCTAACTATGTCTTCGGGCTTTATTTAATGATTTAAATTTATAACGATAGAAGGGTATTGTGGAAAGGGCAGTGTTACCACTATTTTTAAAATATGTCAAGTCATCTATGCTTAAAAACTAACCATATAGGCATCCATTCGGCACATCTGGTGATTTGTTGGTCAACAGATGATTTAGATGGGGCGTAACCGGTGCGCGCCCCCGTTTAAAATTTATAAAATAAATGATTTATAATGTTAATACGTCGCCATTTTTAAAATAAAAAATAATGAAGCAAACCCCAAACACCCAAGATTGTGCAAAACCCAAACACCTATAAGGTACAGCGGAATTCACATAACAGGCGGTGCATAACACACACGTTGTTCATTTCAACCCGGAGTGTACCCCGAATCTCCCATATCAATCAAAGAACACCGCAACTCACAAAACAGACTTTGCAAAACCTACAGGCGACGCAAACCCCACACAAATGTAACGGCATAAATAAAATAGAACAGAAGACTCCGTGGAAAAAAATACAATCCAGATTTGGATTCCTGTCCTGTATAAGGAAGAAGAAAAAGAAGAATGAGGACATTTGTGTGACCGTCACCGGAAAATCCAGGTGAATCAACAAGGCTCGCTCTCTTCCATCATAGCTTTCAACCCAACAAGATTTGCCAATGACTTATGAAGTGTCATCCTGCTATATTAGAAGGTGGTGCATTTCTAGTGGTTTTAACTGATTTTAAAAAGCGTCCAATGAACGCTACTGAAGTATCTCGTGTGACAGTGAGAGAAAAACACAAAAAATCGCAAACCAAGCATTGTAACAACAACAACAACAATGCAGACTGCGCATTGGATTCCACCGTGACGATGTGCACTACCGTACCTCTGGCATCAATCAGAGATGAGCTGTCAGATTCGACAGAAATGTGAAAACTGACTTCTCTCGAGGCTGGGGATTTCGAGGAGCTTCCACCATCAGCTCGCATGTCGAGAATTTTATTGGCCACAAAAACTCCCTCGTCTGGATTTTTAACCGTCCGTTTCATATTTTTAAATATATATTTGTTTTAACAGTATCTACGTATTCATACATACATTGTTTTATTCGTTATGTATTAAAACTGTAATAAATCAAGCACACATTTCTTTCTGTTTTTCATGATGATTTCTGTTATTTTTTAAGAACTAAACCCAAGCTCATACACAATAAATATCTCAAACAATAATCCACTATTTGGAGCAACTGTAAAAATTTTACATTGAAATCTTAAAAAAATTATGATGTTTTGGATATATGTTAAACAGGATAAAAATCAAAAACAAAAGACTAACCGTTACATTCCGTTGGTTCTATTGTTTGTGTTAAAACTTTACATTCATAAATATGACTAATGAATATCCGAATTCACTTTTAAACTACTACCATACATAATAGTATATGTTGAAATGCAATAATGGAGTTATTGAAATAATTATCGTCTAACGAGTAAATATAGCAGAAGTCAATTCTTTTTATAATTATGCCGAAAAACCCGGTTTTGAACTCTTAGAATATAAGATAATCGGGTAGGGTCACAAAGATGTATAACAACGCACCATGGGTTAATCTTTAAAAAAATAATCTGCATTTAAGAACTGTCTTTTTCACAAAGCGAGTTTCTGTTCTAGTGTTAAATTTAAATTTCAATTAAAAGACGCTGTTTATGAATTTAATTAAAACAATTTTCAAAGACCTACCTCCAATGTTACGCAAATTAAAATTGCAATTAGAAGTTTAAAGGAAAATGTCACAATTTTACATCGCTGTACCGTGAGAATTTTTTTTGAAGCGTAGAACCCTTTTTTCCTGACAAAAGATGATAAAATTTAAGTCTTTTAAAAAAATCTTACGCGAAATATATCATCTTAATACAATTTGAAAGTTTAAAATTGAGTATTGAAATTCCAATGTTTTTGAGTTTGAGTCATTTTGAACATTTCCGTTTTTGTAAATATTTTTGAGATTTCGTTAATGTACATATCTCTGTTTTTTCCGTTTATGAATAATTACATTTTAAATTAATTGTTGTTTAAAAAGTGTCAAAATAAAGGGGAAATCCGGATATAGGGTCCCGAAATTGGGAACACTTTTAAACGCGGGCTTGCGCCAAGTCCACTCTCCCTGAGTCTTCCTTAAATATAAACCGTATTTAACCAGTCTCAAGCAACCATAATATTACAAATTAAGTCAGAATTAAATAAATGATTAAAAAAAACATTTTCTTACTAACACAACGACATTTACATTTACAACAAGACCATCACTTACCTTTTTCAAAACTTCAGAACTGTGCTAGCGCTAAAGTTGCGGTGAATATAGAATCTAACGTACAACAATATTATTCGTTCTGACACCGATACAACGGAAATAGAGTTTGTATTAATGGCATTAATGGCATTCATTTGAGACTAATCTTAATGAAATCACCGGTTCTGGTTGAATTAATCGAACTTTATGATGGCATTGATTAGTTGATTAGACTATTTCACTGTTGCTGGGTATTTGATGTTACATCTTGATCTATATAATAAGCGGATACAATATGCATGAAGTTCAACGTGAATTCGCGGGCTGAGGATGTAATTTTTCTTGGCACAAACGTGCAGAGAAGTCTTCAATCTAATACAGCGTCTCCCGGGATAGTTGCACGGAGATTGGAGACCAGTCTACGATCTCAAGTAGCTGATTGGTTGAAATTTAGCACAGTCTCCAGACTGACCAATCAAAAGCAAGAGAATTAAGACTGGTCTCCATTTTCAGTTTTATAATCCAAGTCCGATGATGACAGAACTGAAATGAGCAAAATCTTTCCATTGGTTTTTTCCCAGAATGTGCTCAAATTCAACAAATCCGATCGCTGAAAGCGGAGACTGGTCATATTTGAGACCTGATTGGCTGAAATTGAAACCAGTCTCCGAACTGACAAATCACATCCTAGATATTCGAGACAGGGCCCGAAATCATAAAACTTGATTACTGCCTAGATGAAGGGGCCCATATCATCATCATCATCATCATCATCGTTCGTTTTTTTTTCTACAACCATTTCAATATGTGTCGTAACTTTGTTTTTTATTTATATATGAAGTAATCATTGTTATCTTTTTGGTATTGAGTTTTTTTTAAGATGTTTTAAAGCCCACGAATTTACATCTCCTTAATTTTGAAAATTTTCACAAAAGGTATCAAAATTAACATACGTTAAAGATATCCGAAAATCGTTTTCTCGTAGCTGTTTTGGCAGTACGTATTTCATCCAATTTTAACAGTCACTAAATCACTCGCACACTTTTCAAATTATGAACAGTTCATTAGAAGCGAAATTCAGAAAAATTCCTTATATAAACATTGGCTGTTAAGCGCTTATTTATTTTTCTTATCTCAATTTACTCATCAGCTACAGTGTTCTGCAAACTCATGGATTAAGTCGTGATTTTAATAATACCACGGACAAGTATTGTGTTCTTCTTGATGAAGTGTAAGCAAATATTGAAAGAAAAGTTGAAAAGCCAAAGGAAAATACCAAAATCAATCAAAATTATACGCGACGGTATCTTAATAAGTATTATAAAGATGTTTAATGACAATGCACGGCTTTAAAGAAGCTTAGTGAATCGCGTTGGAAGCAGATCACGTTGTTTTACCTCGCTACGCAACTTGCACTTGCACTTCGAAATGATGAATATCTTTGCATACGCTGTATATGCTTGATTGGGTCAAAATAACTAAACTGAACTGAACTGAACTAAACTAAACTAAACTAAACTGACTTGTACTGAACTGAACTAAACTGACTTGAATTGACTTAACCAACTTAACTGAACTTAACCGACTTGAACTGAACTTAACTAAACGAAACATAACTTGACAACCACCACCACCACAACAAACAACAACAACCACAGAATAATTATAAGCACTGAGTTCAAGTTTTCAATTTTCAAAGCGGCTCGCAGAATTGTATTACGAAACATTCTTTTATTTTAAACCAGGTAAATATATATCTGCAGTTATCTTTTTAAAAGAGTTTTGCAGTTGCAGCTTTTCTTTACTCTATGGGATGTGGCTGATTCCCTTGGGCGAACAGAATTGTTGTTTTAACCATTTACTGCATGGTATTTGGCTGATTCCCTTGGGCGAACAGAATTGTTGTTTTAACGATTTACTGCATGGTATTTGGCTGATTCCCTTGGGCGAACAGAATTGTTGTTTTAACCATTTACTGCATGGTATTTGGCTGTTTCCTACAAGTGAACAGAGATGTAGTTTTAACCTTTTACACCATGGGATATGGCTGTTTTTCATTGGACGAACAGATATGTAGTTTTAACCATTTACTCCATAAGAAATGGCTGTTTCCCATGGGCGTAATGATGTAGTTTTAACCATTTACTCCATGGAATATGGCCGTTTCCCATAGGCAAACAAAGATGTAGTTTTAACCCTTGACTCAATGGGATTTGGATGTGTCCCATGGGCGAACAGACACAGTTTTTACCGTGGATCCATGGGGTATGTTTATTTTCCATGGGCGAACAGAGACGTAGTTTTAACCCTTTTACACCACGGGAAACGGCTGTTTTCCATGGACGAACATAGATGTAGTTTTAAACCTTTACACCACGGGAAACGGCTGTTTTCCATGGACGAACATAGATGTAGTTTTAAACCTTTACACCACGGGAAACGGCTGTTTTCCACTGGCGAACATTGATGTAGTTTTCAGCCTTTTACTCCATGTGGTATGGCTGCTTCCCATGGGCGAACAGTGTAGAATCTGATTTGTGCCGTTCGATCAGGACCAACACTATTCGTTTCTTGAATTCCCGATTCATCACGTTATTACTGAATAATATTTTTTTTTAATATTGAGAATAAATAAAAAAAACAAGATCTTTTTTCTTTTTATTTCCCTTTAAATATACCATGGATTTCAACATATAATTTTGTGACAACATTTGTTGGTGATGAAACTGTGTAATTCATATATAATTAACATAATTATATTGCATTTTATGTATGTCATGTCACATCTGAGAACTGAACTAATACTGCTGCATAAGATTTAACATTGTATATTTTAGATTTCAAATCAGTCTGCTCTTTTTTCTGTAGGATAAATTGTCGAAATTCCTATTTATAATACAAACATATCACAACAAATATATTGTTCAATTACATGTATTATCACAATGAACAAATAACATATCTATATTGCATTATTTAACAGTTTCAATAAAATAACTGAGCCATTAACTCGAATGACAAAAAAAACAAATGTTTAAAAAGTGATACAATGAAAAATGTACATGCAATTCAAAAATGATATATAAATGACTCGAACTTCATAAATATGATAGACTGACTCCCGCAAACCACTACACAACTATTCCCTTTCCAAATGTCTATGTACATCGCAATCTTTTCTTGCATTCTGCACCTTTTTCAACCAAGCTTCACACCACTAAAATATTTCTTGTATACTGAAACATGGGTTTTCTTCTATAAAAATAATTTTAATGAAAATCAGACTGGTCAAATGAATCGTTACCAAGCTTATTGATATCAAATCTTTGACGTGCACAAAAGAATATGTACACAATCTGCCAGCAAAGTTAATGCCAGTATTTTATTAAATATTTTCTTAAAAATTCTGGTTTTGTTTTTGTGAATTTTTTTCACCTTGAAAATGTTATAGCTACGCCTTTATATCAAAGTAAACACATACATATAACCATAAAATCATCTCATATTATAATAAAATTATTAATAAATATTGATAGGTTATCCTATTGAATTAAATTATTTTTAAACCCAAAAGTGCAAGAATAAGGAGCCAGATCAGCCCGTTTCTACACATAACGAATGGAATCCATTATTACCAATAATAAGGATTACCAGTCTATGACTAGCATGACTATTCAGCTCTTAACATGGCGACACCATTTCTAGAACTTGTGTCTCTATACTCATAACTCACAATAGAACTATGTCGATTAATTTAATCTAAAAGGTGTCTTGTGTAGGCCATGGTTAGCTGGCAAGGATACTTGGGCTGACCTGGATCTACACATGTTGCACATAGAGTTTGTCCCCAGGTTTCACGAAAACACTAAAGCTTTTCTCGTAATGTTTAAAAATGTTATGTTTTCACTGGATCAGCTTCAAAAATTTGAACTCTTGCACTTAAACAGTATCTTTGTTTTGTCTCCGATATCAACGAAACCGTATTGGTTAACTGTCACTGAGAATGTATTAATTAATGGCACATACTAGTATGCTTTAAAAGACCAATTTAGATATGTATACACATTTTTTGTTCACACTACGTTATATCTTTGTGTACACCTAGAAAATTAGAATAAAATAACCAATTTAAATGTCTTCGTGAAACTGGGCCTGTGTTTATATCGACCTATCTCCCTGAATTCTGTATATACATCATGAACACCCGACTTCTCGCTGGAAGGTTTTAGATGTCCAATCATTCGTCTGGGTTACACACCAGCAAACAGAATCCAGGCAGCGATTCAGTGACAACAATACACTGATACAGCTATAGTCTAGGTAAGACAAAACTACTTAAAGGCATTCCTCAGTTAAAAACATTTTTGTACAACGTTATTTTTTGCAATACAAATAAGACTATATAATGTTGTTATCCGGACAAAATATTCATAGCAAGGGCCCTGGGGTGATTCAAATATTTGAATGAAAAATAAAAGAAAGGCTCTGTTCACATATTTGAAGCTCCTTCCTGAAAAATCATCCTGTGAAAGTACGCATCTTTGTAAATACAAAATAATGTAATTTTGCATCAAAGCTTAAAGAAACTTGTTAAAATACATTTCTATTCCCATATGCTAAAATATTTCTTAAAACTGACATCAGTTACTTCCCCTTACAGTAACACGGTTACTGCGTGAAGATAACATCACGAGATATATGTAAAAACTATTTTTTTTATCATTTTTGAAGTAATATGTAGGTATTCCAAGTTCCTTCATGTCAGGTGAATCAGTGCATCGTTGTCCGCTTCTGCGTACCCCTCTGTCTCGTACCTTGGTTACCATAGCAACAAGGGAGACAGGAGGGGTTTAGCGACCTCATCCTCCGCCAGCCATAGGTGGAGCCGCTGGGCCGCCTGGAATGCATAAAACAAATTATTTTAAGACATACAATATAATCTATAAAATGCAACTAGGAGTTCAATATCGTATTTGGCCTATCCCTTGATTTATTAATATCTAAAAATCAAAAACAAGAAAACAACTAAATAATTAAATCAAAATTAGTCGAAATTATTTTCACATAATTACATGTATTTCAAACTACATAATCCAGTGTCATAGTCTAAAATTATGATCACATTATCTCGAGGCTTCATATCAGCGTTTTGTTATTAAAGTTTATACTTAAGTGATTGATAATGCTTTTCTGATGTTTTTTTTTTCAACTTGGATTGCTTTTCGGATTTTTGTTGAACAGGCTCAATCAAACCGAGCCTACAATATTTTCATATTTATCGTGGTTGAGGGTCTTCAAAGTTCCCTTTTCATCTATTCAAACTTTTTGAAAGATGTTTATGTCTTCCTTTTTGATATTTGACGTATTTGGAAACCTTTACCTTTAAATAGTCTTTACATTCTTCATAATCATGTATTATTTATTAATTAAATTTATTTCTACACATCTAAAACTTAACTTCTCTGCAATATCGTTATAAGTTTACATTGTTAACAGCATTATTTACTACACACATGAGTGTGTCAGTTAAACTGCATATTTTATCGACCATAAACACGTGACCAGCTGATAAAGGAAGTGAATTGACAAAATGGCTACCGGTGGGAATGAGTTAACGTCCGATGAGGTAATAAATATTAAATGCTGCGTTTGTATAGAAGAAAACAGGAAGATAGACGCTGATAAATACTGCATCGAGTGTAAAGAATATTACTGTTCATCGTGTGTTGGGATTCATAACAAGTTTCCACCCACAAGAGGGCACCAGATTTTGGACAAGTCCGACTTCCGGTCTCTGGGATCGGATGGGTCACTACCAAGCTACCCTACACAGAAATGTCCCCAGCACCCAATGGACGTGATAAATATGTATTGCAAAGACCATGACGAAGTGGCGTGTTCCTTATGCATTTCTCTCGCAATTTCACATAGGTAAGAGTTTTTATTTACTGCAAAAAAATTCATTGAATTTGATTGGATAATTAGCCTTGATGTTTATCCGTATTTACGGATCAGCCGTAGATATGAACTGCACGTGCCTTTATTTCCCCCTCTGGCCTCCCACCTTTTGTTGTCGTCCGCCATTTTGTTTTCAATTTTTGGTAAAAATTCATGTTGTCAGGCCTATCTCCTAAATTACTAAGCGATACACTTATGGATTACTTAAATTGTTATTTAAAATAATTGTGCCATTTTTAAAAAATGAAAAAAAAATCGGAATATTCTTAAATTATAAATATAAATATCGAACCGATAGTCCGCTGAAACTCTATATCAATGACGTCAAACAGGTAGATATTGAGGTTCTCAGCGGGAAAATAAGCTGGTCAAAATTTAATAAGCGAAATAAATGAAAAAAACAATGTTTTCTTATTATATTTTGCTTTAAAGGGGCAGTATAATAATGCAATTATTTGATTCCTTGAAAGGGAATTTGAGGATTGCCGGTCTGGGTGTCATATTATCCCTCGCCTATGGCTCGGGTAATATGACACCCAGACCGGTAATATATCCTCGCACAACCTGTCAACAAACCAAATACCTATATACAACATTTTTTGAAACAAGATATTTAAAATGCGATGACTTGTAAAAATGAAGAAGCTGCCTGGGAAGTGATAAATTCCTGACTATTATTGATATGTTTTTGTCAATAAATTGTCTGAGATCGCATTTCTAAGATGTTTGGCTGAATCTGGGTTAGAATATTAGATAATATAATATTCTAACCCAGGCTGAATCTCTGTATTATTTATTCAGTGTTCAATGTATTAAGCATTGCTGGTTCGAGGTTGACCGCAAAATCAAATTTTATGGGTACTGTCCACAGGTTTGACTATTCCCAATAGGGCCCATTTACAAAGCAACGGAGCAGTGATTGTACGCAGAAAGTGTTTCAGGTATTTGTTTTTAAAGTGAATTGTAAACTGTATTGTTTGGTATTTAAATATAATATTAATGCGTTATATTCCCTGGCTTTGAAATGTCCATGAAACTATAATAGCTGCTCTTTAATTGTTTCAGAAACTGTATGAAAATAGTTTCCATATCGGACGATATTGACAACTTGTACCAGCCGTCCGATATTCGAGATGTAAAGGAGAAAATCATTATGACAAAGAAAACCTTGCTGGACGTGAAGACAACCAAAGAAATCAAAATACAAGAGTTAAAAAGATCTCTTGAGAAAGAAATAGAGGCTGTAAAAGAAGTCAGAAAAGAACTTGAAGCTCTTCTTGACAATATGGAACAAGAGACAATCCAAATTTTGAGGACAGAATTTGGCAAGATTGAAGCATCATTAGCAGGTAATATAACAGCAATCAACCGTTTTGCTAACGCTTTGGGCGAGACAAATTCTATGCTAAAGAAAGCGGAAGGAAACAAAGCGCAGGAATTCGTTGGTATCAAATATTATACCAAATTAGCCAAGGAAGAGAAATTTGATATAAAACAGCTACAGGGAACAGATGAAACAGTCAACTTCACAGGTGATGAGAGTATCAAGGAATTCTTACAACAAATCAGAGTTTTTGGCAAAGTTTCAAAACCTGGGTTAACAACAAATACTCCAAAATGTGGGCTTTATAAAGTCAAGAATCGCAGAGAAATAGATGTGACGCACGTGAACGACAAGGAAGTAAGCTACATCTGGGGATCCTGTATAACTGAAGATGGTTTTCTCCTTCTAGCTGATTACAATAACAAAATGTTAAAACGCATGGATACTGTTACAGAAAAGGTAAAAGACTATATAGAGTTACCGGATAAACCCCAAGCAGTGTGTATTGTCAGAAAGACTGAAGCTGCAGTATCAGTAGAGCAGGCTGTTCTGCTTGTATCTCTCGGAACTACAATGACCACCACCCGAACACTCCAAATGGACCATCACTGCTTTGGCCTTGCTCATTTGGATGGGAAACTGTTTGTGTCGGATTGGCGTAAAGCACTTTACATCCATGACTTGAGTGGACAGCAGTTAAGCAGGACCACAAAGAATGCCTGTGGTAAAGATATTCTCAAGGAAAACCAGCATATTGTTGTGAGTGCTAAAGGGGATAAAGTGTTTGTTACAGACTGGTACATGGGCCTGGTTGTTTTTGACAGTCATGGGTATCATATCTCTACCCAGACATTCACGGAGTTTACAGGCTACCAAGGAGTGTGTACAGACGGTAGAAATCTGTTTGTCACTTGTAATTCATCAAACAAAATAATCCAGTTTGGAGAAGATTTCAGAATACTTGGGGAAATAGGAGATGTTAATGGCATTGCCTCCATGTGTTTTGATAACCAACAGAGACTAATTGTTACTCAATTTAACAGTAACAAATGCACAATTCTAGAACTACAGTAGAGCCAAATCTAATGTTCCTAACAAATTTACACGTAACCCTTACTCTATGGAATATTGTTGTTAACCAATGGGCAAACACTGAAGATCCAGATCAGCTGGCAATTATTGCTGTCTGATCAGTGCCCAAGGTTATAAAACTGAGCTTGGAAACCAGTCTCAAATCTCAAGCATCTGATTGGCTGAAATGGCGACCAGTCGCCATTTCAGCCAATCAGATGCTTGAGATTTGAGACTGGTTTCCAATCTCAGCTTTATAACCTTGGGACCAGGATTCAGGAGCTACACTGTTTGCTTTAGAGTCATTTGATTATTTTTGACAAAAAGTGATGTGGATGTGCCAATTGTTAAAGGATTAAAACATTGGTGAAACATACAATGTATAAGACAATGATGTAGTATAATTAAACCTGTAACTTAAGACCATCCATGGTGTGAAATAAGTGAGTTGTTTTATATATATTCATTCTATGATTGATTGTACACTAACGATTCATAAAAGCACATTATGCTGCTTATTTTAAATTTCACTGAATAAAGTTGCAACCTGCTCGGCCATTTCACTTCAATTCCTATTGTCTGTTCCATAGAAATCCCTACAGAAATGTAAAATGAGATGCGCAGTGAAGTTTTAAAAACATGTTAATTCATTATAATATGCCACGCAACACTTCATTACTGTAACATCTCTTTACTCCATAGATACACCTTTATAGCATGGGCTAACAGTGTATGTCCAGATCAGCCGGAATATTCTTGCTGTCTGATTAGGGTCTACACTGTTTTCTTTTAGATTCAAGTTCAACTTTTTATGACCATCATGCAAGCAGTGTAGATCCAGATTAGACAAAACTGAAATACAAATAATTTTCTTCATCATTGTTCCTAAGTTTTTATTATATGTGTTTATTAAATTTATATTTAATATGTTATGAGAAAAAAATAATTTCACATCTGATCCAAATGAAAATATGCCATGCAAACCTATACTACATGCAAAACATATATTTATAGTTTCAAGTGAGTATCTTGAAAAGTGCAGAAGTACAGTAGTTTGTAACAGAACGTTTTGTAACATCATATTCTTTTTGAAAAATATTTCTGATCCATATGAAAAATTATTTCATGCACATCTACTCTACAAGCTGAATATATGTTTAAAGTTTCAAAACAATATCCTTCAAAAATGTAAAAGCAGTTCATGACAGACATTTTTTTTTTAAATTACGCTCCCCTCTGAACTGATATATATGAATACCCTCATATAAGAAGTGCGTCACACGCATATATACTTCATGCTGGAAATGTTTTAAGTCAGAATTTTCACTAATTTGACTGCTGTAATAATAGTAATGCAAACCTATCGAGGGACCAACAACCAGCAACTAACCTGATGATGACTCCTATCTCTTTATTCCATGGGATATGGCTGTTATCCATGGGATATGGCTGTTGTTTATTCCATGGGATATGGCTGTTATTTATTCCATGGGATATGGCTGTTATTTATTCCATGGGATATGGCTGTTATCCGTGAGAAAATATGTAGATCTAGATCTTCAAGGACAAATGTGCTATCTGATCCGGATCTACAAGGTTCAATTTTAGATTCTTTTGAGTTGTTTCTACCAAGATTGCACCAGTGCCGATCCAGATCGGATTGCACAGATGTGCTGGCTGATCTCAATCTACACTAGTCACATGCTACACAGTTCAAACGTATAAACATGAATGAAAGTAAGAAATTTTGAAAAAACTAAAATCCTGAAAATAAGTGAAATTATATAGGTAAAATAAAGAAAATAAACACACACAGAAACCTGATTTTCAGGTTAAACCTTTAAAACTTTCACACATGTACATGTATATATAGAGTAAAGGGCTAAATACCACCAGAATTTGTTTGCGGGACCACATTTTTTTCCCTATTTTGCACTAAGCAAAGGAAATAAATTGATTTGAACTTACCACCACCTCCTCTGAAACCTCCCATTCTTCGTCTTGGACCACCACTGAAACAGAAAACCAGAACTAGAATGCATACTCCGACACTAATGCCCCCACTGCTGCATTGATAAAAATGTTCGCAGGAAAATATTTTTCTTTACGATCATCTACACATCCTGCTTGAGGAGTTGATGCCACAAAATTTTGGGAACATACATTTGGACGGATGGTTGACTGCAATTCTATATGCCTCTGACTTTGTGGGGGCATAAAAACATGCTCCTGAATTTTTCTCTTCAACAATTTACTCCATAACCCAAAAGCAGTGTGATTCAGATCAGATGGCATGGATGTGCCAGATGGTCATAATCTTCACTGGTTGCCAATCTGATTAAAGGCCTTTCCACGGAGCAAAGGTTTATAAAGGGGATATTATCAGGAATTACAACATCTACACCACATTGTCAAAGTTTTCCAAAAAGAGGCAGTTCATTATCAGCTAGTCTCACGGAGCCGATAATGGGCCCCATTCCCAAACACTATATAGAGACCATTTTTCCCAATTCCAAGAAAAAAATTCTGAATTGCAATCCCATTTCAACAGAAATAACTTTTTTGCCTTTAAAATAGAAACAAAAAAGAGTATCCTTATAATCAAGAACTTTTCAAATTACAAAATAAGTTTGTTTACTTTTGATCAGTGAAACCTACATTCCTTGATGTATGCAACCTGTGTAAAACCAGTGTATACCTATAAAAATTTCCCAATTTGAGCAGGGGCCTTTTTCCCAAAAACCCCTGAAAAAGTGATTATATATGAAACACTTCCTATACTGCTTATACAGTCAAACCCAAGGGAGTGACAAAAAGTGGCTACTGAAGACTGGTGCCTGTTAAAGACAGTAAAAAATTAGAACAAAATGTCAGTTTAATTCATATTCAAACTGGCTGTTTAAGACAGGTGGTTGCTATTCACAGGTAGCTGCTGAGGCAGGTTTCACTTTAATTTAAAACATCTGCATGTTGGCAGTGTAACTTTAGGAACTGACTAGATCATATATTGCCTCAATCAGATTATGAAAAAAAATCTTAATGTTTTTCATGTCCCCATGAATGCAATTAAAACATACTGAAGCCTTAATATAAGAAAGAAGAGGGTCAATGAATGTTTAATACAAGAATGAACATACCCGTCTCCACCAGGTTTATAATCCGTAGAGTAGCTGTTACCATACTTCGTCTTGCTTGGCTGAAATGAAAAAAAAAAATCACATTATACAGTACAGGTCCGGTGCCTTTCACATTTCTCACTCATTACCGTGTTTCATGGTCCACGCAACATCCAAATTTTTAGGGTGATCACGGCTTACCGTCAATTTTTCAACCGCAATCATTTCACAAGACAAGAGCCAGTCGGAAACGACTGCAAGCTCGACTATTCGAAAAGTCAGAATTATTAAGCACATTGTAACTGGGCTTCATTTAAACTGGGGAGTGATTCAGGAGTTTATGACGCCTCCAACAAACACACATGAACAAAAGTTTCTTAATCCAAGTTAGGAAATCAATAAATTACACTTAATTTATTCTTGTAGATTTTTTTAGGGTTTACACAACCCAGCCCATAAACCACTGATCCCACACCCATCAACTTACTATCCCTGCCCACCTATAGTGGTGTGGCGTGGTGTAGTACAGTATGGTATGCTGGTTGCTGGTGCTGTCATTGTTGGTGTTGTTGTTGGTGGTGGTAGTTGCGGTGTTGGTTGTTGGTGTTGTTGTTGATGTTGGTGGTGGTGTTGATGTTGTTGGTGGTGGTGTTGGTGTTGCTGGTGTAGTAATAGTAATAGTAATAGTATAGTAATAGTAATAGTATAGTATAGTATAGTTTAGTAATAGTATAGTAATAGTATAGTAATAGTATAGTAATAGTATAGTATAGTATAGTATAGTATAGTAATAGTAATAGTATAATAATAGTAATAGTAATAGTATAGTATAGTAATAGTATAGTAATAGTATAGTAATAGTAATAGTATAGTAATAGTAATAGTAATAGTATAGTATAGTATAGTATAGTAATAGTAATAGTAATAGTATAGTATAGTAATAGTAATAGTAATAGTATAGTATAGTATAGTATAGTATAGTATAGTATAGTATCGTATAGTATAGTTTAGTATAGTATAGTTTAGTAATAGTATAGTAATAGTATAGTAATAGTTTAGTATAGTATAGTATAGTATAGTATAGTATAGTATAGTATAGTAATAGTAATAGTAATAGTAATAGTTATAGTATAGTATAGTATAGTATAGTAATAGTAATAGTATAGTAATAGTATAGTAAAAGTATAGTAATAGTATAGTAATAATATAGTAATGGTATGGTATAGTAATGGTATGGTATGGTATGGTATGGTATGGTATGGTATAGTATAGTATAGTATAGTATAGTATAGTATAGTCTATGCCCCCACCCACCCCACAATTACTCAACACTTTCAACCAAAGTATGTTAATTACATCTGTTGTAAACATTTTCTATAGCATTACATATGAAAAACACTAACATTGAACCTTTAACAATTATTTATCAGTCTTAATTCTAATTTCAAGTGAAAAGGGCAAAAATCAAATATAAAAAAGCAAGGATGAGTTATGGGCCTTTGAAAATAAACCTGATTTAAGATAAAATAAAGGTATACAAAGTTTTAAACCTTAATTTTTAAGTCTAAAAAGGGCAGTAATTTGAAAAAAATCAAAGAGTTATGGTTCTTGGCATACATAGTCAGGGTCATGATGATGGATAAGTTTCAAAGCTATAGTACAAGAAGTATGAAAGTAACTAGCTTGCACGCAAACTTTAACCTGAAATTCTAAGTCAAAATAGGGGCATAATTTGATTAAAAATGAAAGAAAGAGTTATGGTTCTTGGCATACATAGTCAGGGTCGTGATGGTAAACAAGTGTCTTAAGTTTCAAAGCTATAGTACGAGAAGTATGAAAGTAACTATCTTGCACGCAAACTTTAACCTGAAATTCTAAGTCGAAAAAGGGCCATAATTTGATTAAAAATTAAAGAAAGAGTTATGGTTCTTGGCACACAGTCAGGGTCATGATGGTAAACAAGTGTGTTAAGTTTCAAAGCTATAGTACAAGAAGTATTTAAGTAACTACCTTGCACGCAAACTTTAACCTGAAATTCTAAGTCAAAAAAGGGCCATAATTTAAACAAAATGGAAATTAGAGTTATGGTTCTTGGCATACAAACTTGAATTATGATAATGAACAAGTGTTGAAAGTTTCAAAGCTGTAGTATAAGTAGTATGGAAGTTATGGGTTTGTACAGTAGCTTGCACGCAAACTTTTACCTGAAATTCTCAGTCGAAAAAGGACCATAATTTGTTAATCATGAAAGAAAGAGTTATGGATCTTGGCATAAATAGTCATGGTCATGATGGTAAACAAGTGTCTTAAGTTTCAAAGCTATAGTAAAAGAATAAGTCGAAAAAGGGCCATAATTTGTACAAAATGAAAATTAGAGTTATGGTTCTTGGCAGACAAACTTGAATTATGATGATGAAGAAGTGTTGAAAGTTTCAAAGCTGTAGTATGAGTAGTATGGAAGTTATGGGTTTGTACAGTAGCTTGCACGCAAACTTTAACCTGAAATTCTAAGTCGAAAAAGGACCATAATTTGTTAATCATGAAAGAAAGAGTTATGGATCTTGGCATAAATAGTCAGGGTCAAGATGGTAAACAAGTGTCTTAAGTTTCAAAGCTATAGTAAAAGAATAAGTCGAAAAAGGGCCATAATTTGTACAAAATGAAAATTAGAGTTATGGTTCTTGGCAGACAAACTTGAATTATGATGATGAAGAAGTGTTGAAAATTTCAAAGCTGTAGTATGAGTAGTATGGAAGTTATGGGTTTGTACAGTAGCTTGCACGCAAACTTTAACCTGAAATTCTAAGTCGAAAAAAGGGCATAATTTGATAAAAATGAAAGTTAGAGTTATGGTTCTTGGCATACACACTTGGGATATGATGATTAACAAGTGTTGAATGTTTCAAAGCTGTAGTATAAGTAGTATTGAAGTTATGAGTCTGTACAGTAGCTTGCACGCAAACTTTAACCTGAAATTCTAAGTCGAAAAAGGGCCATAATTTGATCAAAATGAAAGTTAGAGTTATGGTTCTTGGCATACACACAAGGGACATGATGATGAACAAGTGTGCCAAGTTTTAAAGCTGTAGTATAGGTAGTATTGAAGTTATGAGTTTGTACAGTAGCTTGCACGCAAACTTTAACCTGAAATTTTAAGTCAAAAAAGGGCCATAATTTGATCAAAATGAAAGTTAGAGTTATGGTTCTTGGCAAACACACTCGGGACATGATGATGAACAACTGTGCCAAGTTTAAAAGCTGTAGCTATAGTAGTTTTTAAGATATAGGTAGGTTGCACGTAAACTTTAACCAAAGCGGGACGCCAACGGCGACGCCGATGGCGACGCCGACGCCCAAGTGAGTACAATAGCTCGACATATTCTTCGAATAGTCGAACTAAAAATCACAGTGATTCGCTGTGATTTATCCTCATGAATCATGGTGAATATTTACATGTGATTAACAGAGATTCTTCCGATTTTTATTATATATATTGTTCTTCTTTTCATTTCAGGGAAATGATCTAGAACATAATTCAATGCACAAAATAATCTTCTATTATTTGAAAGCTTGGGATTTTCACACTTCAACAAACTACTTTGTTCGAGTACATGTATTCAGAGGAATGGGATATCAGAACAGAGAAGTTTTTTTCAATATACTATATAGGGCCAAGTTATCTAGGATTTCAGCTTTTTGTCAAATATACTGGGAAAAACTTCTCTCTTGGCTCAGTAGAGAGAGAAGTTTGGGTTGTTTGGGAGACTATTTCTCCCATGTCTCCCACTAAGCCATTCTCTGGTATCAAACATAACGCACGGTTCAATGTAGGCCTACTGGTAAATCGTGCAATGTACATGTCTGATTTTCATGTAGCAAATTATAATTTTAACCCTTTCCTCCATAGATACACCTACACTTTTATTGTGTGGGCCAACAGTTTAGATCCAGATTAGCCGGCACATTTGTGCCCTCTGATCAGGCTCTAAACTGTTTGCTTTTTGATTCATTAGGCTATTTCTGACCAAAATGCAACCTGTGCGGATGTGCCGTCTGATCTTGATCTACACTGGAGTAGAAACGTGTTAGGTTTTTATGTCAAACTGCAGTCAGCAGTTAAAGTACTACCAGTTACTGAGTATAAAATTATGGTATAACCCTGCCTCCATATACTAGTATACGCCTTTTTACGCATGTGCGACCAGTGTAGATCCAGATCAACCGGCACACCTGTGCCATTTGATCAGGATCTGCACTGTTAGCATTTTGGTCAGAGATAACGTAACAAATCAAAAAAGTGAACAGTTTAGATCCTGATCAGACAGCACAGTGTATCTATGGAGAAAAGGGATAATGAAGCAATGTAATTATCTACAGCATAATTCCACTACAATGAAAACCATAGAGTGACTGGGCAAAAGCGGTCTTAATAGTGGGGTGGTTTTCATTTTGCAGTGGAATATACATATAGACTATAGTGCAAATCCGTAAAATGAAGCAGTGAAATGGAGGTCTTAATACAGGGTAGTCTTAATTTTGGGATCAATTGGCTTTATCTTTTTAAACAAAATATGAAACAAATACTTACTGAAATTAATGTTTGGAAACTGAAATAAAAAAAGACAAACATTTATTAAAACATGTATCTTTAAATCTAGCAATGTACTGAAAGGGGTTTCCTAGCAGTACACATTAATATATAACCTTTGACTTAATTAGATATGGCTGTTATCCCAGTTTAGATCCAGATCAGCCAGCACATATGTGCCATCTGATTAGGATGCACTTTTCAATTTATAATGTTATTTCTGACCAGTACAGATCAGATCCATATCAGATGTTGTGGATGTGTCAGCTGATCCGGATCTACACTGGTGTCGCATGTATTATGGAGTTAATATTGTAGACTAGAATTGACTTATTACAGAGATTTCAGTAAAAAATCAGGGGTCACATGACTTCACTGTTAGAAATTTCTAGTGGTCATTACATTATCAAACTGTTGTTTGTCATGTTTTGTATTCAGTGATCTTGACTACTTATAAATTTACTTTACTTGAAAACCAGCATAAATTGCATATATGTATATCAAAATCTAAATTCAAAAAGACTTTATATGCAATAAATGTGTGTGACATTACAACATTACAAAAAGTGTCACTATTATTTATTCTACACAACCGCAGACAATGCATTGAAACAACAGTGATTTCATCCACGATATATCACTGCTACACATCCTTATTCATTTCTTAAGTCACTTATAATTTTTGATGTCATAAACCACTTTGCGATGTATTCAGTGAAGTAATGACATTACATGTACTTTTAAAACTTATTACCGGTAAAGCTTTAGAAATTGAAATAATAACGAACTGCTGGTGACATATCGCAGGCGTCATTCAGATATGTAGATATATATCACTCAGGGCTATGCACCATGTGATATATCTGACCTCTGTCCTGATATAAATCCTGTGATAAATCACCCAGGGATTTCAACAGCTTCTGAAAACCAAGACCCCTGTTGGGAACTTTCATGGGGTCATAATTATATGTTCACGATTCATATCTTGTTTTCAGTGAACTTTACTACTTATAAAATTGCTTTAAATTAATTTTAACTTATTTTCATGGTTTAAATAAAAATTTACTTGATATTTGAAATGCAAGACACAATATCTATCTTTAATCTTGAAAATTTTGAGCACTTATCCTACTTTTTCCTGCATCAAATTACCCCAAGCTCAGAATTAGGTGGGGTCGAAAGTGGAAAAATTCAAATTTGCTTGCATCCAAATTCAAGAATCTGCATCAATTGAAATCACTGATAACACAGATCAAATTAATAGAATTCTACATAAATTTTATAAGCTAAGCTCAATTCTTGCCCCATTTGTGACTAGCCTAGACTAGTATAGACCCATATAAGTCTACACATCTACAAGTTGAATCAGGGTCTACACTCTTTGCATCAAAATAAAATTACTTATTAATTTTTTAAAAACACATTATCAAAAGACTGACACAATGTGATATAATTAATGAATATAGTTCATTATCAAAATAAATTTAGCAGGTTAACCCTTACCTCCAAATACACATCTTAGTGGGATAGGCAATGTGCAGATCCAGATTAGCAGGCCAGACTTCTCGAAAGTTGAAAATATGTGTCAGACATTTGGTCAGATGAGATATGAAAATCTGTCTGACCGAAACAATTTCAGTCAGACCGAAACATGTTATAAAGCTATTTGCAAGTATAAGGAGTTCAAATTTTTGTCTGACATTCGGTCTGATAACATAAGAAATCTAGTCTGACCGGCTCAAATTTTACCAGACAGGTCCTTCGGTCTGGCAACTTTCGGGATGTCTGGCAGGCAAATCTGTGCCATCTGATCAGGATCTGCACTGTTTGCTTTTTGATTTATTAATTTATTTCTGACCAAAAAGCAATCCATGTAGATCATGATCAGACAGAACAGAACAGTTGGCCTATCTGGATATACACAGGTTGCTCATTAGTAAAAAAGTATACATTGTGAAATAAAGATGTCTACAGGTTTTTTTTCCTTCTATAGCAGGGGCCAGCCTTCCCCTAAGAAAATTTCTTCAAAATCACACATTTTTCCCTAAAATGTAACTTTACATCAGGATTTTCATTCCCCTTCAGAGAAAAAACCATGCTATTTTCTCCAGAATTACAGGGCATGGGCCCCTTCCCCAAGCAGCAAAACAAGCCATGAAAGGGACAAAGGTCAAAAAGACACCAAACTAAAGATTTGTAAAAAGTTTTCACCCTGTATTTCATGAATACACTTTTAATCACATCTGCAACCAGTGTAGATCCAGATTAGACTACATGGCCTGTGCCTAAGGTTATAAAACTGAGCATGGAAACCAGTCTCAGATCTCAAGCATCTGATTGGCTGAAATGGCGACTGGTCGCCATTTCAGCCAATCAGATGCTTGAGATCTGAGACTGGTTTCCAATCTCAGCTTTATAACCTTCAGCCCTGGTCGCACATGAGACATCAGATGTATCCATGGGGTAAAGGGTAAAAAATCAGCTAAAAATATAATAGTATTTATTTTAATACTTACAAGAGAACGATGAAATTTATAAAGCCCCAGAACATCTCTGGAATAAAAGACAGTCTCCATGGAGATTTGGCATCCTGTACTTCACCTGAAAGCAAAAATCATAAAATCATCAAAAATCACAATCTACAATTTTTACGGACAAGGCCTTGGAAGTCAAAATTGAGACCAACAGATTTTTTACTGTTAACAGGTGGGTTGTTTTGGCATTTTCATAGACCGTAAGCTTTTAAATTTGATTTCAAAACTACAGGCAGAGATAGCCTTCTCTATAAGTCTATTTTCTGTAAATCAAAATTGAACTTTAACCTTTACTTGGTATATTTGATAGTAGCCTTGAACACTGTATTATTGACATACAAGTTTGTTAAAAATCAACCAAGATTATTATGCAGTTCAAATTTAGTTCATTACTTCTGTATTTTGATGAAGATTACTAACATTTTAACATAGAATTTACCTCAAAATGACAGAGTTTGGCATATCAATGTCAAAGCTATCAAATATGGAAACGTGCGACTACATATTAATTTACATTGTTAATAGAGATCTGTCAATAATCACATCTATCAATTATACACTAAATACAGACTTTGAGAGTAACAGATTTAGTGTTGATAGATTGATTGTGGTTCCAGTCTAATAAGAAACAACAATAACAACAAAACTATATTTTTGTGTAGACTCTAAAATTTTTATACTGATTTGGAGATCATCTCTTAAAAAAGGCAGCAGGGTCAAATTATTTCCAAATAGCACATCATTAATTAGCGATAACAGAGTATTTTTAAAAATTAAAGAAATACACTGCGGACTCTTTATAACGCGCTTCGTTTAGATCCGCGCTCCATTATAACGTGGTCGTCCCATGGATCCCGATTTTTTTTTCTAAGTCCATTTTTACCATGAAACGGCAAAAAATCGAAACCGGAAGTCATTTTTGATCGTAAAACGGCAAATAAATCGAAACTGGACGTCACAATTGTAACATGACTTGTATATAAGTGACGCACACATTTTATCCCTAAAACAACAGTGTTTTAACACCTTTCCCAGTGACAGATATCAGCCCGAGGCAAACTTGTGAATGCTTACTTACTGTTTATAATTGATCCATTACTAAATTCGATTGTCTCTATAATTATCACATAATCCGCACAATTCAGAAAGAAACAAAAAAATATTCCCAATCATGTTTTAAACCTGTCGGTAGTTCATTGATGTACATTTTGCTTTGATCCGCCTTCCTGTTAATTTCATGGATGTTGCATTTTTGACTATGGAGGTAAACAGCGATAATATCTGTCAATGAAATGCGACTTCAAAGAAAAATGTCAGCTCGTATCGAGACTGTGATGTTTTGTCGGCTCTGCTATGAAATCGTTTGATCTGCAAGAAGTGTGTCCGTGACATTTGGCATTTTTTAGCTGGTTTAAGTTGGTTGATGATGCAAGAATACTGAAATATTATACTGGAGATAAAATTAGGATGTAATTTATAAATTATGGAATATGTTCACGATGGTTAGTGTTTTAATATTTATTTTACATTTACGTTCGTAAATGTCAGAGTTTGTGTCATAAAAAAATAAAATATTTCTGCAGGCATCTAAACAAACTAGATATACGGTCTTTAATTCCATTACAACAATTTAAAAGGCCGAGCCGATTTTGATCTTGGTTTTATTAGTCAGTCTCATGCCGTTTTGCTTTTTTATTTGAAATTTGGTAAATGTATGTCTTGTAAGAAATATTATTTGTCGAGTACAGTGTGGGGAATCATGACGTTACGTGGAATTATGCATAATCTCGTTAGTTGTGTATTAGGTAGTATATTTGCATGGGAAAATCGGGTCATGTATTTTTCGCGAGAAAATCGGGACATGTATTTTGCGCGGGAAAATATAACGCAGTTTCACTTATTAACGCGGTCGGGATGATGGACCCGCAATACCGCGTTATAAAGAGTCTGCAGTGTACCATCAAGTTATAATCATTTTAAAGCTTATTCCTTCAGAAAAACAAATATGCAAAACTAAATACAGTAACTGGAAATGTAATAAATTTACGCAAATTGGAAACAGGCCACCCCCTTCACTGTTGTCTGTCAGATCTGTAATCCTAATAAAGTTTTAGTGTCTATGTATTTCTTTAAATATTAGCATTACAAAAGTTCTAAGTAGTCACAGAAAGTAAAATATTGTAATAAGTATATAATAAATTTCAAATTTTCATGGTCTCCTGATTTATTAATACATGTACATGTAGTTAAGACAGAGGGGTTGAAATGTCTGTTTATTTATTAGGTTTTGAAATGTCTTCGTTATTTTGAGGGGTTGAAATGCCAGCGGGATTGAAAAGTCTTTGATTTTACAAATTACAAAGGGGCTGAAATGTCAAGGGGGGGGGGGGGGGGGGGGGGGGTGAAATGTCTTGCTCCCTACTTTGATACATGTAAAATATGCTGAATAATCAAAGCTATGGCACTGCAGACAAATCTTTTATAAAAATTTTAATTAAACCTAAAAATAAGTTACGAGGCAATATACGTTTTTTTTTTTACCAAATATTGATGTTCTCTGTTGTTGAAAATAAAATTCCAAATCTCTACTGGGGCTAAAACCTGAATATAATGTATTCAGATAGAACAGTGAATAATGCCTATCAATGCAAGTTGTTGATGCAACACAATATTTTATACTTCCCCAGAAAGATACTGCAGTAGATACAATATTAATTAAATCATAAATGTGAACCAGCGATCAGTGATCGAACTTCGAATCCGTCACTCGCCTACATTGGCTACAATTTGACGAAGAAAAGATCCGTACGCATGCTGTCATGCAATAATTATGCTGTGTTTTAATTTAACAAGTAACATATACTGTGCTTACGCTTATTCACGGAAATTACCTGAAAAAATGCAAATATAAACGACAGGAAAAGCAAAAGTTGAAGAAACAAGATTTACTGCAACTCGCGAAAACTGTTTTACTGTCAGAGGAGAGCAGTCCGATTATCTAAGCGGAGGTTGGCGGAAAATATCGGACGGGAATACGAGCAACATGGACACGAGACAGAGGCGATATCCAGGAATCGACGGAATAAAACGAACCTTAGATTTTCAGTATATGATTTCATCCAGCTTGCGCTAAAATGCGCTAACACTTATCTTTATCAGTACTATGTTGAATGATAAACAAAAGACAATACTTTTTAACAGTACCTGTGCTTCCCTTTGACCTTTTGAAATTTTTCGTCAATCTGCCAATGAAAAATGGCATTCTTTGACGCTAAATTTCTCGGACCCACATAATTTAGCATAAATTAATTTGTAACCAATAAAAAGCTCACAATCTCCCCTTTAAAATGACGTATAACACTTGGTTTTACCTATAGCCAATACGTAGTAAATAAATATTTCAGCACATGACCTCGCAGATTCAAACAAAAATGGCGACGTAGTAGTCCGTCGGCGCATTAAAATTGTTACAAATAAACGATAAAATAAATATAAAAGACGGTTATAAATGTCAGTATCATTACTTTTTCTTGAATATTTAATGTTTACTCTATTGAATTTAATGAATTAGGTTATCAATTTTATTTTTTTAGTGATAATAAATGTGCAATTATTTGATAAACATTGTACGGTTATAATGGTGACAGATACGGATCGGCGAAGTCGGTATTTCTTTGTTATCGCTACATTAATTAAATAATTTAAATTTGCAACTGATCAGGAAATACTTATGTGTCCTGTTGAATCATCCAATGGTCCAAGAATTTTCTGTAGACGGCTGAATTGCTGCTCTGTATAATCTACGTGACTATAAAGACTGTCCGAAATGTTACTTATCCGAAAACTCCCACACTTAAACAATGAATCTGCAAATTTTTGATGCAGTAATTTATGAAAATCAGGTAAAAAAAATATTCCAAACTTTGGCAACCGATAAATCAAACATAGACGTTTAAAATTTTACCATAATTTGGTAAAAAAGATCCGTTTTCTTGTCAAAAATAGTATAATTCTTACCCCCTGAAATGTAAACCATCTTTGTTTATGATGACTGCAACTTCCTGTTTGCTAAACCGCGACAATTTACGAATATTTACGGTCAAGCAGTAATCAACTCTTAGACTAATACTCGAAAATAATGAGGCCGTCCGAACGGGCGTAATGTGTGCATTTGCATTATTAGTTGACAGTTATCAGTATTCTGTTGTATTGGTTTGTTTTACAAGTTTAAACATGGCTCTGTTGCATCAAGTTCTATTTATCAGGATAAATATAGACAGAGAAACATACTGTACAGGCGCTTCCATGATTGCAAACTTGACTGTTTCAAAACACCGTTCACTGGAAAACACTGACTGCACATGGTCTATAAATAAAAAGACAATGGCCTGCCGAATTTCTTTTTTTATCATACAGGGTAGCGAAATCAACCGCCTTAAAGGAGGTAGTCGGGAATATATAGATTAATAAGTTTTCATTGCAGAAAGCTTTTGAAACTGAGCACAGTGTTGCATTATATGTTAAAAAAAGAAACACTACTCAAAAACAAAAATGAACCATGAATTAAATGTGTTATTTTTTGTATTTATATTTGTGCAAATCAACTGATGATGCCACTGTTCACCATTCAAAATATCGGCATCTAATCGGCATTACTTGAGACAGCCATATTTTCGCTATTTATGGTCCGATTTTTCAAAATTCTTTCACTGGTGTGAAGAAATCTTTTGATCTTTTCCATCATATTTCAAAATTGTCCGGAATGCACCTCAAAGGATTTATAAGTTGGATTTGCTTATACGAGCGCACCGCAAGGCATCTGTTGGGTACCATAATACCCAACAAATGCCCTTCTGTGAGAACTTTCCATTCATTCCGTTAGTCTCTTATTGGGTAGTTTTTCGCTTGTTGGGTAGTTTTAAACTAAAGAAATACCCAACAAATGCCCATCTGTGGGAACGTCCGTGTTTGGGTCTATCAATAGAATTAGTTTAAACATATTTTATTGCTCTATTTTATAAACTTTACACACATGTAAATGTACAGTCGAATTAACAAAATAATATAGCAAATGGGTTGGGCCACAAGTTATGCCAACATTAGAGACGGCCCGTCCCAAAATTATAAATTTGTAAGTTTGTATATTAATGACATCAACAAAAGAAGCAACGGCATGAAGAATAAACAAAGATATGGAAAAGAAGGGAAAAACATGAATTTGGAAGTGACACGATACGGTACCCGACGAACCCGTCCAGCCTTACCACCCCCACAGACGCCCTTTAGATTTAATCATATGATGATAAGACAAACATGTATAGTATATGTAAGTGATCAATAGAATTAATACATTTTCTGCTCTTGATAATATGGTAATGCTTATACAAAAACACAATAAGGTATAGAAGGAATAGGACGTGGTGTATGTGTAGCTCTTTGAAGGGGCCATGGATGCATTTTAGACTTCTTGGTTGGTCATCATCTAAGCCAAACCTTCTTGACCATGGTCAGTGACCCATCCTTTTATCCCACATTCTTATCTTTGTATGATACAAGTATGTGAAACATTATTGGTGTAAATATTTGTGTAAATATTGTGTTGCGCTCAACCCGGGCAAGGCGGGAGAGGCAGCAATATGCATTTTCATTGCCAATGAACAGACTCAACCAAATTGAGCCTGAAATATTTTTATATGTGTCGAGTTTGTTGGCTTTCAAAGTTCCCTTTTAATTTATTTTAACAAAGGCCTTGACGAAAGGCAGACCATTTATATTAATCGTTTTGTCTCGGTCATCGGTTTATGACTCGTTCTTTGTTTTAGACAAGGAAACGGTCGCGGAAACAATGTTGCGAATCGACAAGAATGTTGTTTGATTCCACGTGTATTATTATTTTGCTCACAATTATAAATAATTTCTTCAGGGCAGACAGGTTAGTAGTGTGAAGGATCATAGGGACCACGTTTTTGGAACATTGAAACATTAATTGCTATTCTCCACTCCTCAGGCAGGTACATATACCCCTAAAGAACTGACCTGCACACTCTCTTACACTATCGGCTCATTACATTCACCTCTGTTATAGGCTGGGATTACTTTCAACTATTTTTACTTTGAATCAAAGAAAAAAGTTCACCAACTACATTTAAAATTGCTTGGGTTTCTTCGGTTTGAATGAAAGAAACTTAAGATTTCTGTCATTTGTTATACCACAAGCTTTCAGTTTCACAATTATAACTCTATATAATAAGGCTGCAAAGTTTGCTCAAAACCTTGACATTGAGCCTTCTCAAAGATGTAAAGTGTGTGTAAGGAACGACAACTCTGCGAAGGAGATTGTGACCTGCAAGGCTTTATTTCTGCCGTACAGTATGTGCGACTCAAGTGTATTCTGATTTCTATGACATACAAGATTTAGAGACTTTGTTTCTTTAAAAGATGAATATGTCGGTTAAATTAAAAGTTAGAAGCTTCAATAGTTGCTTGGCCACTGAAAAGGAACAACAGTTAGACGCGGGAAAGTAAAGCGTGTTTCTATTCTCGGGGCTTTATATTTGAGTATACATGCAACACTATGGTGGCGACATAAGATACAGAGGATGTCTTTTTTGATGCGAACAGATGCAAATGAATAACACCAATTTGAAATTATTTAGTGTAATAGATGAAAAGGGAACTTTGAAAGCCACTGAAAGCACACTTAAATAGCTGGACAGTAGAAAGTTTGTGTCCGTTGTTTAAGGAATTAAAGCAAAAGGAATCTATGAGTTGTTCCAGCTAATATTATTTGGCATGATAAGTATAATTACGTTGGAGCTAGTTAAATATAAAATACATGTACTACGAAGGACCAGAAACTTTAGCATCAAGTGCTTTCATTTTATTGTCAAATGTCTCAGAGGATTTGTTTTTTTTTCTGAGTGTGGCTATTCCTAATGTGCACCATCTTACGCAGAGAGATAAAAGAGGGCGGTTAATGATAACGTTTGAATAAGATACCGCAAACAATCAACAAAAATGAGAACCGTAGGGGTTATCGCCTTGGAACAGTCAGTAGCAAACAATTTGTTGCCATTGTGGGTTTAAATAAAGTTCTAGGGTGCACCAACCTCGCTCTTGGCCCCAACTCATATGAACAAAGAAGTTGTATGAATTAGCTGAAACCCACCAATAAATCTGACAATGATGCATGTAAAAGCACACAAACGTACAAAACATACAAAGTTAATGTTATTGTTAAGCAAAAAAAAGCCGGGTACACAAAGACCTTACTGAGATCAGATCACCTCAAACCAGCCGGATCACGACGACAGAAAAGAAATGAATAAATCGAGCTTTTACTTTATTATACAAGATTTCCCTAGAAACCTTCATAAACTACTTAACCACTCTTACCGTTGTGCAAACAAAGGTAATACATCAACTACAATTGGCAAGGGCAAGCCTAATTCTCACCTTAATGTCTGGCTTTGACCTGTCTGTAGCTGTAACCTCGGTTCCAATTACCATTTACCTTCATTAAGGTTTTAGTCTGTTGAGGCGACCAATATGTTTCTCTTTTTTTTCTTTTATTTGCCCATGAATTGTTGAACTCAATGCAAAAGATGTCAGTGTCCGAAAATGTACGCGACTGACCGTTCCAAGGCGGGTACCCCTCTGGTTCTCACTTTCGTTAATTGTGGCGTCTATTTTGAAACATATCGTTGTATAACCATGCTATGTGGGGGCTGTGTCTGCTGGATGTAGCCATTCCTGATATGCATGTTTCACTTTTTTCAAGGTAATAATGTTCTGCGACTGGACATCGGCTGAACATTCGTGTTTTCAAGACAGTTCTGTGCAAATGCATTCGCTTTGCAAGGGTCAGCTTTGTTCACCAAGACAACTTGTACTTGTTTTGTGATAGGAGAACCTGTTGGGGCAAGTGTGAGGTTTGTGCACCCTAGAACCTGGTTGAAACCCCCCAGTGGCAATTTGTTTTGCCACTGACGGTTCCAAGGCGGTAACCACAAGTGTTCTCTTTTTCGTTAATTGTTTGTGGTGTCTTATTTGAATTGACATGCTTATAACAGATAAGTTCTCCTTTTCTTCGCCTTGTTTGATGGGAAAAGTTGTTGGCAGGGGTGCATTACAGCACATGTTTAGCATCTGGAGATGCCACACGGAGCAGGCAGACTTTCTCTGCAAGTTTTGGTTATGGACCAAATAGTAGGCGACAAGTGAATTCTCTGGGAACATTCTGGTGAGTTTGTCTGACTTTTCATTAGGAGACCAATATGCTTGTCTACTAAGAATTTACTAGTAAATTCATCTTCAGCGAAAACTTGATCAATGGCAAATTAGAGGTAGTTTTCAGTGCAATCATCCACATGATCCACATTGCTTTAACACTGGTGTCTATGACATAATTCATTTTCTTTAAACACTTATGCGAACGAGTCGGCATTCAGCGGAAAAATGTCTGTTACGTTTAATTCTGTCAAACGCCAATGAAAACACATGAGGTTTCGCCGAGTCAGAAATGCCAAAACCTGAACCATGCAGTTTGTAGATTTCAAGATGCCCCGAAAAGGGGGGGGGGGGGGGGGTGGGTCGGTTCAAGGACGTGCGCAATAGGTGATTCATTGTCAAATCTCTTTTTGTTGTGTTTTGATTCGGTCGACACATAACACTATGAATGCATACTATGAGCTCAAATCACAGAACCGGATCGACACCTGGTTTGGAGGTTATAAAACTGAGATTGGAAACCAGTCTCAAATCTCAAGAATCTGATTGGCTGAAATGGCGACCAGTCGCATTTTCAGCCAATCAGATGTTTGAGATTTGAGACTGGTTTACATGCTCAGTTTTATAACCTTGGACACTGGTTCGCAACGAGCTCTGAAATAACATGGAATCACTGTCGGGAACCTTGACAAGAGAATAGTTATCCATTTTATGGTCAAATGAGATAAGCATTTATGTCAAAATACTATTATCTACCTGTTCTTGTAATAGATAAAATCTCTTTAAACAACAACTACAAAAGCCTATCATTTTTTGCATTATCGGCATTATGTGTCCGCCGTAAGACGTCTCCTCGTTAATACAGTCGGTACAGTTTTTAGCAAAAAATAATACAATACTATTCAATAGTATCTGGTGTCATGCAGTGATGATTACGTTTATCATGTTTATCCGATCAACCATTTTAGGTGTTGTCCGGCTAGCTCTTTAGGTTGTTTATTGCAACTGCTTGGTTTTGCGCTGACGGCGTACGTGTTCGTTTCCAAGTTGGGTCAATATCATTTAATATATTGACTTTATCTCTTAGAATAGATGAAAAGCGATTCAACTTTTATGATCCTCGACCACGACAAATATGAACATATTGCAGGCTCGGTTTGATTGAGCCTGTTCATGGGCAGTAATGGAAATGCTTATTACTGCCCACGCCGCCTTGCCTCGGGTTGAGCGCAGCTCAATACTTAAACCAATAAACAGTACAATTTTGATCCATCTCAATCGATGGTATGCATATGACTGTGAGCATGGAAACTTCAATGCGGTATTTTCAGATTAATACCAGAAACAATAGCCATCTCTAGTTAAGATCCAGCTGCTTAAATTGTAGATCGTCAAAGAACATGCTGTTATATATTTCGAAAAAAAGTGTTTTAAATCATTTTGTTCCATCAAAAAATTAAGCGACTTTTTGCCAAGCTACCAAGCAAAAATTTTCAGGCATTCTCTTTTTCAACAAAAAATATTTAAAACGGAATCCAAGATTTTGTTTTATATGCCACGGGTTTAAACAACCAAGTAAGGTTTGATGTTTTAAATCACTGTTGGTCTATCAAAACTCAGGCGGCTTGTAAAGCTAAAAAGCAAAACTTTGTGACAAATTTTTTAGAAAAGAGAGGTTGTGTTATATGCCACTTGGGGTTAAAAACTTGACCCGTAAGATTTGCATAAACAAACAAAGTACGTGTTGCCTCGAGGAATTACTCCAACCCACACAACTACCTGACACAATACAGAAAACACAAGTAACCATTATACTTAGATGGTGCCGTTAGACGTATGGTGTGTGTATTTGTGGTGTGTTTTTCCCTGCAAAAGTGTTTACAGTTGGGCGGATTATAGTTAATTCATGAAGGCAGTGTTTGAAACTAGAAATATTGCCATTTCTAGAACGCTCAATCTTTTCAAAAGAAAAATGTTAACTGCATATATAGCTCCTGCTGGTATACAGGTATACCATTCTTAACATTTTGGCTGCGTGGGGAGGCTGTGCTTTCTGCGTGTGGGAATTTTTGATATGGATATTTCACATCCTTAAACGACAAAAAGCACCGAATTGTTGTCAATGTCTGCCGTCTAAGTTTTGTTACCAGAAACTTTGATAAGAATTAGACAGTTTATCTTTTGAAAATTGAAAAAAAAAACAACAGTAGCTTGGTGTTTGCTTTTTCTAAATGATTGGAAGTTATTTGCATTGGTTGGCAGGGTAGAACATAACAATCGCATTGTTTTCTTTGTTTATTTTTCAAGTGTCAATTTTCAGTCAACATAAGTTGTGAATCACTACTTAAATTTCATGCATGAGATCTGAAAAGTCTGCATCTCGTCATGTCACATTATAATATTAGAATTTCCGCCATAGTTTGCATCAAATTGAAACAACTCTCAGCAATATGTCGATCGTTAATGAAAACACTAAAATGCACAAATAACTGCTGATGACGGATTATTATCATTCCTCAGCTGACATGCGTTTATGGGTTCCATATGGAGTAAATCAGGGCAAATAAACATAGGCTTGCCCATAAAGGACACATATGTGACCTTTGTTGGCAAGCTCATATGAGGGTGCCCATAAAGAACCTAATTGGTTCCTACAGGAAATACGTGGGTAAACACATATTAAAATAAGGCGTGTTCAAATAAAAACATTTATTCTATTTTTTAAAATATTCTTCTGAAATAAAATACAATGTAATAACATTACTTTACCATCAACACCTGCATATTTAAAACACAAAGGAATTGACATTAACTTTTTTTACATGAAGTGATTAACAAAGCGAGATGGCGGGATGGCGGGATGGTTAAGCCAAGTATAGGTGAGAGCATATATACAATATATATTTTATAAAGTACACGCTAACCAATCAATGATTATAGTGGAAGGTCCTGATTTTCAAATGGTCATGTTGGTAGCGTCAAACAAAAGATCTGTGCTATCAAAACACTGCTAATTTACATAAGTAACAAGTGCAAATTGGGACCCAGATTTGACATTTTGAAATTTCACAACTATTTCAGTGTTAATTTTGTCATATTTGGTGACTAAATGTGTCGCTAATTGTGTCCTATCGGCACTTTTCCAATTCTTTCTAATAACAAATGAATCTTGAACAAAATGAATACCCATTTTGTATGAAAATTAATAATTTTATAGGAGTACTCGAGTAGTAGATTAAGTAATCGATACTCGGACTCGATTACTCGTTGCTATCCCTAAATAATGCATTAGGATTGTAGCAGTTAGGCATTACCGGGCAATATATTTGTTAAAAATATTTTTCTGGGCTGCACATATGGGTCCGATACGGAATATAGAGAATTAACTGGATAAATAATAATAATAATAATAATAATAATAATAATAATATAATCTTTATTGGAAGAAGAATAAGTCTAAATAAGTGTTTATAACAAACAGAAAAATAAATATAATAACACATTTACGGTTACATACACGAGCACATGTGCATACAAGCACGCGTATGAACGTATACATATTCGCCGCTCACGCACACGTGATTGCAGAAATTATTCAATAATTACAGCAGATAGATATAAGTATAAATAGGATTGTTAAATTTAGGTGTCTGGTCATGTATTAGGATGAAATATAAAGTGTTTCTTTTTAATATCTTTTTAATGTCAACATTATAATACAATATGTATATAGACTTTAAACAAAGTACATGTGATGTGGTATTCTTTAATATCTTACACAGGCACTTCACGAGTAAATATATATTTAACTCAAAGTATTTTAAGTGTTACTAACGCAGCACAATTCAAACCTAAAATGTACTCCTGTTCAGTCATATAGACATTTTTGATGATATAATCTTACAAATAGTCCTAGATAGATTTATTTCCAACTGTCTAACTCATAAAGATCACTTTGTAGTTTTTCTTCTATTTCTTGAATATTTCGATCTTTTATATGAATAGTTGCATCATATGCATACATGTCGATTGGTGATGAAATATTTAATGATATGTCTTTAATGTATACTAAGATTAATAGTGGACAAGATATTGAGCCTTTAGGTACTCCAGTTGTTATGGGTAGAAATAAGATCTCAATTCACACTATCTAACTACTTACATTCTATAGATAAGAAGAAAACAGATTGATAGCGTTATTGAAAAATGCTAAATTTCAATTCATGTAAAAAAATTCGATGGTCAACGAGGTCAAATGAACTTCAGATATTGACGACTTGCACCGTGCGAGTTAGTGAGATTTTTCTTAAGGATTTCGATATCATTGTTTATAATAAACAAGCTGATTCCAGTTTTATTCAACGCCATCCCATCTCTGGTGTAATAATTAACAACCGTGTTTCCGTCGCCAAACACTAACGATCGATGTGCATCAATAATGGAAACAGATTTTTCTAAACTTTCTCCCATGATAACCTTATGCAGTCAATGTCTTGGTGATGTTTTATTTTTTGCGCTGACAAATTTTAATGATTTTTTCGTGAATTTAATGTTAAAGTTTTATCTTTATCCGTGAACCACTTGCGATGTTGCAATAATTAAAATGTAAAAAGAAAACATCTGTAATCAAACATGTTAATTTTAAGAAATGTATGAATCAAATGAATAAATATATGTATATCGGGGTAATGTTCATTAATTTTTTGAACGTGTATTTGCATATTCGTTTGGTTTACTGTCATTCTGTTAATGAGCGTGTAGTGTGTCACCTAAAATAATTGACAGGCCTCTTATCATCTAATCAATGATACGTTATCAACAACTTGTTTATTGGCACATTGACACCAACATTGGCTCGCTTCTATAAACAGCATTCTTTAAATTGTTAACACTTTGTACAATTTCAGAACAGAACAGAACAAATCTTTTATTTACACCCAAGTATGGTAACATACAATAAGGGCAATATAACAAAGTATATTATATAATACAGAGAAAAGGTCTTCCGGTTGGTGAGAAAGCAATAAAAAGATACAATGAAAGTTATAGATGACTATTACCGACAAGTTACAGGGGAGAGGGTTTAAATATTTAAGCTTTGTCTAAATGACGGGATTTTTGTCTAAAAGTAAATTAATTGATAATGAGGAGGTTTTCAAATCTAATTCATATAAGAAAATCAACAATACATTGTACATATAATACATATAAACAAACAAACAAACACGATGAGAGCAGGATCACAAACGGGTTAATTACAAAAATAGTGGCATTGATTCGCACCTGCTATCTTGAGCAAGTGCGATAACATGTGTAAATAAGGTAAACATACGAATAAGCCAATCGAGTGAATGAAATATACGTTGACAGTTTAGTCACGTGAAATGCATGCAGCGTATTTGGGTCATCGTGTTTATTTTGCATTCAGTTATAGACACTGTTTGGTAAAGAAATAAGAGATATTGAGAGTGCACTTAAGCTGGTAAATATGTATATATTACACATTTCTAATCTACGTATTTTGTATAACTAATTAGTAAATGCTAAAAAAACAACACATATTAATACACATATTATCAATATAAAGTAAGTAATAGTATGCCTATTAATCCAAATAGTTTGTTAAATTGATTAGTGAATAAATTCAATAATATAATGTATATGTTATCAGCATTAAGTAATAAGAGTGAGGGGAGGCATTGGTATATACGCTGACGACAGTTACCGTTTGAATTTGTCCATAATAATACGCATAAACTTGCATACTTGTTTTAGAACTTGGGCTGACGAAGATGATAATATTGTTTTCATTGATCGGTTATGTACAGGGGCGAGGAAAGTTCCTAAGTTACGGTCTCGTTCGTTTTGGAAGAAGTTGCACTCTAACAGATAATGATGTTCCGAGCCTATTTGATCATTGTTGCACAAGAAGCACTTCCTGTCGTCAAGAGGCGTGCCGTCATAGAGACCGGTTTCAATTGGAAGGTGATGGTTAGCTGTTCGGAATTCGAAAAGGTTATTATACTCTTGTTTTATTAGGAAGAAATTTTTTTTTCGAATTCATGATTGTCTTTAAAACTATAATAAATGCGACTTTTGTTTGAAATTTGAAGTTCTTCGTGCCACGATTGCTTATACTGATCGATTAATGTCTGCTTAACTTGACGATTGATATATTTTTGATTTATTTGGAACTGGTTTTGCCACAGATCAGGACGACCAACGGAGTTTAGTATTTCTTTAATTTTATTACACCATTTAACGTTAATATTCGGCTGATTTATTATATACTTACTAATTTGAAACGAGAGTTTTTTTTCTTTGCCCAAGATAAGTCGGTTCCAAAATGATATCATTCGGCTCTTAATAATTATTGAGATAGCAGTGGCGGATTCAGGGGGGGGGGGGGGTTCAAACCCCCCTAATTTCCCCGATTTTTTTTGTCACGGGTGGTTCGGTGTTCAAAATTTGTGGATACGAATCAATATTAATGGTTTCCCGAAAGAAATGGACAACAAGTTTGGTACAAAATGGTTAAATTTTACGACAAAAATGCGGCCTTTGTGATGGTCTTGAGTGTCAAAACTTGAACTTCACGCATTTTACTTGCTCTAAATTCTAACCTGTGCATTGCCAATAAACAACTTCGCACCCCTGCACACTTGCCACTGTATGTGACCAATCTGCTTAAAACAACAAAGAAGTCAATTGTTAGGCCCCAGTTACACAGACGGTCGGTGCCCAATCGGTTATTTTAATTTAAATTGCTCGCTGATTTGATCGGTTGTCATTCGTTATTTTATTTCTGTTTTCCTGTGTAACCAGCCATCGGTGATTGACGAGTGTTCATCGGTTAAACAGATATTTCATGGGTTGCTGGTAAACATTAATTCTTATCTTTTTTCCATCGGTGGTAAGTATTAGTTGATCGGTTGCTTATCGGTGGCCCATCGGATATATCGGTTGTAGTTAGGTTGTCGATCGCTGATGTCGGTTTTATACAGGATGTCGATCGGTGACGATCGGTTGTAGACATGTTGTCAATCGGTTATTTTTCACCGACGAAACTCATCTTTCCCCAGCATCAATTGATAGGTGGCAAACAGGTGACCAATAGTTGATATCGGTGGTCAATCCCTTGTCATCGGTTCACTCATTAATTTTGCTAAAAACTACCGATCGACCACCGATGGGTTTTAATCAAGGGAAAACTTAGTTTTGCACGTTTCTTGCGTCCCCCTATCGATCGTCATCGGCATTTGATAAATCACAGGACCTTTTGAAACTTACTAAAATTTGCAGTTAGAATCTGTGGCATAAAATGTTACACTCATTCTTATGCTTATAATTGCAATACAAGAACGCAAGTTTGAATAAAAAATATACATACATTTTCGATATTACGACTGGCGGCTAGTCATCTAAGACAAAAAAAAATATGACCACGAGAACAACTGCTGTAAGTTCGCAGAGAGTAATTTACTGAGGTCGAGTCGATCACAAATTATAGAAAATAAAAATAATCCCCAAACATGTGCTGGGCGCGCCAATGTCGTTCCAGGATTTTAATACCAAAATGTTTACACATTCGTTTCTGCTTTAATTGGACAGTGCTTCAGTAGGGAATAAATTTCACTCTGTTCATGAAAATAAAACATTCAAAAGTAAAAAAAAATCCCCGGCCTAAATGTACTTTATATCCTACGAAGAGTTTTTTGGCACCGCACCGTTTTTTCCAAATTAGTTCTAACTAAAACGATATAACTTGATTATGAGACTTCTTATACACTAATTCAAAATTGTTTGTAGATTTTAAGTTTACGAAAACAAAATATTTTATTATTCTGACAAATTTTGACAGGACTGTGATAGAAGCCAGCGGATTATTCGCCGAGTTCTGATACCTAGAGAGGAAGTTTCTTACTATCCTATGGTAGTTAAGCTGTTTAAAATACATAAAACAACTCAAGTAACCCTCTAATTTCCTAAGTTCAATAAAGAGTTTCCACGTCAACGTATAATTTCAGAAGTAAAAGGAATGGGATGTTTTTTTTCTCCATACACAGTGTTTACTTTACTTATAAAGTAAAGCCATCACTTTTAAAGGTTGACTATCGACTGGGCACATTAACGTTTATAAATTTGTTTTCTGCAAAATGATGCAAAAGATTAGCCTTGATACTTTGGTCCAGTAGGAAACCAACAGTATCTTACAGCTAGTTTTCTCTCTGAACCCCGTTCCACCACAGACAGTTATTAGTGAACCTAAAATGTATTAAACATTTTCCAACTGGCGAAAGTATTGACCAGAAACTGGGAATCCTGAACTAAGCCATTTCGAGCATATTTTTCCTCTTCCTCTTATTATCAACTTCTTGAGTTGAAACATTGTAATTCGCATATCTAGACTCAGATAATGAGGCAGAGTATTTAAATCTAAGTGCTTATAATTGCATCACTAATGCTCACACGGAAATAGTTAAAATCAAGTATGAAGACAAGCAGTAGTTCAAAACCTGCTATACATTTCCCACAAAACTCCTCAGAATGCAGGGCTTGGCATACAAATTTTCAAAATTTTCCGGGTAAGCAGGCCCGCAGACCCCCTAGATTAATTCAATATAGGACTCTAAATATTCATTGGGGTCTTTAACAAACATTATTTATTGAGAACCCTGGAAGTGTCCGAAAGACTGATGTTTTAGCTCATATATTGCATATTGACAGTTAAAATATACGACTCGCTGACTTGAACCCCCCTTGCTTAAATCCTGGATCCGCCGCTGGATAGGGTACCTGCCAAGTTCCCCGTACAGAAATGACATAAGTGTAGATCTTCTAGCATTAGTGATTTTTCTAAGGACATTGTTGTGAACCTTTTCTAATATTTCTACATTTTCAAAGCCAAATATTTCAGACCCGTACGTCAGAATAGGAAGAACTGTGTGATCGAACAGTTTAATAACAAGATCAATAGGAAGTTCGGCATTGTTTGCTCTAGTGAATAATAGATGAAAGGCTTTATTTGCTTGTTCAGCTAAATGTTTGCGAGCTTTTAAGAAAGAACCATTGCTCGAAAATGTTAAACCTAAATAATGATAATTGTTCGTAATTTCAATCTGGCGATCTCCTATTTTGAAGTCAAAATTTTGAAATTGTCTTGCTCCGAAAATCAGTATTTTCGTTTTCTCCAAATTGATATTGAGATGCCAGTTATTGCAATAGTTGTTAAACAAGTTTAAGCTGTTTTGGAAATCAGTCGGTGAATCTGATAGTAAAACGGTATCATCAGCGTAGAGTAAGATCAAGAGTTTAAGCCATAATGTTAAGTCAATTGGATCTTTGAGCTCTACACCTACTGAACCATTTATATGCATATTTGATTGTAGATCGTTTAAAAACAATGAAAAAAGAACAGGGGATAGATTCTCGCCTTGTCTTACTCCTATATCGGACATGAAGAAAGGTGAAAGTGAGCCTTTTAGAGAAACGCATGATTTAATATTTTTGTACATGTTTGTAATGACATTAAAGAATTTCCCATTGACCGAGTTTTGCAAAAGCTTTTGCCAAAGACCCGCCCTCCACACTTTGTCGAAAGCCTGAGAAAAATCTATGAAACAGCAGAATAGTTTTTGCTTTCTTTGTTTAAAAATTTCGATCAGGGCATACAAAGTAAAAATATGGTCAGAGCACGAGTATCATTTTCTAAAACCAGCTTGATTTTCATCTAAAATATTGTTGCTTTCTAAGAAATTTGTAAGTCTTTGATTTAGTACAGCAGTGAACAGTTTGCCCAAACAACTTAGGATAGTAATTGGTCTATAGTTATTTGGGTCTTTAGCATCACCCTTATTTTTATAAATCGGCAGTATCATCCCCTCCAATTATGAATTTGGTAAAAAACCAGTATCAAAAACACAATTGAAAAGTTTACAATATATTGGTAATAACATATCTTTTGTTGCTTTAATATATTCATTTATAATATTGTCAACTGGGCTGGGTGCTTTCGAGTTCTTGAGTTTCACTATGCATTTTAATATTTCAGCCTTTTTTTTGAATTTAGTATTAAATTTGAGTGCTGACTTGTTATTAGTTCGTCGGAAAACATGTCATCATTTATCGTATTAATATTGATGGCCTTAAAGTGTTCATGAAATTCTTGAATAGAAGGTGTTGGGGTATCTTTTCCTTTCGGTTTTAAATTGTTGAGGAATTTCCAATATAGCTTCGGGCTCTTTTCGTTTAATGTCTGGATTTTATGTATTCATCCTTTGCGTTATGGTAATTTTTCCTAGCCTGATAACATTTTAAGCCGAACCAAGGTTTTCAGCTGCCGTTTTTATTAAAAGTGTTTTAATAACTTCCCTTTTGGAGACATTATTCAGCGTTTAAAAATTTGATAAGAATATTAGAAATTGAAAGCAAGTGTAACATCCAGGTCCCTGTTTAGTTTATTATGTAGTTAAGACAGCGTGTCACCTCGTCAGCGTTTATATGAAGAATTGTACTACATGTACTTTAATAGTTGTTGTTGTTATTTCCCAGTTTTTTTTATCCCTCCAGCCTTTTTATACAGGCCCGTTGTTTGTTACTTTTCAGCTATCTCGAACTCTGCCTATGAAGAACTACTGAATGCCGACGAATTCAACTGGGACTGTCCTTCCTGTGCTCCATCATCAAGTCATCCTAGAAAGCGCCACAGGGCATCCCTAGAATTGACGTTCATGCCCGATTCAGACTTCCCGAAAGTTGCCAGACCGAAGGACCTGTCTGGTAAAATTTTGGCCGGTCAGACATGTTTTCTAATGTAACCAGGCAAAAATTTTAACTCCTAATACTTGATTATACCTTTTTAACATGTTTCGGTCTGACAGAATTTGTTTCGGTCAGACAGTTTTTCACATCTTGTCTGACCTAATGTCTGACACTTTTTTCCAACATCGTACAATAACCATACGTATCGCGATCTGACTCACTTTCGTCATCAGACCTTTCTTCACGTTTGTCATCACAAGATGATTCAGTCGTGTTTTCGTCTTCAGATCTTTCTGCATTATTTAAAAATTGGGAAAGGATACCTTCTTCCTCATTAGAACTTTCTTCAATAAAGGAAAAATAGGTAGACATTCTATTCAATTTAAAAGCAACATAAACAACATATGCTATTTTAAGTCCCTTGTCTAATTTTCCCGGGTTGAGACTTTCATTTCCGAGCCGCTGATCTTGCTTGACGTAAGCAAAATAGTGAATAAGATTCTGTTCTAGAGCAAGAGCATATGCCTGTTGATTAATAAGTACTGACTTAGGTTTTCCTTTTTCGTCTTTCCATGATGAACCACTTGGTTCTTTGATTCGTAATGTTTCTCTAGCGACTGCAGCAATTACAATTAATCCGTCAAATTTCTCAATCTTGTACATTTTCCATCGATCACCTACCCCATTCATTTTCCATGTATTTTCATTATGTATGTCGGACGCTTTTTTCTTTCTCTTGATTACAAATGATTTTCCGATTACAAACTGTTCAATAGGAAACTTACTTTTTTGTTCTACTTTTTCGAGTAGCTTGGGAACATTGTTGCGCAACTCGCTTGTAGCCATATCGAAAGTATAGCCTTCTATATTATTCAAACTGCATGCATAGCCTTTCTTTTTTCCTTTCATAAGGTCATCAATGTTGACTACCATGTTTTCTGTCACCTGAAAAAAAAACCTCCAATGGTAAACAACATCGATAGCACTCTCAAATTATAGCAGTTCGAATCGAGCTTATTGACATAACTGATAGTACAAGAACCAACAACAGAAATTGATTTCGATCGACAAATTTTGCTTGTGAGAAATTATGTTTAATTCATCATATTTTAAATTATAGGATTTTTATATAAAAAAATCAAAATAAATGAAAAAACAACAACAACGTTTAAAACATTTCACAGTGTAACCTTTAATACCTAGATACGTTGAAAAAAAAGAAGAAACAAACAACGCCATACAACAATTACAATAACCTCGCACTTCAGACATTTTCAAACTTTGGTTTCTTAACTCCTCTACTGTTAGTCATTCGAAAGTTTATATTAACTTATTCTTAGCGTAGCTGACAATTCTATTTGGAGGTTTATCAGAGAACTTATCAGTGTACTCCCTAACATTGTTGAGCTGATGGGTAGGTTGGAGTTATTTCACCAAGACAACTTGTTCTGGTGTGTACAAATCAGAACTTGTTGGGGCAAGTGTGAGATTGGCGCACCCTAGAACCTGGTTAAAACCGCCAATGGCAAATTGTTTGCCACTGACCGTTCCAAGGCGGTAACCCCTTGGGTTCTCACTTTCGTTAATTAAATGTTGCGTCTATTTTGAAACTGATAATTGTAATACCTTGCTCTCTTCTCCTCTCGACTTTTTGGATGTGTGGGAGGGCTGTGTCTGCTGGGTGTGGTTATTCCTTATATGCATATTTCACCTTTTTAACTTGTTTTCAATATGTTTATATTTATTCTACACATTACATCACCTTTTCTATTAAATGTCTCCAAATTGTAAAACATTCTGATAACCATTTCCATGAAAAACATCATATCTGTAGAGCGGTTGTCGATGGCCTCGGCCAAGCGATTTAAGGCTGATTTTTTTACTGATATATCACATTTTATTTTGGCTGACAATTTTTACAACGCTTTAAATTTTCATGTTATATTGACTGATCTGATTGTGAAAAAAAGTATTGTATTTATTTTTATAAAATCCCACTGCGTAAGTCAGATTTTTTTAGCAGTTGCGCAAGTGCAATAAAACCAGATTGTGTTCTTGATTGCTCTTTTTAATGATTTTCACATTAAAATCATACATATTAGTCCAAACCTTACAAAATACCTACTAAAATTCGTATCGTGTTATCAAAGCAATATAATTTTAACAAACAATTATCAGTAGCTTTAATAATTAACTGATTTGAGTAGCCTACCATGTCAGTACAAACCTCAGTGATAATAACAAATTAATGTTTTTTATTGCCATTCACACCACCTTACCTCTAATGTGTGATTTGTAGGACCTTAACAAAGCAAGTTGCCTAATGTGATATAATGTCAGCTTATTCTCAAGGTGTGTGTGTAACTCCCTAAGCCTCACTAGTGTGTGTTTGCCTCACAAGTGTGGAAAGATAAAAGCAAAAGGACTAAAACTTGGTTCAAAAAGGTCAGCCGAATGGAATGCAAGGGAAATATTCGCATATGAGGAAACTACCTCTAAATCAATATTCACAAGCTTGCCCAAATGTACTTAAGATGACCAAATATTAGAGGAAGGAGAAATTCTTACCTTTAAATATGTTGATGGCTCAAATACGAATCTGAAACCACCCTGCAGTCTGTCAAATTAGAAAACTGCTTGAAGAGTATGCACAACCTAAAGGTGACTCTAGATACTACCACCTGACGTGCTTGATAACAAGATATCCGTGCTTTCTGGATGTTTTCCTACTCTGAAATGAGGAATCACATGTCTTCAAAACCTCCATGCAATGGATATTTTATGATCAATGCTGCCAACACAAAGGCTTGTGGCTGGCCAGTCTGAAAGCTTAATCTGTAAAAAAGGTCTTATGTCAGCCCACACTACACGCTTTATGAGGTTAAAACTGACAAAAGAGGCAGGAAAGCTGCACAGATAAATGTCGCTGTACAACTGGGTCTTACGACCAAAGTAATATCCAGTACCGGTTGAAGCCGGATATTAACCAATGCCAATATTCCGCCTCCAAATCTGATTTCGTTAGAGACTGGCAAATCATGTCTCAACCTCAGTAACATAGCTTAATGAAAACAAGCATGGCATACATAAGACAGCAAAGTAAAGTAGATAATACTATTGCGGCTTATTCTTAGACATATCCTTGGTCGATACTGGCAATAGTGACTGTTGCTATAACAATTATCTGTTACACAGTGAGAGTACACATTTTCAAGATGGCACCATCGCTGTGATTACTATGTGTGACAACAACACAAAATCAAAGCATGTCATGGGGGTCAACGTGGCATGTGAGCTTGTCTTTTCTTGTGGCAATCATACTAAAATTCACAATAAAACAGTCCGATTCCATAGGCAGTGGGGCAAGGTGGAACCAGGCAGTCACTCGGCAAATAAACCAGGACTTAAAATAGTCTGTTTCAATGGAGATGATGACTCCAAGGGCCACAGTGGATTACTTACAAGCTGTGAATAGAATACCAATTTGGCAACTCGAACCTGTTGAAATTTGCCCGCAAAACACCATTCTGAAACTAAATCTTGGCTTAACTCAAACTAAACTCAGGATTGTTTTAGTCAGAATTGACAGGAGCACTACTGAACAGTTATCCGGTTCTTGCAATGAACCGAGCACGACTTAAACCTGAGCAATACAAGCTTCGTGCGAAGAAGTCGCGATATCCGACACGAAAGCGGCAATTCAGCCTTCGCTCAAATTTGAACTATTCTAAGGTTTGGCAGATTCAAAACAGATTAAACTGATATACCAGAATTAATTGTCCAATTAAACAGTTAATTCACTGGTAAAAACAGTTAATTCCAGTTACTAAGCCATATTACATTGTGCTTCTCTAATAAATGGGCTAGTATTAATTTCCTTGGCATTTTCTAACTTGTCGGGCTAGCAGTTTTTACCGACAGACTATGCTGACAAAGGAACTGTTGTATATATTTGACTTCATAATATTTTAAAAATCCAGTAACAAAAATAAATACCAAATAATATTCTTTGGGAACTCCTAGCAGTTTATTACATGCCCCTTACAATCAGCACTATCCCTGCATGTCTGCCTTGGATTGATTACCCGAGGCTCTAAAAGCAGGTGAATTCTATTACAAAAAAGAGAAAAATAACACACACGTGACGTGTAATCTTTTCATGTTGTGTATTAACACCAATCTGTGTACATAATAGTATCTGCTTACTGAGATCCCTAGAAATGTGACAATCTGGAATAAGTTAGTTTTTGAAAAGAGTTAATGAAAGGGAAAGTTAAAAAAAATTGCTAGAAGTAGGAGACCATTACAGGGGGGGGGGGGGGGGGGGGTGTGGGAAGAAGTGACAGGAAAGAGTGGCCAGAACCAACAGAAGAACTCCACAAGCAGAATTGACTGGGATTGTAAATCAGACATTGCCAGACAAAATATCTTCAAGAACTGTGAGACGTAGGTTAAAGTCAAATAGGTAAATGTACACCGGGCGTAAAGTGAAGAAGACCCTGACCATCAATACTTTCAACAGAAAAAAGAAGAATGTCATCGTCCAAACACAAGTTATATTGAACATTTAATTAATACTAGCCCATTTAATAGACTCACTTTATATATAACATTAAAATTCAAAGGGCTCCATGCATAAATTTACTGGTAAGTTGGGATTAACAGTGTTAAGAAAAGAGTTAACTACATTGTACTACAATCCTGCTGAAATGGAGATCCTAGCTTCTTGAGCAAATGTTTTCAACATATTCACTCAATTAAATAATTTTAAAGTTCAACTAAATTCAAAGATAACTAACTGATTGATTGATCAATTGGTTACGTCATACATCATAATCATTTATTCAATCATATGTCTAGAATTAAGTAGTTAAAGAAGGCTAATGTAGTAATATATATAGTAAGTGTACACGTTTAAGAAGAGATCCCATAATCCATGCTGTGTCACGAAACGCAATTCGCACAACGAGTTACCGTCCTGAGTCGTCACCGTGTACATGTATTCAGTCTGTTTTGACTTGATTTGGCTAACACAAAACTTTCAGTAGTCAAAAAGAACTCCCAGTTATTAGGTTTATTGAATATATATTTTAACTTCTTTAAACCTTTCCAATATTGCCACAATTCCTTGCAGTTGTAATAACAATTTCATTAGATGTTTTTTTTTACTTCAATTGGTAGTAAAAGGAAAATTTTAATTAAAATAATTCCTTTGCGATTTATGACAAAATTATCAATAATTCAAGTTTGATTTTTTCAAACATTTCTCGTTTGATTAAATTAAATATTTGATATGGATGAAAAAGGAACTTTACCGCACACAACAAATAAAATTATAAAAAAAATATTTCAGGCTTAGCGTGTTGATTAGCTATTACTGTAATGGTCACGCCGCCTTGCCCCGGGTTGAGCGCAACCGAATATTTACACAAATATACATATCGCGCTCAACGGTCTTCTAAGGGCTTTATAACCTAAATAACTTTAAAAATAAAGAAAGAATGGGTTGTTTCAGTTAAAATTTGGACATCGACACACTGGCGCTTGACCAGCTGCCCACCCAGCCCACACTCGCGCCCTTTGCCAACTCTTACTCAAACATCCTCTTTTTCTTCTTAAAAATTTTGTCGAGTCACTTATATTACTACATTTCAGCAAAAATGCGTCAAAATCGTAGTTCTTGAAAGTCCACATTCAATGCATTCTGTGTTCTATGTATATTACAGAATTTTGACATATTAAGTTGTATTTGAATGACATAGCATATACACGTGGGTAAGTATCAAAAACGATTATTGGACCAAGGTAAGTAACCCAGGCAGTGCAGATGTTTAGTCTAGACATCGCTTTCTTCCCCACAGAGGGTACTTTTAAACTCAGAAGCGGATTTTATATTACATATATCCTATCCTATGACTGAAAACTGCGATTTTGTGGCTAACGACGGGAAATAAAGAAAACAAAGGTAATATTATCGGTGACATAATCTATTAATTCGCTGTTCCATTTAGGTAAAACGTTTTTATAGAAATCAAAACTGCAGTACTAATTGTCGTGTCCGGTTGCTTTAAATGTTCACTTGTTATTTATTTCACAGCTACAGAAGCCTTGCAAGTAATAAATCGCAGTGTGCAAAATCTCCCCGTACATTCACTCAGTGCTATTATCAATAACATAATATGAAGGTCGATGAAGACGATGTACATGTAAATCGACAGTACTCATAAAATTACTGGTGTTGTCCAGTTAATGGATGGGTTGGAGTTTTTTTCACCAAGACAAACTGTACTTGTTTGTTAATATGACAACCTGTTCGGGCAAGCGTACGGGTGGTGCAACCTAGAACCTGGGTTTAAACAAATTGTTTTGTCATTAACCGTTCCAAGGCGGTATCCCCTCAGGTTCTCATTTTTAAAATTGTTTGTGGTGTCTGTTTTGAAATTAAACATTTTATAAACCACGATTGATCTTCTTCTTGGTTGTGTAGGGAGGCTGTTTATTCTAAATGTGGCAATTCCTGATATGCATATTTCACTTTTAAAAAAAATAGATTTGGTACCTCTATTTATAAACAATTTATAAGCATCCCAAATGGGTACTAATTGGGCCTCCCTTATTGCTGATCTGTTTTCAAACTGTAATGAAAGAGACTTTATGCTATCTTTTTCGACCGAACATCACGATAATATTATTATTACAGCTTTTAACAACACGTCGAGGTACCTTGATTAATTAAATATAGATAATAACCTTTTTCCTTCACTGGTTAACCAAATTTATCCTAAAGAACTACAACTTAATAAAGCGAACACCTAAGAAAAGGAAGCAAATTGTCTTGACCTAAATCTATCCATTGAAAAAGGTTACGTCAACACTAAAATATATGATAAAAGAGATGATTTTAATTTTAATATAGTAAAATGTCCTCGTGCAACATCTAACGGGGTTTTTATCTCTCAGCTTGTTCGTTTTTCTAGAGCTTGTAATATTAATATTTCAATGAACTTAATCTTTGCATAACAGAAACAAGAAATATCTTTAAAAAAGATAAACGGCGTTGATGGAAAAGATTTTTATATATAAGAAAGAAAAAAATAAAGACCGTGCAAAAATTTCGTCTGGTGATAATACGTCGATTAAAGAATGTCTAACATTAACTGTACATTCAGTTTCAATAAAATACCTCTTGTAGAGTTAGCACTAATGATGAATAAATGTCATTAAAATACAATAAATGAAAATAATAACAACTTGTTACAAGAGCGAAATCTACCAACTTTTACGTAAATTAACTTTAAAATAAAGTGTACCTCCCGAGTATTGAACCCGGGGCCTCCGCTTGAAAGGCGAGTGTGATAACCACTACACCAAGGCGTTTTGAATATCTGGAATTGAAATTAACAATCAGTATCAAAGGAACTAGAAAGGAACCAGTAGGAACCAGAAATATCAGTGTGATAACCACTACACCAAGGCGTTTTGAATATCTGGAATTGAAATTAACAATCAGTATCAAAGGAACTAGAAAGGAACCAGTAGGAACCAGAAATATCTGCATTTCTCTGTCGTTTTACACTGTGTATTGTACTCGAGTGTTTAACTGACACCTATGAATATTCCATATAAAATCGTATTTAAGCCATCAATTGACTTAACCTGTTATTTATATCGTAAATATCTTTTTCTCCAATACATTTAACGCTTTTTAAAACGAAAATGCCCGAACATATAAGCGCCAGGTAAATACTTACACACGATATAAAAATCGTTACGGTAATCATTAACAAGACCCACTAATAACCAATCAAAATAATCTATTTGATTTTCCCGCTGCATAATAAATTTTATTTACAATATTTCATTGGTCGAAAAACTAGGTCAAAAGTGAGCTTAGACAGCTAACGCCGAAAAACCTTAAAAACTATTTTTATCGGTATCTGAAATTAAGGAAATTCTTTTGCAAGTTTTATCGCCGATACTCAGATTTAATTCAAAAAAACAGGTGCAGTTTGAAATCACTATTGCAATAGGGTATTTCACAACCAGTTATTATGGAGATTTAATTTATAAACTAAGGAAGATAAAATGCAATATTTATTTAATGATTTCTCCCGGTTAGCCGTAAAACCATCTTCAAATTTACAAAGAAAGGTCATTAACATGACATATGACAGCGCTCTCCAGGCCTGGTGATTAACCCATTTACAGTATCATTATGCTTACATCTTTGGTCGTACGATGATGGCAGGGGTTTAAGAGTTTATGAAGGTTTATGGGGAAATATTTTATATGAACCTAGAAGCTCGATTAGTTTCTTTTATCTCTGCCATCGTGTTCTTGCTGATTTGACTCCATTAGCTCTGTCTTGGTAAGATCTTTGAGTACCCGCCCCTTCGGCTTTGCAATGCTTTCAGCTTGTTATGTTATTCACAGTAGCACTTTTTGTGCAGTCTGACGGCCTTAAAAATCTCCCAATACATAAAGTAAGTATTGTTATCAAAAACAATAACCCGTTACCGATGTCGTGCAGTGATGATAACGTATATAAGGGATATCCGATCAACCTAGTTTGGGGTTGTCTCGTTTAGCTCAATTGGATGCATCGTCGGACTGGCAGGGCTAGGCGCTGTCGCCGTGACGGTGCGGATAGAGGCAATATCATTTGATATGTTTGTATACTTATGCATGCAACTTTGTTGAGCTGATGGGTGTGTTGGAGTTATTTCACCAAGATAACTTAAACTTGTGTGTTAATATCAGTACCAGTTGGGGCAAGTGTGAGGTTGGTGCACGCTAGAAACTGGTTTAAACCCCAAGTGGCAATTTGATTTGCCACTGACCGTTCCAAGGCGGTAACCCCTCGGGTTCTCATTTTTTTTGTTAATTGTTTGAGGTGTCTTATTTTGAAGCTTATTTTGAAGCTGATTCTTTTATTAACCATGCTGTCTCTCTCTCTCTCTCTCTCTCACTCTCTCTCTCTCTCTCTCTCTCTCTTCTCTTCTTCTTGGCTGTTTGGGGAGGCTGTTTTTTTCTGAATGTGGCAATTCCTGATATGCTTATTTTACCTTTTAAAAATATTTCGACCAGTTTTAATATAGATGAAAAGGGAACTTTTTAAAGCTACCGATATCACGGACAAGGCCAAAGGCAAAATATAAATAGCAGGAAGAATGAAAAAGTACTTTTAAGATAGTTTATAAGTTGCGTAACTGATAACAGCACTAACTGAATGTACATGGATTTACAGCCGCCACACGGCACAAACAACGCTACTGTGATACTGAAAACGACGAATAGGGAACTTTGAAAAGCCACCGAACATGACAAATATGAATATGTTACAGGCTCGATTTGATTGAGCATGTTCATGGACAGTAATGAAAATGCATATTACTGCCCACGTTGCCTAGCTCCTGATTGAGCGCAACTCAATATTTATTATTTACTCTAATAAACAGTACAATTTTCATCCATCCCAATCGATGGTATGCATAAGGTGGTGAACATGGAAACGTCATTGCGGTAGTTTCAGAGTAATACCATTCCATGTTCAGCGGCGTATGGTCCACGGATAAAAGAATGGGGTTGCCCTAAACATGAAAACAATGGGTGGAACTTAACAGAATAGAATTTTGACAGGGGATCTGAGGATATCAATCCTGCATATCACAGACAACGCCAAAGGCAACATTTAAAAAGCAGGAAGTATATCTATGGATGATTGAACAATATCCAAATTTCTATTGTCTCTATATTGAAACCACCCATCTATAAACCGACTGAAATATTTAAACAAAATTAATTTTAGTACTATTAACATCGTACCATAAGTACCTAACTAAGTGTCTTTCTCAACGACCTTCAAATGACGTAACAGATAACAGCACTGATTGACTGTACGGGGAGACTTTTTCTGACGCCACAAGACTCAGACAACGCTACAGTAATGTGATATTGAAAATGTGAAAAGGGAACTATGAAAACCACCGAACAGCCAAATTTGAAAATATTGCAGGCTCTAAGACAATTTGATTTACCCGGTTAATGGTAAATAACCAATGGGAAAGAACCGGTTACAGGAAATAAAGGTGAACATCTTATTAAACACAAATTGTAGTAATTATGACAAACCTTAAAGTTTAATAGCTACATTCGAGAATATCAGATTTGTGACGAATATAACGGAAACAGATAATCCTACCAATATTACAACCACGTGATTCCCTTTCTTCACCAGTGAACAACCAACGTAATGTTTGTAAAATATTTCGAATTGCAAAACAGTTAGTTTAGCTTTTAATTTTCCGATCAACGTTTTCTCAAAAGTATGTCTGACTCACGGCCAGGTACATGTAATGATAGAGGTTAAAAACGTGATTATACAAAAAGCAACAGTAAATGTGTGATGATTAATATGTTAAAACAGACTTGGTATAAAACATATTTGGGTATTTTGACTGTGTGAAGCCCGAAGTAAATTTCAAAGAAATGGCATCCATCCATCCATCCATCCATCCATCCATCCATCCATCCATCCATCCATCCATCCATCCATCCATCCATCCATCCATCCATCCATCCATCCATCCATCCATCCATCCATCCATCCATCCATCCATCCATCCATCCATCCATCCATCCATCCATCCATCCATCCATCCATCCATCCATCCATCCATCCATCCATCCATCCATCCATCCATCCATCCATCCATCCATCCATCCATCCATCCATCCATCCATCCATCCATCCATCCATCCATCCATCCATCCATCCATCCATCCATCCATCCATCCATCCATCCATCCATCCATCCATCCATCCATCCATCCATCCATCCATCCATCCATCCATCCATCCATCCATCCATCCATCCATCCATCCATCCATCCATCCATCCATCCATCCATCCATCCATCCATCCATCCATCCATCCATCCATCCATCCATCCATCCATCCATCCATCCATCCATCCATCCATCCATCCATCCATCCATCCATCCATCCATCCATCCATCCATCCATCCATCCATCCATCCATCCATCCATCCATCCATCCATCCATCCATCCATCCATCCATCCATCCATCCATCCATCCATCCATCCATCCATCCATCCATCCATCCATCCATCCATCCATCCATCCATCCATCCATCCATCCATCCATCCATCCATCCATCCATCCATCCATCCATCCATCCATCCATCCATCCATCCATCCATCCATCCATCCATCCATCCATCCATCCATCCATCCATCCATCCATCCATCCATCCATCCATCCATCCATCCATCCATCCATCCATCCATCCATCCATCCATCCATCCATCCATCCATCCATCCATCCATCCATCCATCCATCCATCCATCCATCCATCCATCCATCCATCCATCCATCCATCCATCCATCCATCCATCCATCCATCCATCCATCCATCCATCCATCCATCCATCCATCCATCCATCCATCCATCCATCCATCCATCCATCCATCCATCCATCCATCCATCCATCCATCCATCCATCCATCCATCCATCCATCCATCCATCCATCCATCCATCCATCCATCCATCCATCCATCCATCCATCCATCCATCCATCCATCCATCCATCCATCCATCCATCCATCCATCCATCCATCCATCCATCCATCCATCCATCCATCCATCCATCCATCCATCCATCCATCCATCCATCCATCCATCCATCCATCCATCCATCCATCCATCCATCCATCCATCCATCCATCCATCCATCCATCCATCCATCCATCCATCCATCCATCCATCCATCCATCCATCCATCCATCCATCCATCCATCCATCCATCCATCCATCCATCCATCCATCCATCCATCCATCCATCCATCCATCCATCCATCCATCCATCCATCCATCCATCCATCCATCCATCCATCCATCCATCCATCCATCCATCCATCCATCCATCCATCCATCCATCCATCCATCCATCCATCCATCCATCCATCCATCCATCCATCCATCCATCCATCCATCCATCCATCCATCCATCCATCCATCCATCCATCCATCCATCCATCCATCCATCCATCCATCCATCCATCCATCCATCCATCCATCCATCCATCCATCCATCCATCCATCCATCCATCCATCCATCCATCCATCCATCCATCCATCCATCCATCCATCCATCCATCCATCCATCCATCCATCCATCTCTAGATCATTATTTTTTTTGAGTTTGGCAGTTTACATAGAAAAAAAAATTTAATTTAATTTTTTTAACTTTATGAAAATCAGATCCAACTTACCGTTCCAAGGCGGTAACCCCAAGGGTTCTCATTTTCGTTTAGTGTTAGTGGTGTCTTAATATTTGAAGTTGTCACTTATAAACACATGATCTCTTTTCCTCTCTACCTTCGCTGCGTGGGGAGGCTGTGTTTTGTGAGTGTGGTGATTCCTGATATTCCCATATTTCAGTTAGGTAGTAATCTAAATTGTTTAAATTTTATTTATTGACAGTTGTTTAATAATGTCAAAATGAAATTGCGTTCATTGTATGATCTTATATTTGTTTGAAAAGATAGAAATATAAACATAAATTAGGAGTTAAACTGACATTTTAGTAAAGTAAAATTATTATATAAATTAAGGAGATTCATTTTATTACCAGTAACTATATATCATATATAATTGAGCACAGATTCACTATCAATTGTACCTAATAAATGCGTTTAATATAACAGTCTAAATTTGTTTGAGGTTAACGAGACATTTTAATTTGATATGTGGATTTATATGTTTAATTTGAAAAAGCAATGTTCTAATGTTACCATGGCTATCAACTTAACAAAATATAGGTTCAGCAACAAATGTATTTTCAAATCATATTTAAATTTTATTTGAATATGGAATAAAGAAGTTATTTTAGATGATACCGACATACAATGGCGATCGAACCCTTATGGTGACAGCGATTAGCCACACAACTTCGACCACGATACCGACTGAACTAGCTGGGGGGGGGGGGGGGGGGGGGCTTTGGTGTAGCCGGTTGTTGTTTAGAATTTTCACCAAAAGCGCTTGCAAGCCGGCCCATAATATTAACCCTTTCACTGCAAATAAGGACGGCATATGCCGTCCCTATTAGTTTCGGCATATTTGCCATATGGACAGCTTTTGCCGTTTCTATATATAGACCAGCATGCAAAGCAGGGGTTTCTATGCTGACGTAGGCGGATCATTGAAATATTGACCAATAATGTTATTGCTTTGGTTTTAACATGCAAACATAGTAATTACGTCGATAAATCTATAAATAACCAGCCTCATTCTGACCTTTGTATTGGTAAATATAGAATATATATATATATAGAAACGGCAAAAGCCGTCCATAAGTCAAATCCACAAATGTACATTTTGGAAATAGTATGACAATCAAATCTGAGCAACTAATTCAATTCTCATGCAGAAATATATAGGTTTTGTTGGGATATCTTGAAAAATAAAAAAGTTATGCATAAAATTTATAATGCACTGTAATTTCTTAGAAAACCCTCTGGCAAATAGGTAAGCAATAAATCAATAATCCTCTGGCAGTGAAAGGGTTAAAATCGTGAAGTGACGCTGTTTAAGAAAACATGTCTTATTAGCCGAGGCATGACCCTTTAAAAAATAAAACTTTTGCTTCTACCTATAATAAATATACACTTTAATATTTCTTGTTTGCATATTACAACTCAGAAAAGTCATCTCTATTATTTATGACTTGATTAGCTTGGATATTACTTTTCTTTCAAGAATACATTATGTAAAAGTTTGAAATACGAGCAAAAAACCTTTGTAAAATATTTAATAATTTAATTATTGCATGACAGAAGCATTTCCACATTTAATACAAAGCTTAAAGAAATAAAAGGGTAATATTATTTATTCCGTTCGCGAAGCGTACCAGGTTAGCCAGGGTGTTTATGTACATATATATTTATATTTTAACTCTTTAAAATTATTGGAAATCCACATTTTTACCGAAACAAAATTTAAATATTTTCCATTCGAAATGTTATTGACAAATATCATAAGAACATATATTCCATGTAGCTGTAAACACACTAAAGATATCAATGTCATACTTGAAATATATTTTCACTTTCAAAAAAGTCATCATTACAAGACCTTTAGAAATCTTTGGATGGTTGTTCAGTGCCCAAGATCATAAAACTAAATCTGGAGATCAGTCTCAAATCTCAAGCATCTGATTGGCTGAAATGGCGACAAGTCGCCATTTCAGCCAATCAGATCCTTGAGATTTGAGACTGATCTCAAAACTTAGTTTTGTGATCTTGGGCCCTTATTGTCCTCCTTATTACCTTGTTCATATTATTCCTGTTTTTACATCATTGATGTTTGGTAATATCTTTAAAGACATAATAACAAAATATTTTATTTTTAAAACTACATTTATAGTCAACGATATGATTCAAATGGTTGAGCATGCTTTCTTCTCTGACAGCTCTTTTTGTTGCATTTCGGTTTTGTGATCTTGAGCCAAGATGTGTAACTCATGAAGCAGTATTTTTGCATGACATTAACGGCTTTTGATACTCAAATGAGAGGGCTTTTGTTAAGACGAGAGTATGAGGCTGATGCACCCTAGAACATGTTTAACCCTGAAGCCAATTCTTTTGCAAACGTCCATTCCAAGGCAGCATCTATTAGTTTCTTTTTGTTTTTCGTTAATTGTTTGTCTTATTTGAACTAAGTAAATTCACGTTCTCCTTTTCCTATTTACTTTTTGGCTGTGTTGTGAGGTTGCGTTTTCTGAGTCTGGCTATTCCTGATATGCATGCGAAACGTTTTTAATTGTGCCACTTTATCACCTTTCCATTTCATAACGATAACGTATATCAGGGCAATCCTATCAAAATGTTTTGGGGTTGTCCCGGTTAGCTCAATTGGTTGCGTCGTCGGAATTGCAGGGCTTGACGGTGCGGGTTCGCTCCCAGGTAGATGCATTATCATTTTTCATCGAAAATCAACTGGTTATACAACTATTTGGCACACACAATAGAGGTTCAATTTACTAATCGGTAAATGCGAGTTTTATATCGCATTTTTATTTTAATGCGTTATGCATGTAAATGAAAGGGGAAGTAACATAAATATATATATTTATATGTATCTATATGTTATATGTGGATAAGTATGTTATATTTACATTTTTTATTTACTCTTTATTCGAATTCTTCTTTAAAAAATGTTTATTATTATTAGTTTATTATAAGCCATTGTGATCGGGTGCACCATTCTTACAAACACTTTAACCTGATGATCAACTAGAGAGCTCCTGGCTAAAAATTTTTCTCAATTTCAATAGTGGGCTGTTTCAAAAAAAATGGCTGGTTTGGGTTTTTCTGTTATAAAAATGTACAACAAACCGTTACTTCCATTTTCCTACTTTGCAGAGGTGTCTCATCATGCCCTTTAAAGATTTGTAAAGTTTCATCAGAATAGCACCATCCGTTAAAAAAATATTCTAAAATTAAGGGCAAAAAATGTCAGGAGTGTGACAAAAAAGTGTGACACTTTTCAAAATCACATTTGTTCAGACCATTATTTTACAAAATGCTTGAGTAAAGACAAGTTTTAGTGTTGTTTAAGTTAAAGGTGCATTTATTAGGCATCAAATAATGATACAATTAAGCATATTATACTTAAAATAATTAAAATATGTGCTATTAAGTCAAGCGTGGTAGATTAGAAAATACCTCAAGAAAATCAATACCTCTTAGCTTTATAAATTTATAGGACTTTTAAGATTAATAGTACATAAGAAATGTTTTGTGTATCATTAAGTGTCATGTTTCTAGATGCAATAATTATTATATTATCACCTCTATTGAAATTATTTTTGTCTGCAGCTCCCTTCAGGGAACGTCAGCTAAATTTGTCAGGAGTGTGACATTATGCACATATTGCACTATTCTGTCAAAATATCATTTACATGAAAACAAGAGCATGTTTCTTCCTAGAAGTCTATGTCATGTTTTGTTAAATTGTGACAAACAGGAATGGCCGTAGTGAAACATTTTTGAGTATACTGCACTTATGTGGTTGTCAGGAGTGTGACACACTTTTTTAACAATATGAAATTTTTATCTTTATGCGATACCACAAGTTCTAAAGCACTTATATTTGATGCTTCAACATGTATTTTAACAGAAATACACATTTAAATAATAAGAAACAGTAATACTTGTATTTAAAGCACGTAAATTAAAATTCTTTGATTTATTTAATATAGGTCAATAAAGCTCCATAAAATATTTATTCTGCCACAGATGGGTATAACTTGATTGATTTTGATCACTGAAAAGACTGTACAAACATATGGACCAACCAGTTTGGACTTTTTATGAACTTAAATTCTTTACATTTTTTCACTTCACTTGCCATTTTTCAAATGACAACATCTCAGCAACCAGTTGACCGATTTAAAAAATCTTTCAGTTTTGTACTCAGTTTCAATAAGCAAAAAAATTCAGAATAACAAGTTTGGAATTTGAACGAACTTTAATTTTTCACTATTTTTTCACTTTTCCAGCCATTTTCTTGAAACAGTCCTTATCATCTATTGTGATCTGGCTGCGCCTTCCTTCAATACACACTTCAAGAAGGAAGCTTCTGGCTAAAATCTCCTTTAATAAGAATCATCATCTATTCGGATCGTCTGCGCCTTCCTTCAATATACACTCCAGTGGAACGAATCCATGAAAGATCCCGGATAGAATTTCATTATAAATTAAATTATCAAACACTGTTTATGACTATTTCGTGTTTCAAAAGTAAAGTTCATAAACAAAGGGAACAAAGACATCCATTCTAAGAAATATAAGAATAATGACTTCGTGCTAAATTAATCATTTTAATGAATATGTGTTTCTCCTTTTCTTGTAAATATAATTTAATTTTATTTTACATTTATCATTTCTCATTTTGGTCATTTGGGAAATGAAAAATTGTATTGTGAATGTTTACTAAAAGCTCATATTCCCATATCACTAAGAGCAATTAAAAGATCAATCACGACTGAACCCTTACATCTGTTTAACATTCTTGTGATAATACAGTGGAATATTTCACACACAGAACAGTGTTCAATAAATACGATTTAAACTTGTTCAGTAAATTATGTTTATTCGCATCAAAGACCGTTATTCTTTTAATTCAGATTGCTCATTTTCAGAGCGAATTTATTCAATACTAAATGAGATTTTCTTGTTTTTAGAAATTGTTCACGTTACACTTTGAATTTGAGCAGAGGTAATCTTAAACTAGATGTGTAAAAATTAAGTCTTCGATGAACGGATAGTCCATAAAACATTTTTTATAATGTTTGGCGCTATCGCCGTAGGGGTTGTATGGGCTTATATTTATTGTTAAGTTCATCACACAAAAACAAACAAAAATTCAATTGGAGAATATTGTAATCACGTGGTTTTCTCTTCAAACGAGTGAACGTTAACAAGGGTTTCGGTGGTTCTGAATATGGTCCTCAAATGCCAGAAAACAAGTAAATACAGAAAGAACACAAAGGAACAACTTAGAAACGATAGATAGGTGCTTTTATTTCCTGCAAGTGGGGGAGCATAACATATACCGGTGTAAATGTAATTATAATGTTGTGCTCTGATGTGCTCGAACGCACCGGTTAAATGGGTTTTTTTTTCCTAAAAAGTTCTCTAACGTGTTGTTCTCTATTTGTTCGGGTGAAATGGGGTTTCAGTACAATAAAGACACAAAGAGTGTTCCTTTTCCAAATTTTTTGTTTATTGTTATTTACTTTACGGAATCCAATTTCAAAGTTCAATAAAAGAAATCAATATACATAAATGTCAATACAAATCAACATTGATATTTATCAAATGTATAAAGTACATCTGTTTAACCAATTAATATATTTTTCAATTATATAGTTTTTACTTCTTTGAAGACAATAATTCCAATAAATGTTTTAATATAAATCATGGTGAATAAGACGCTTTGTTTCCATGCGTTTAAATTACACTAAACTTCCCAAAACAATATTTATCAAAATCATTCGTGAATCGTACAAAATCTGACTTCTTTCAATGCGTAAACCGATAAATAATTTAATTTCTTAAATTTCTACAAAATTTCAAAACATAAGCCACAATAATTAAATAAAAAATGTTTACCTTCTTTTTACTTTTTTTTGAGAATTCATAAATTATCTAAATGACGTAAATATTGAATTAAACTCAAAGAGCCAAAATCGCACTTACTGCGGCACAGTCTTTTGAAACTTAATTTTAGTTTTACAATAATTTTGTACCATTCACAGTACAGTAAAACCCCTCATTACGGACACTCGATATTACGGGCAACCCGGTATTATGGGCGATTTTTTAAAGAACAGAAATGTTCTTTTCTGCTTGATTTAAACCCACAATTAAGGACAACCCGTTATTAAGGACACTTTTCCTCAGTACCTTAGGTGTCCGTTATAGAGGGGTTTTACTGCGTTACATTCATATTAATCTTTCAAAAATTATATGTTACTGTTTTTTTTAAATAACATTTTCTGTGTTTTTGTATGAAAACAACTAAACTTACACATTTACATATAACACAACAAGCTTTACTTAGTTAATAAATTCTAAATCAATATGAAAATGTTTCTTATCCAACAATTAGTGTTTAAACAAATAAAGTATTTTAATCAACTTACCTAAAAAGACACAAAGAGTGTTCCTTATCCAAATATATTGTTAATTGTTATTAACTTTACGGAATCCAAATTCAAAGTGATTCGTTCTAGAAAGGAACTGCTAATTTAATTGTTAAACTGCAACAAATAACCAATCAAAATTATTGTTATAAATATGAAAAAGAATTTAATTTACTAAAATTTTGACCAATCAAAATTAACCCCGAAATACTAGAGGACGCTGTAAAATTCCAGCCACTGGACCGAATCCCCAACCGCGTGTTAAAATCGCATCTTAAGATGACATTTATATAAATGTCTTCAAAAGCCGAAATCTGCATAAGTAATTAAGTAATGAGATTATCTAATAATTTATCTGTCTTACATATAAAAGTTTCTTTGTTCAAAAAAGGTTTAAGCCACTGACCTGATTTTATTATGATCTTTGTTAGTTACCAAAACTTTCCTTGAATTCTGTCATCGAAATACCATTACATAAATCAAAATGCGAAAGCCTTTATGTTAATTTTTTAACTTCAAACTCGAAATACAAAATAACCCAAAATTTAGCGCATAACAATACTCATACAATTATCAAGAGAGAAAGAAACACAGCAATGCTGTCATATCGGCTAAAAAAAAGAATAAACTAGCTAACCGCATATTCAAACGTTTTCAGCTTGTTATTATGAATAATTTATAGTAATAAATCGAGTTTGCGTTTCTCTTAGTTTAGGAAACATGTCAAAATCTAACTATATCGTCACCAAGCGATCGGTAAGTTCATAATAATTCTAAAATGTTGAATAATCTGCAATAAAAGTATCAAAAGCATATTTTCGTACAAATTCTCACAAAACGAAACGAAATTAAAGTGTGAGATTATTGATAAATAAATATGCCGGTGGTATATTCTTAGAATTAAGGTATTGCTCCGTTCGTCATCACTCCGTCATAGACAAAAAAGAAAACTATCAAAATCTCTCATACGTCACAATGCAGCTCAATAAAGCTTTGCACAAACCAATGTTATTCATGTGTGTTTAATTTATATATGTACATATGCTAAGAAAAGTTAGAACAGTAAAGTAAAATAGTTAGACATAAAAAATCCCCAAAATTCTATTTGCAATTTTTCACAAAAAATAGAAACACTAAACATCAATTTAAAGGTCTTCATGAAAAATGAGTTGCTGATAACAATATCAAAAGGGTGAAATATGCATATCAGGAATTGCCACATTCCAGCCTCCCCACTCAGTCAAGAAGAAGAGAGAGGGAGAGAGCATGATTAATAAAATGATCAGTTTGATCAGTTTCAAAAAGACACCACAAACAATCAACAAAAATGAGAACCCGAGAGGTTACCGCCTTGGAACGGTCAGTGGCAAATCAAATTACTACTGGGGGTTAAAACCAGGTTCTATGGTGCACCAACTCACACTTGCCCCAACAAATTCTCATATAACAAAACATGTACAAGTTGTCTTGATGAAATAACTCCAACTCACCATTTGACTCAATGTTGCATGCAAAAACACACAAACATATAAAACATAAGAAGCAAATAGCATTGCGAAGCAATGTCATTTGGTCCAACAAACATTGTCTACAATAGGAGTTATTTGTAAAAGTGGGTTTTACCTTCAATTTCCTGGTCGCGTAAATGGATGTCAAAAAATAAAAATGTTGATTTCTCTCTTAATAATTAAAAGATCTTTTTAAGGACCTTAGATATTGCTGTCAGTACCATTTCACTAATTTTGGCATTCGAATTTTGTTTTGTGTTGTTTCGTTTTTTGTGATAAATTGCGAATAGAATTTTAGGGATTTCTTAGGTTAACTTTTTTCTTAATGTTTTAACTTTTTGTAACGTATGTAAAATAACCATAGTTATACTTATGTCATGGATTTGTGAAAAGTTTGATGAAACTGTATTGTGTCATTTGAGAGATTTTGATATTATTTTTCTATGGCACAGCAATGGCGAACGGAGCAACGCCTTTACATTATTATGTAATCAATCTCATTAAGTGTTTTAAAAAATTAAATGAACTATACCATTATAATAATCTGATACACATTCAAGTCCACCAACAATCGTGAAATTTTGGACTCAACTCTTTTTCTTCAGAATTTAAAGTTAGATGAAAAACCATATTGGTTTATCATAAAATTATGAATCTCTGTCATACTAATTAATTGCACACAAGTGAACTTGATGTAAAATGATATTGGTGCATAAATTTTTTTTATTTTGAACAAAATTATATGTAGATATACTTGTCATAAACACTGCACATAGAACTTGTTTTACATTACCGACTAAAACTGTTACATTGCCAAATCCTTCTTAAATCCCAGAAAATGCAACTGTTTGTCAGATCCAAATAGTTCTCAAAACTTAATCATGATTCAAAACCAAACACAATATTCACAGAATCATAAGATCTAATACGTATAAGCAAAACAATGTTAACTGTTAAATTAGCAGAAATAAAAATAAAGAAATAACTTAGAACAAATATTTACAATACACTGTACGAATAAGTACAGTTGATGAAATTGATATTGTTATGATTGTAGATAAAAAACTAATGATATACTTTTACGGGATAACGATTCAAACATTACTAACAAAATATTTAGAGAGCACTTTGAAAAAATATCTGCTTTTCAATAAAAGAAATACTAGAAAATCTTTGTTTTAATTGAAAGCGGAATTATAAAGCCAAAAAGGAGAGCGAACAAAATCTATATAAAAAGTACCGACAAAGAAATAAAAAAAAAAACACGCAAATATTATTCAAAAGAAATTTAACAAAAAAAACGACAATAATATTTAATAATTAATAAAAAACACAACAACAATTAACCAAAGTAATAGGATACTATTCGGAACTATGGACCGACTCGAACTGGCTGTCTGAACAGACGCATATGACGGCAAGCGTGTGTGCACTGGGCCTTAATAAGTCCAAAACAATGCGTATGTCATTTTAATTTACGTGTGACTTCATTGAAGCCACGCCCCAGATAAAGGGGAAAACAGTCTTTAGAAAGACTTTCATCGCTGCAAATGCAAGGAGCAGTATAAATATCACTATTTACAAAACTTTAACTGGAAATTTAAATTCAAATCTAATTAGACTTTTTGTGCTACATGAAACTTGTGCTTTAATTCTTGTGAAAGAATGTTATACAGCCAGACGGAGACAGCGTAGTCGAAATTGCAATGACTCAACATTGTTTTTTTTTTCACTCTATTTTCGACGTTCATAATGTTTTTAATTTGTTACACAAAAGAAAACTATAATAATTATTGTATTTAGTTATATGCAAAATAATGAGAGGAGATGAATTTTAATATGTTTATGAAAGAAGAAGATATTTTTAAAAGCGGATTTAAAAGTACACAAAATATTTGTTTAAACTTTTGTGATTGATTGTGCCTTCATTAGTTTAAATCATTTAAATTTGAATTATCTGCTTTTTTGATCGACTATACCTTCCTTCAAATGCATACTTTAATCATATGATCAAAGACGAAGTTCCCGGCTAAAGTTTTCTTTGAATTGGAATATCAATCACTTTCTATTCCAGTTTTTTTTTCAAATTAATAAACAGAGATATCTGAGGCATTGAAAAGCATGAGTTCGTGCCAAATTAATCATTTTTTGGAAAATGCTTATCAGGAATAGCAACATCCAGATGACACAGCCTCCCAAACAAGCCGAGGAAACTGGATATTATTGGAATTAATATCTTAACAAGTATAAATTCATAAAACTCAAGACAAATAATGTTATATTACTGCAAAAATTGCTTGAGTTGCCGTTAATTTAAGTCCGTATTTACGGATCCTAAATAAATACCAAATGCACGTGCCTTAATTTCCCCGTCTGGCTTCCCACCTTTTGTTGTCGTCTGTCAGAACTTGTTTTGAAAGTTAGCAAAAATGCGTATAGTTAAGCCGATCTCTAAATTTGTTAAGCGGTAACCTTAAGAGTTACTGGAATTACCACTTTCTGTAATTTACCAAATAAAACATATTTTCAGTGATTTCCATCTTAAAACGATTGAACAACAAGGTATAAACTGGCGTTCAGGTAGCCAGGTGGTCCTAAAATGCCAGACAACACGTATTGTAAGCAGAATATACATGTACACTACTTAAGTCTTAAAAACATATTTCAAATACACTTCACGATATGCTTAATTAAATCTATATTGTAGATATAAAAAGTGCTAAGTTATTAAATTGTAATGGATATAATTCAAAAATAACAAAGAAAATATATAAAAAATGCTGAAAAGAAACACATATATTTTGTACTTAAATATCTTTGTTTACAACGATAAAAATCACGAATAGTAAATTTGAAAAAACACACACACAAAACACACCAACAAAAAAAACCGATAAAAACAAACAACAACAAATATTAAAAAAAACAACGAAAATTAAATCTATGAAAATTTGTATCAAAAAAGAACTAAAAATAACACTACTTTACCAAGTAAAGAAATATTTAAGTATTTTTGTTTTCAATGACAAATCATAGTAAAAAGCAGCAACAACTAACAAACGTTTTAACAGACGAAAATCTATGAAAATTTGTATCGACAAAGAAATAAAAAGCAACAACATTATTTTGCCAATTAAAATCACAACAAAAATAACCGGTTGATAAGGTTATCGTGGTATACCGTCTAGTTTTAGTTACTGTAGCTCTAAATTTCGTTATTAATATTTTGTTAACCGCTATGCGCTTGGCAAGAATGCGCTGTGACGTCATAGTTTTCTGTAAGTTTTTCTGGTAGCTGTCAAATATGACGTAACGCCCAAAATGAGTGCAAATAATTTTAGAAACGTTTGTTTATTTCATGTCATGGCTGCTAGTATATTTTGGTGATTAAGTAAAATCTAATAATTACAATATAAAACTAATAATCGGAATGAAAAATCGAATGGGGTATCCCTCGTAAGGGCCTGCTGCATAAAGTCTTGTGATGTCATGTGACTTCCAATCCTGTCTTGTAAAAGGTTTGTTGTGTCCTCGCCCATTTAACGGAAATAGGACGTATTGCCAAGATGGTCGACTCTATCACTGCATTAGGTCGTTGCGATTGTTTATTGTTGAAACAAAGTAACAAATGATTGAAATTTGCTTTATTATTAACAAGGCTAAATAAAATTTATGTAAGTCATGCATTTATCTACGTTGTTGTTTATTTTAATGATGGGAATTAAGCTAATCAATATCTTTCTATACATCTGAAAACAGGACGGAAAACGCTACTTTTCATAGCTTAGGATTGTAACAATATTTCGGTGCGAAGAGAGCATAACAGGTCGGTTGTTTGAAGCCTGTGTAAAGCCAGAGCTCTTCAAGTTTTATTTTCTACTCTTAATTTGTTCTTAATATATAACAAAAATATTAAGAAGAATGTTTGATTGTTTGATATACTGGCTATTGAAACAGAAGCTAAAATGGCACGCTTTTTTACCAGCAACAAGCTTATGTTCCTTTCGACGCCATGAGTCAAAAGTGTATCTGTCCATTTTAGTTTGCGCGTGTTTTTTATTGGAGCCATGCCCCGGAGTAAACGTTAATTATCGCAAAAAGGAAACATCCCTAAAAAGACTTTCGTCGCTGCTTAGTGCAAGGTAAATATAAATATCACTGTAACAAAACCTATATGAATACTCTAGGAAAACATTTGTACTCATCTTGTACTTTGTTGTTTTCTCCTTTGATATATATTAAGTCTCATCGTCTGCGAGCTAATGGCCTTACAGAGGCAACCAGATTTCGCGTTCTACCTTTTGTAAAACAACAACGACAGCAACAACAACAACAAACATTGAAACAAACCGTACATTTTAAGGCAGTACAGTATACTGAACATAAACAGAAACTTACGTTTTTAACTTAATAAATTTGTTCAGTGATGAAATATTTATTCCATTATTTAAGGCGTGGTATTTACACAATTCGGACGTTTGTTAAAGCTGAAGATTTTGTTATTTTTACAGATGTCAATGTTATTTCTTTTCACTTAATATTAATGAGATCGATATTTTTCACCTTAAGTCTCATACAGATTATTTGCCTGTCAAATTTAGTTGACGACATGTAGAGAAACAAATGTTATCGTCCACTGATGCAAAAAATACCTAGCTTGCAAGTTACCGGAATCACCCTTTTAATTAAGAAAATATTAAAATACGAGTGTTTTGTTTTAATTTTTTTTATCAGATTTATAATGAACCGAAAACTTCCAAACTAAATATAATGGTGATAAAATTCCACAAAATATTTGCATTCACTGCCATAAAAAATTTAAAAGATATTATAATGTTTCTTTTTTTGTTCAGCATATTTGTATAATTTGTATTTTTGAATCCATGGTTCAAGTTATACAACCATAAAAGTAAGTCATGTCTACCTCAATGAAACAGAAATTTATTTTCGCTAGTATTTTCCTCTTGTTCTTACTTATCTATGTAACAGACAATTATTTTCACTGATTTCCCTCTTGTTCTTACTTATCTAAGTAACAGACAATTATTTTCGCTGATTTCCCTCTTACTTATCTAGGTAACAGACAATTATTTTCACTGATTTCCTCTTGTTCTTACTTATCTATGTAACAGACAATTATTTTCAATGATTTCCCTCTTGTTCTTACTTATCTAAGTATCAGACAATTATTTTCGCTGATTTCCTTCTTACTTATCTAGGTAACAGACAATTATTTTCGCTGATTTCTATCTTGTTCTTACTTATCTAGGTAACAGACAATTATTTTCGCTTATTTCCCTCTTGTTCTTACTTATCTAGGTAACAGACAATTTTTTTCGCCGATTTCCCTCCTGTTCTTACTTATCTAGGTAATAGATAATTCTTTTCGCTGATTTCCCTCGTGTTCTTTCTTATCTTGCTACCAGACAATTATTTTCGCTGATTTCCCTCTTCTTCTTCCTTATCTAGGTGTGTTTCTAGTTGAAATGGTGTTCCACATTGCGGCCGCTATCGAATGAACATTTTTTTTTAAAATCTTTCCTCTGTCTGCAAGAAGTTTTCTTTGCTTTAGTTGAAATAGTTTGACTTTATTCTTTCCAACGAGAAAGTTTTTTCGCTGTCTAATTCTTCTTCTAATTATTCATTACATTCTTATTTTGGAACATACCATTTTAAACAGTGCAGTTCATTTATGATTTGAAGAATTAAAATTAGTGCGGCGATATTTCATTTTGTTTAGACTTCTGCATTCAATCTGCTCTATCTTCGGAATTGACATCTACAAAGCAATTTCCTCACCTCTTCTCTAAATCGTGCTCCACCCAGAACATAAAGGTAAAAATTGATTGCGGAGTTAAGCTGTGACCATAACGAGGAAAAAAACAAAAGTGTAATGACAGTTCCGGGTGACGATAAATTAACTTCTATTATCGAGAACATTATGTATATAATTCCGTATGGAGCTTGCGTTACAATAAATGCCAAATTAGTCATTAAGAGCGTTCGAGTGATGCTCTTTGAAATCTCTGCTTTCCTCCGGCTGGTGTTGTTTTTTATCATTGAGTTTTCAGCGCGTAACTTTATACAAATAAGTATTGTTCCTATTACGACAATGAACATAGGGATTATGGTTTCCATCATTATCAAAACTACATTCATTATAAAATATCCTTTCCAGATTTTTTCCTCATAAAAGATAAGCCCGAAAACAAGATGCACATTCACGAATATGTAATAAATAACAGTCTCCAGTATAATAATAAAAATAGGAATCAAAATCACCAACACCTTTGCTAATCGTAATGTACAAATTGTTTTAATCTTATGTGGGAAGTAAACACTTAAAACTCTTTCCATTGTTATACAGCAAAGAAAATAATGAGATAGTTTGGTATTCGCTCCTACTAACAAATTATAAAAGTGTAAAAATATTTTTATGGCTTCTTGGCTCATATTATGTTTTAAATTCCTAAAACACAACAATAAAATAGCCGGCGAAGTACCCAACGCAAAATCTGACGCAGCAAGTGCTATGAAGAAAACGGAAGTTGATGAACTTCTTATCCATTCTTTCGACATCACAATTATTGTCAAAATATTTGGGACTGACGAAGCAGCGGCCAGTATGAAATACAGGTAATATTGAACTGTATAAATTCCAGTGTTTGAAAACAAATATTTATAGTCATAATATTCATAGTGACTCCTATTATCATTATTCAAGTCCTCCATTTCCACGAGCAATTTTTAGATTTTTAAACTCTATGTTGTAACAGTTGATATGAAGAACACGTTCAATCTATTGTTTTCATAGAACCAGAGACAGTTTGGATTGCTCGGTCGATTTGTAAAGGTTTATGGGAAACGAACTTTAACCTTATGTTTAATGACTTACCGTCATCATATATGTATAGGCCTCACTTCTCTTACCTATTGGGAAGTTGAGATGCCGCCAATTGTTTATTGTCTATTTGTCAAGTAAGATTTTACCGATTTAGAAATAAGGAAATAAAAGATATTACTGTACCACATTATCTCCGAATTTCAGAACGAGGCATAATATGCTGGGCCGCGTCATTACACATTAGATTATAACGCAATGCCGAGAAATTTGACAAGTTTTACTGAATTACTCGACGCTTAAAATAATTGAAAACGATAATGTTGCCCTCGCTGATATTCTTAAAGAAACTGTGTATTTGAAACTGTTTATTGGGATGTTTTCAATCGGTAACAAAGCATGAAATTATATAGCCTCCAGGTATTGATGAAGTGACACAAATTAACAGGATGTTTATTCTACCCAGACAACTGCAGTATACTGAATCTTGTTAACAAGAGTAGACCACATAAGTCTGTCAGGTGCACGTTTACTGCCTAACAGTTTTCTTTAAGAATAAACTTAAAGTGGGGATAAGAAATGTTTTAAAAGAAACGGACAAAGCAGCGTTTTTCGATTTTTATTATTATCCTGAAAACTCACACTCGATTATTGCCGTAGATTAAACATAAGCCTTTCATAGATAAATTTCTTGAGTGATTGTCAGACAAACTTCATTAGCACAAAAATAGACTGAGGCACTTAAAGTCCGCCAGTTTTTTATTCTCTTTTAATTTTAAGCCTCAAACAAAACGATTGAGTCACATTTTGCTATTAAGGCCTGACTAGATAAACCCTATCAGGATCGAACATTTTTTGGGTCCAAGTACTTAAAAATTTAAAGAAATTTCGTCCAGATTACATAATTAAACCCATAGCATTCGCTATTTTTATGCAAGTCGGCATACGATGCCTCGTTCTGAAATCGCGTTTCAATACAAATCGGAAAACCCGTTCCGCGATGGAGCAATGTGAAAAGGGTCTATTGAATTAGATCGTTACATGCATCGCATACAGCGGCGCAACCTCATATATTTATCGTACTTAATCCAGTTTAAAGACTTGCTGTCAACATTTTCACAAAATGAATGTATTCCGTCCAGAAAGTCACCAAAATCGTTCTGAAAAAAAAATTCAAAACGTTTCTTCTTACACACACCTAACGTTCTAATTCGTCATCAATTCTCGTTTCTTCCTTATGCCCAGAAAGGGGTTAAAAAGAACTTAATGCAGAGAATTCTATGTCTTTTTAATGTTCATTATTTTGATAAATTCAATACCATTTACATTTACCACGGAAAAGTGCTGTGGATGCTGAAGAGGGTTCATAGTTAAACAAAAAAGTAATTCATGGCCATTTTCAGTTCGTTTGAGCTTTTGCTGAGCATTATGCACTTTCAGCACAATGTACAATAACTCATGTTAATCTTGTCCTATTAGTAAACGTTTTATCATAAATCGAAGCTTGTTTTTAACAATAAATGAAAATTTACGTGTCTTGAAAATACTATTTTATTTATCGACAAAAAGTTTAGAATTTTTGGTAGATGTATGTTTTTGCTGCACTACCATTTTAAAATCAATTTTTAAAAATTGCGGCATTTAAAGGAGTGATGATGGTACATATTGACATTGCGTTTGATTAATAGGAATAACACAGTTTTATCTGATGATTCCAAAGGGGTACATTATAACGAAGAATGATCAATCTTCGTTTGTTCATATGTTTTAAAAGTAAAATTATAATTTAGAGTAATCTTAAACATCATGAAGAGTTGCTTCTGGCTAAAAATCAATTTCTTAGAAATCTTAAGACATAAAGAGTAATGGCTTTCGGCCGAAAAATTAATAATGTTGTTTCGTGAAATGGAAAGACACGGAAACCTCAACTTTATTTGGGGCACGGCACGGGAAAAGGTACCTGCGGTCATATTTTGTAACATTTTAGTTGTTACTATAGTAAGAATGAACGTACAACTATCTATTATTTTTATGCCCCCGCCATGTAATGGCGGAAGGGCATATAGTGTTCACCCTGGCTGTGGGTGTGTTTGTTTGTTTGTGTGTGTGTCAGTGTGTCAGTGTGTGTGTATGTTCGAAAATCTTGTCCGCTCTGTAACTTTGTTATTTCTTATTGGATTTTAATATTACTTGGTTTGAATGTTCACCATATCAAGACGATGTGTCGCGTATAATACCCATGCCTGTACCTCCAAGGTCAAGGTCACTGTTACTAAAAATAGATTTTTCTTGTCCGGGCTGTAACTTCCTTATGAATGGAGGGATTTCAAAATAACTTGGCACAAATGTTCACCATGACAAGGCGGTGTGTCGCGTACAACACCCATGCCTGTAGGTCCAAGGTCAAGGTCACTGTTACTATTAATAGAATTTTGTTGGGAAAATCTTGTCCGCTCTGTAACTTTGTTATTTCTTATTGGATTTTAAAATTACTTGGTTTGAATGTTCACCATATCAAGTCGATGTGTCGCGTATAATACCCATGCCTGTACCTCCAAGGTCAAGGTCACTGTTACTAAAAATAGATTTTTCTTGTCCGGGCTGTAACTTCCTTATGAATGGAGGGATTTCAAAATAACTTGGCACAAATGTTCACCATGACAAGGCGGTGTGTCGCGTACAACACCCATGCCTGTAGGTCCAAGGTCAAGGTCACTGTTACTATTAATAGAATTTTGTTGGGAAAATCTTGTCCGCTCTGTAACTTTGTTATTTCTTATTGGATTTTAAAATTACTTGGTTTGAATGTTCACCATATCAAGTCGATGTGTCGCGTATAATACCCATGCCTGTACCTCCAAGGTCAAGGTCACTGTTACTAAAAATAGATTTTTCTTGTCCGGGCTGTAACTTCCTTATGAATGGAGGGATTTCAAAATAACTTGGCACAAATGTTCACCATGACAAGGCGGTGTGTCGCGTACAACACCCATGCCTGTAGGTCCAAGGTCAAGGTCACTGTTACTATTAATAGGATTTTGTTGGGAAAATCTTGTCCGCTCTGTAACTTTGTTATTTCTTATTGGATTTTAAAATTACTTGGTTTGAATGTTCACCATATCAAGACGATGTGTCGCGTATAATACCCATGCCTGTACCTCCAAGGTCAATGTTAATAAAAATAGATTTTTCTTGTCCGGGCTGTAACTTCCTTATGAATGGAGGGATTTCAAAATAACTTGGCACAAATGTTTACCATGACAAGGTGGTGTGTCGCGTACAACACCCATGCCTGTAGGTCCAAGGTCAAGGTCACTGTTACTATTAATAGAATTTTGTTGGGAAAATCTTGTCCGCTCTGTAACTTTGTTATTTCTTATTGGATTTTAAAATTACTTGGTTTGAATGTTCACCATATCAAGACGATGTATCGCGTATAATACCCATGCCTGTACCTCCAAGGTCAAGGTCACTGTTACTAAAAATAGATTTTTCTTGTCCGGGCTGTAACTTCCTTATGAATGGAGGGATTTCAAAAAAACTTGGCACAAATGTTCACCATGACAAGGCGGTGTGTCGCGTACAAGACCCATGCCAGTAGGTCCAAGGTCAAGGTCACTGTTATTAAAAATAGAATTTTGTTGGAAAAATCTTGTCCGCTCTGTAACTTTGTTATTTCTTAATGGATTTTAAAATAACTTGGTATAAATATTCACCATATCAAGACGGTGTGTCGCGTACAATACCCATGCCTGTAGGTCCAAGGTCAGGGTCGCTGTTACTAAAAATAGCATTTTCTCGTTTAGGCTGTAACTTCCTTATGAATGGAGGGATTTCAAAATAACTTGGCACAAATGTTCACCATGATAAGGCGGTGTGTCGTGTACAACACCCATGCCTCAAGGTCAGAGGTCAAGGTCACTGTTACTTAAAATAGAATTGTGTTATAAAAATCTTGGCTGCTCTGTTACTTTGTTTTGTCTTATTGGATTTTAAAATAACTTGATATAAATGTTCATTATATCAAGACGATGTGTTGTGTACAATACCCATGCCTGTAGGTCCAAGGTCAAGGTCACTGTTACAAAAAATATAAATTTCTTGTACTGGCTATAACTTTGTTATTAACAGAGTGATTTCAAAATAATTTGGCACAAATGTTCACTATGACAAGGCGTTGTGTTGAGTACAATTCCCATGCCTGTAGGTCCAAGGTCAAGGTCACTATTACTAAAACCAGACTTTTCTTGTCTGGGCTGTGAGTTTGTTATTAATATTGGATTTTAAAATAACTTGGTATAAATGTTCACCACGACAAACATGCATAGCGGGGGCATCCGTGTCCTATGGACACATTTCTAGTTTCATAAATAAAAGGTTATTTTGTTACACATTTTGACAATAAAATGGTACTTTTACCGTGAAATGCATAATACTTGTCATCTGATCAACTTCATGACGTCATTTTAAGGATTTGACGTCAACTGTCCGAAGGTACCGAAGACGCGCCCCATTTTACAAAATCATGTTTCTTATATATATTGTATTTGTAGAGCATGTTCAACTTGATGAATAAATTCAAAGATTAGGGCCTTAGATCATAAAACTAAGATTGAAGACCAGTCTCATACCTCAAGCATCTGATCGGCTGAAATGGCGACCAGTCTTAATTTCGGCCAATCAGATGCTTGGGATGGAGACTGGTCTCGATATTTAGTTTTATGACCTTAGGCCCGGATTTTGCGGACTAACAAAAATGTGCTGTCATTCTTTTTTACCTTAATATTATTGAGCGGATAGAATATTGCGTACATTATTCTTTACCTATTTGTTTCCAGGCGTTTAAATTGTTCCAAAAGTTCCAAAATCATTCTTGACTCGACTCGTTTAAAAAATGCAAAACCCGATTGATTGCGTAAAATTATTTAATTTACATTAGATGAATTACTAAAACCGCTACAAAATTTAGTTAGCACATATTAAGTAAACCAAATTATTTGACTGTGTTTATTTATTTTTTAACTGTTTGTTTCTTTCTATTTTTTGCATAAACATCTATAGAACGTTATGATTGCAATGAACCCAAATACCAAACACCTGGTAAGAAACATGTAATTTAGTTGTTGCAATGCAACTATTACCCAATTAAAATTCTTGTAGATCAAAAATATTACAAAGTTACCAAGACTCTAACCAGGCAATCATGCATAAATAAGTGTTTGAGACCAAAATCCTGACCTTTGATTTGTTCATTGTTGATATTTCTCAGTTTCAGCCAGTTTCAGATCCTAGGGATTTGATACTGGTCTCAGTTTTATGTTCTCTGGTCTTGGTATATAGAACGTTGGTTAAGCTTTTACGTTGTTGAGTTAAAACAAAAGTTGTTTATTTTGATGTGTTCAAAATATTGGCATCTAATTATTTTCTTTTCTCTTTCATTTTTCACCTGTCGTTCTCAAAGATTGAACCAAAAGAATGTATTCCAGTATCGATTTTCGTTGTTTCGACATGTTGACCTCTAAATTAGACAGTGGGAGATAACGAAAACAGGATTCGAGGTCGCCAAGCAGTTTATGACGTCAAATATTAAAAGTGACGTCAGAAAATGAATAAAGCGCGTAGCAGTAATATATATCGTTTAATCACTGTCGATTTATCAATTCTTTGCCTATGTACAAGCTCGATCTTTTTTTATTTTGAATCACGAATGGATAATTTACTTTTAACTATTTAAAGAACGTTTAAACGTAAGTTGCTGTTTCCTCATTTATTTTGTATTTGTTTTATAATTAAGCTAAACACATCAACTATAAATTCTGAGAGCTAACTCTGATACCGCGTCATTGTAGGTAAGTACCGCGGTAATAAGAAGATTTCCTAATTTGCATAAGCAGTGCCATCTATTTACATGTCTCAAAGGGCAAATCAAAAGCGAAAGTGTGACGTGTGCATCGGGACGAAAACTCGTAAGCAAGTCTTCTATTGGCCTTTCCGATAAGTGATTTATCTGCCCCTGAATACTCTTCTTGCACGCAGACTCAATGATGCGTATTTTACTTCCGGGGACTACTCAACGAGGAAGTAAATAGAATCATAACTGTTATTGATCGATGAAAGTTGGAATAAATGGAAAAACCACGAACAAAATGGATGAAGTACTGTTGTATTTGCAAAGGAATATACCGTGGAAAAGTAGTAGACGGCCGAACAATTTCTCTTCATCGATTTCCACAAAATAAAGCTTTAAAACGAGTGTGGATTACCAGATGTAAAACTGTCATGCCAACATTTAAATGGACAGAACACAAACGATTGTGTAGTGAACACTTTGTTGGGTTCAATGGTCCAGATGCTAGTCATACACTCCCAACGCTGTTTCCAACAGAGAATGGTCATACGAAGGAATTTCTTTCATCAGTATGTATTGATTTACCTGTGTATCAGTATGTATTGATTTACCTGTGTTTTAAAAAATTAGTATTTGCACATTATTCATGTTTAAACAAATGTTATGATTGAAAGTTGGGGGAAAATACATACTCGATGAGGTGGGGAATACCCCCCCCCAAATATCCGGGGTAAAACAGTGCGTAAAAAAACACTGATGATCTCAATAATACCAAGCTATAATAACATAAATTCCAGTATCAACTGTAACACACTGCATTGAAAATAAAATGTCAGCACCCTTTATGTGTAAATGAAAATGTCAATAAAGTAAGATTATTCACCTATAACAGTACCATTTGCACATTATTTCCTAATATAAATACTTTTTTTCCTCCAGAATTTAGATGAAAAACCTGATGAATTCATGGAAATCAGTATGTGGGACGACGAAGAGCAGTGTGATGAACCACAAATAAACTTGAGCCTTACAGACGATCACCACTATACAGATGTTTCTATATACCTACATGATTATTGTTCGGGTCCAGTTCTGACCCAGACAAACCCTAAATTTCGGTAAGACAGAGTACAAAATGTAATGCTAAATCACCTCTTAAAACATTGAAAGATAGTTGTTATAAAATTAAATAAACATATTAAACCAGTTATGTTTATCTATGTCTACTTCTAATTTGATGATAATTTTATGTATTTTAAATCTTAATGTATTTATATAAATGCATTTTTTTTTAAAATTAATTTTCAGTTGTATGGATACTCAGACGGAAAATTTAGCTACTATCACAGAAGTGCAGACTGAAGAAATTTTTGTGAGAGAGACTGGTGAAAGGGGAACTCAAGTACACTTTGAGATGAAGGAATTTGGGGTCCAATGTAACCTGCCAATACTGACATTTGATGATGTAAAGCATGATGATGAACTTGTAAGTTTCTACACAGGTATCCCTAGTAGACATGCATTTGAGGCTGTTTTTAATGAAATCAAAGATGATGCTGAAGTTAGAACTTCCAGAAGAAAACTTAATTACCAATCAACATCAGGTGGGAGGCCTCGGACACTTGGAGTTCTAACTGAGTTTTTTATGGTTCTGATGCGGCTACGGTTAGGTCTCCTGATAGAAGATCTAAGTTTTAGGTTTTGCATTTCATCATCCCAGTGCAGTGACATTATTGACAGATGGATAAACTATCTATGTGTACAATTGTCGTTCTTGGTTCAGTGGACGCCGAGGAGTGTAATTAAGACAAACATGCCACAGTCTTTCAAACAGAAATTTCCTAAAACACGAGTGATCATTGATTGTGTTGAACTGTTCAGTGAGAGTTCAAGTACACTGTCATTAAAAAGTATGATGTATAGTGACTACAAGTCTCATATGACATATAAGGCTCTTGTTGGGATTAGCCCAAATGGCGTGGTAACATTTGTATCAGATTGTTGGACTGGCAGCATCAGTGACTAAAGTTTAACTGTGAAATCAGGACTCCTTGATCTTCTGGAGGAAGGTGATGCAATCATGGCTGACAAAGGCTTTACAATATCTGATTTGACAACCCCAAGGGGCATTGAATTGATAATTCCACCATTTAAGAAAAAAAACTGTCAGTTTACACAACGTGAAGTGTATTTAACAAAAGATATTGCTAGCTTAAGAATTCATGTCGAACGGGAAATGGAACGAATAAAAAACTTTAGAATTTTACAAGGAAATATTCCAATTAATCAAGGACGGCGCATTTCAAAAGTGTTTAAGATATGTACTTGTTTAACAAATCTTTGGCCTCCACTTATCCCAGATGTTATGTAGTACAGTTGATAGTATAAATCAATTCAGGAAGCTGTCCATGTCAGATAGTGAAGGAAATATTTGTGAGAAAGTTTTGTAGAAATAATAAACAATGATTTTGTTCTTTAAATCTATGCAAATTTTAAAACAGTTATTTTTTCTTTAAATCTTTTAAAGTGGGCGTGATTGTGAAATTTTTGATGATTTGTTTGGTATTGAGGAAATGTTTCCATGACATTTATGTTTTGTATAGATCAGTTATAATACATATATTTCACATCTATATTGCTTGTGTGTTTAATTTTATCATGAAACAAGAACCTGAACTTCAACAACCAGGATTAAATAAGAGGCGTCTCCAATGCAGCTCAAGTTTTCCACTAGACAGATATTACATACAAATATCTACCCTCTTGGCCTTATGGTTTTAGACAAGACTTGGCTCTGGTGGGTATGTTAACCCTTTCATTCCATAAATACGCTATTTTACGCCTGTGCGAACAGTGTAGATCCAGATTAGCCAGCAAATGCATACCATCTAATCAGGATCTGCACTGTTGGCTGTTTTGTCAGAAATAACCTAAAAAAATCAAATATGAAAAGATTCTACAGACAGAGATTTAATTTATTTTGTTCAAGTGGCTTCAGCGAATGCAAGCTGATGGACACATGCACTGGTAAACTGGCTAACACTAAGCCATGAAATAAGCTCCACTAGCTATCGGCCAGTAAAGCTAAAAACTGTTTGTCGCAACACGATTGGCCAACATCTAAGCAACTCTATGGTATTCATTTCTTCCCAGCTGTAAACTTTGACAGTGGGTTCACAATCGCTCTTAATTACTTTCTGCTGATCAGTTTAAGGTGGTATCATTTGTCACAATATTCTGTTAAAGTGGAGGGGAGTGTGGTGACCTATTTTCATAAAATTCATGTTATTTAATCATTATAAATCTTCTTATTACTTCAGATATCAATTATAGGGCATATACATGTTACAGGTTAATCAGGAATTATAAAAAAATTAGAAATATGAAACAATTTTTCTCATTGCGTGTAGCCTTATTGCCGGGAGTCCAAACTTCCAAATTATCCACTATAGTATTAAACTACAGTCACAGGAAGGTTGTCTATATCAAGGTTAACAATGTCTTAGAATTTAGTTCAATAAACTGTACTAGAACAATAGGAAAACATGTTTCTCCCAGTGACTACAAAAGGAAAATTTGACATTCATGTTTCCATTGTTTATAACTATTGTTCTAGTATATCTGAAGTAATAAGATTTATAATTATTAAATAACATGAATTTTATGAAAATAGGTCACCACACTCCCCCCACTTTAACAGAATATTGTGACAAATGATATCACCTTAAAATAAAAAAAAATCCACATTGATCAAGCATATATTTACTCATGGATCAAGCACATACATATTTACATATGGATCAAGCACATAGCATGTTTACACATGGATCAAGCACATAGCATGTTTACACATGGATCAAGCACACAGCAAACTAAAGTATGTATCAAAGTCAACACAATTACTAGCACAGTAATACATAAGCATGTTTTGATCAGTTAAATATGTGCAATTAGTATGACTTGTCTGTGTCATCTGGATATATCTGTCAACATTAATTTCTAAAGAGTTGAAGACCTCGTTCAACACGCCTTGAAAACAGTTCTGGCAAAAAGCACTTCACGTAAAACTTCCGTAGTTTTTCACACATTTTCTCCCACATCACCTTGTCGAAATTAATTCTTTCCACACTTATACCAACACATGTCCACACAACAAAGTCACACCACATCCGACCCGATACACCCATCTGACCCTGAACCTGGTAGAAATACCGGTGTTTCCGTTTTAAGGTAACTTTCCCATCTTTCAAATAACAAAAAATTTTTTTGTCAATACAGCAATCTTCTGGGAGGGACATTCTCCATTTCTGTGAGGCTGGACACTTTATTTCTAGAAGACCCGTCGTTTCTTCACAATGGCTGCAATGTATTACACCGTCAGGACTTGTGCCAAGAAATGGATACACTGTTGATGTAATTAAGCCACATTTCTTCACTGAAATTCCTGGGTGTTTACTTTTCATGATCTTTAAATATGTCTTACATGCTGCCTTTTCATGGCGTTTCCCATATTCTGTATATGCATTTTGAAAATTGGTATACAACATTTCTTTCAGCAAACAATCAGGTTTAGTCATTTCCTTGCGTTTACATATAGCTCCGAAGTGTGACGATGTCAGTCTTTCTTTCCTTGCAGAACGCCACTCCGAAGATCCCTGATTGCGTGTTATTATTTCTATTTTCACTACAGTCTCTTCCGTAACAGTAATTCCATTCAAATGGCTTTCAAATGTCTTTACACATTCTTTACTTTCTAAGTCAATATTGTCTCTGAACATGTACAATATGTTGTTTAACACTGGAATACTCTCTTCTTTTGACTTGGATTGTTCAAAGTTTTTTAACCAACCAACATTCAGTTTGTGTTCTTCTAGCTTTGCCTTGAATCGTTCTACATTGACTGTGCATCCATTAATTTGATTGAGTTCATGGTCTTTTTTGACACTTAGCTTTCTTATTGGATGAGTTCCCATTCGTTGCTTTTTGAAAATCAGATCCTCGGATTTTTTCGGTGTCAGCTTTCGTTTCCTTGGTCTAGAGAAGTTGTTCCAAACACATTTCTGTGACGTTGGTGCAAGTTCCCCAGCATTCTCTTTTTCTGGCCTGTCAGCTATTGCGTATAGCAAACCTCCAATGTGGTTACAGCATTCACCTTCACTGGAATTTAAAAAAAAATCTACATATTAAATTTGGCAACAAAACTGTTTTTCCAACTAGGATTTTTTTCTTTATTCCTTTTGACTGACTACTGGTCTTTTATGTCAAACTTATAAATAAAAAGAAAACACTTTCTGACCAACTGACACTTAGTTTTTAAGCCATAAAAATGTTTTACTTTTTATATTTATTTATTTTTAATATTTTAGATTCAAGAAAGTTTGACAAATATGACAGTTTGATAAGTAACTTGCACTGTGTTTATAATGTGGCTTCAACACAAGGATCAACATGAACAAGTCACAAGAATTTATGTAGCTCTCATAAATGATTTATTACTATTAACATAAGAAAAAATAATTACCCAGCTGGACAATTACAGTATGCTGAATGGATACACCCAGTGACTTTTGACATCAAGACCCATGTCATTTATAGAAATTATACTAAAACTCACTGATTCTGGGCATGTTTCATCTTGGTGATTTCCTAACTCACTGATTCTGGGCATGTTTCATCTTGGTGATTTCCTAACTCACTGATTCTGGGCATGTTTCATCTTGGTGATTTCCTAACTCACAGATTCTGGGCATGTTTCATCTTGGTGATTTCCTATCCTAAAATAATCCCTGTTTCCATCGTGACATGTCAAAGTCTTCCGCAGAAATGCGGTATGATGTTACGACCCGTTTAAAAAACTATAGAAGCTGAATCGTGCCATTTTTTAATTAAAACCTTCGATGCTAATTAGTGTGTTTTTTAAAGAAAGCATTGATTTATATTTCAGTGAGAAGAAAAAGATGAATTACGACAGGGCACTGTTGCATACCGGGTAAGTGTTTCCACTTGATTCACCGGGGAAGCAAACTGATCTTTTCCCCAGAGAAAAAGATACCGATCACGTGTTATATGGAAAACATTGAGAAGGTACAGGATATATAGCGTCCTCACTGTTTGAATATTGACAGCAGCAAGTTTTAGGGTCTTGTATAAAAATAGCACAAAAAACAACAAAAAAACCCAAATACTTTACAAGAAGAGTCTGTTTTCAGTACATCAGATATATGTGCGTGTTGCTGATACTTTTGTGCTATACTGGACATCATACTTAAAATGTCAATCACATACAGAGTTTCCGCGGTACCAGAGTGGACAACCTTGCGAGTACCTGCGGCACACTATGGAAGTTTAAACGTCGATAAAGACTTAAAATGTTGTAGTTCTTCGAGGTATAAAAAGTAGAAACATGTAAGCTATTATTATTATTCTAATTTTGCCGCAAAGTTAACTACCGCGGTACCATCGCAGACCATTCTATATGACAAGGATGACACAAGGAATGGTAAAAATAACTCTGATTTTCATCGTGGTCCTCGTAATACAATTTATGTTATTGTGTGACATATGTTGATATTTAAATAAAAAATGTACTCCTAGTCAAATGGAATGAATAAGGGAGCTTTTTTGTATAGGCAATGTGAAATTCACTTTTACTGTAAAGGATTGTTAACAAAGCATTGGATTTCTTGTTAACACACGTTACCAGGGATTAAAAAGACCAACTTCGATCACTAGTTGCTCCTAGATATTTTTAACAAATGATTTTGCGCACAGTTGTTTTGAGTAATGGTTATGACACAATAACAACTCTTATTATAATAAGGGATCAGCTATTCTTAATTGTCTGCTGCTCACCGTAAAACTTAATGGCGTAACAATCATGTTGATATGTATTCTTCTTCTATTTTCTGAAACTGGGAGATGTTTGACTTTTTTTGAAAAAAAAAGAAATATGCATATCAGGAACGGAGACATCCAGCATACACAGCCTCCCCACACAGCCAAAAAGTAGAGAGGAAAAGAGAGCATGGTATTACAATCAGTTTCAAAATGGACGTCACAAACAAATAACGAAAGTGAGAACCAGAGGGGTTACCGCCTTGGAACGGTCAGTGGCAAAACAAATTGCCACTGGAGGTTTAAACCAGGTCCTAGGGTGCACCAACCTCACACTTGCCCCAACAGGTTCTCATATCACAAAACAATTACAAATTGTCATTGTGAAATAACTCCAACCCACCCATCGGCTCAACAATGTTGCATGTAAAAGCACACAAACATATAAAACATAAGAAGCTAAAAGCATTGCAAAGCCAGAGGGCGGGTACTCAATGATCTTACCGAGACAGAGCACCTGGAGTAAAATCAGCAAGAACACGATGACAGGGATAAAAGAAACAAATCGAGCTTCTAGGTTCTTTTAAGAAAAGTTTTCCCCATAAACCTTCATAAACTCTTAAACCCCTGCCACCGTCGTGCAACCAAAGAGGTAAGCATAATAATCAACTGTAGATGGGTTAATCATTGCAGAGCGCTGTAAAATATCGTGTTGGTAACCTTTCTTTTTAAATTTACAGATGGTTTTTTACGAATAACCGGGAGAAATTAACATTGCCTTTTATCTTCTTAAGTTTTTAAATTAAATCTCCATAATAAAACTGGCTGTTAAATACCTTGTTGCAATAGTGATTTTAAACTGCACCTGTATTTATGAATTCGATCTGGGTATCGGCGATGAAACTTGCAAAAGGTTTTCCTTAAGTTGTGATACCGATAACCTTGTTTTAAAAGTTTTTCTGTAATGCAAAGATTACGTTCATTGAAATCATTCACATCGTTGCAAGCTCTTGAAAAGCGAACAAGCTGTGAGATATAAACCCCGTAAGATGTTGCACGAGGAACATCGCCGTCTAAAAACGGAAAATTAACTATATTAAAATTAAAATCATCTCTTTTATCATATATTTTAGTAGTGACGTAACCATTTTCAATGGACAGATTTAAATCAAGGAAGTTTGCTTGCTTTTCTGAAGTGTTCGCTTTATTAAGCTGTAGTTCTTTAGGATAAATCTTATTAACCAGTGATGGAAAATGGTTATTTTCTATATTTAATAAATCATCAAGGTACCTCGAGGTGTTGTTAAAAGCTGTAATATATAATATCATCTTGATGTTTGGTAGAAAGAGATAACATAAAGTCTCTTTCATAACAGTATAAAACAGACTTTGAAGGAAAGTGATAAGTAAACAGCTAACACACTTCGAATATTGATCATATCTGATTGTTTTTTGTTACACGTACCATTGTTCATGAAAGCAAGAGCAAAGAAAAAGCCAGAAACGAACATGGAACAATAAACAACATATTTTATTAACTTAAGATATTGTAAGTTACAACACAATATAATATACAACCTTACAATTCTGAAATAGTCCATAGTAAATAAACACAAACAGTTGTAATAAAACAATTCTGATTTATAGTCCAGTCCACAGTAAGTAAGTCACCGACTCTGGATAAATCCACTTTCAGACGGTTCATTAAAGTTTAATGCATTAATTTCACATATAAAACCACTCCTAAAAACATTTCTGATAAACCACTTATAAATTAAGCACTAAAGCACTGTTAATTTAACAGAATTTCTAATCTAGTATCAGAAAATTGAACCAAAGACCAGACACCCATGATGTATGCATCTCTCCTATATACTATTAAAGAACATTCAAAGTCAAGAACTATCTCATTAAAAAAACGCTTTCATACTTCCATAACATTTAAAGTAAAAATAGGAACGTTCTAGTAACTCACAGACATTGCTTTTACAGCAAAAATCTAGAAACTCAAAGACTTACATTGTATCTCATTATGTAAAAACATGACAGATCTACAAAATTAATATATAACTGACCAAAACCATTACACTCACCCAAAGTTCTAATTGGTACTTTTTGTCCATATCTTTTTCTGAGAATGACATTGACATAACTCTTGATTCGAAATCAGTTGCCAGCAACAGTTTTCAATTAAAGATTTAATCTTGTTAAAAGTGAATTTAGATCAGTTAAGCAAGAGTTATCCAACATTTTTCTTAAAATGCATTTAATGAAATTGAAGGTCAAGCAACCAGAAAATTTCTCTAAACTTCTTGTTTTCTTTTTGTAGGACACCTCGTTAGTAGAAACAAACAAAAAATCTTATTAATCCGCATCTTTTTTTTTGTTAAAATTAATACCCTTCAACGTACCAAATTTTATAATTATCTCCCTTTCAATTAAAGATTGTTCTAATTTTTACCCTGCAGTATAAGTAAACGCTATTCGATTTAACTAAGAAAACAATTGATAATGATTGAAAAGACATTTTATAATTGATTTCAAGACCAAACAGTTCCTTTCACAACCTCTCTTAACATACGAAAGAAACGAAAATAGCATACATTGTAATCATATACAATTGATGACCAATTAGAACTTTGGGCGAGTGTATACAACTTGTCATTGACTTATATTGATCAAATAACCAACCGCTACATCCATTCAGCTTTTACATAACACTGACTGGTTAAAAGAACAAATTGACCAGCCTTTTTAAGACAACTTTTGAGATTTCCCCTGACTTGATTTGAAGACAGATTTAACTGTAACTAAAGGTCTTTTTTATTTTAGGACAGCCGATGAAAGAACTAAATAATTCAGTAGACTTGTCAAATCTTCCTTTCGTCAAGCAGAGAATTCCGTGAAGACAAGTATTAACAAAAAGAACAGCCCGTGCTTCTGCTCATGCGGAAAACATTGCTGCAACAAAGACCAGTACAAGATCGAGAGGGTTCTATTTCGAACAACCATTGGACGTATGGGAAGCGTCTCATAAAACACAACATCCAGAACAGATGCAGCAAACTATCTTATAAATTCAACCCGAATAGCTGGCGAACAACTGTCAAAACTGGTTCGTGATGCAAAAATCGAATATGTGAAGAAACTTGTATCCGCGGTAACAGAGGAAGACGCCAACTTCTGTCAAGGTGATAAAAACAGAACCATTTTACGTCACATGTCGTAAGATATTTGTTATTCCATCAAATCGAAGAAAAATACAGGAAGAGAAACATTAACAGGTCCTCTATGAGTCACACACAGCCTTTGTGTGACGTTAACTAAAGGAAATGATTGAAGTTCGAGATGATGATCGACGGAAAGACGCGATCACCGTTATTTATAGAACAAACTGACCTGCCTTTTAAAGACCACATTTGAGTTTTAGCCCTGTGTGGTCTTTGAAGACAGGTTTAACTGTAACTACAGGTCTTTTTAATTTTAGGACATCCGCTAAAGGAACTAAGTAATTTAATAGACTTGTCAAAGGTTCCTTTCGTCAAGCAGAAAATTCCGTGAAGACTCATTGAAACCATTATATACATGTACAACCCATGCTTCCGCCCGTGTAGAGAATTCCGTGAAGGTTTGTAGTTACCAAAAAGTACAACCCAAGTTTCTGCTCGTATACACTCACCGGCATTTCTAATTACACACTTTTTATAGACGAAAATAACTATCAAAATATTTGACTTTTTCTAAAATCTGAAAAAAGTAATTGGATTAAGTTTTAACAGCGAATTATTATAGCACTGACATTCTTAAACTAATTGCACAATAAAATAGTTCTGTGAAAGCATTTGTAGCGTAAATGACCGTCGCCGAATATGACGTCACGTGCATCGCGTTACGTCATTTTCGTACACTCAACATGGTATTCAATCATCGTAATATCAACGTTATGCCGTAGTTATTCTAATTAAAACAATTTAAGGGCAGTAAAATGAAGGTAAAGAATTGTAACTTACCTGTCTTACTGACGTGCCAGCTTGGAGCATTCCAACGGCACGCGCTCTCTCTACCAAAGTCATACGCGCCATTTTTTGTGAGTTTTTATACCGGCCTTTTTATCTCTGGCTAGAATTCTATAATTTTGGCTAAATTCAAACTTGCCTAACATTTTGTACATGTGTGCACGAGGAAAATGCTGATTTCAAATTTTCGTCTCGCATGAATGAACTCGAATGGGGATTTTCGTGTAACGTGCTACGATTAGACATCAACTCCAGGTACAACTCCCGTTATAACCAATTACCATAAACACCATGTTTTGATAGTTATTTTCGTCTATAAAAAGTGTGTAATTAGAAATGCCGGTGAGTGTAGAGAATTTCATAGAGGCTCGTTGTAACCAAAAAGTACAACCGATCCTCCTGCTCGCAGAGGGTACCGTGGAGACTCGTAATTACCATAAATTACAACCAATCGTTCTGGGAAATTTGAGGCCAAAAAGACCAGTACAAGATCGAGAGGGTTGTATTTCGAACAACGATTGGATGTATGGGAAGCTTAATAAAAAGTGAAATCAGGAATCGCCACACTGAGAAAGCAGCCAAGGACATGATTGAAGTTAGAGGGGACTTCAAGGTAAAGACACGATAACCGTTGAAGACAATGATTAAAGTCAGGAAAGGATAGCTTTTTACGAAGAAAAATACCGCAAGGAGGTGATCACTGTTCATGACGATTATGTACCAAAGGAGAAGATCAATGTACAAGAAGCTGATAAACGAAAGGACAAGTTAACCGTTTACGTCGATGCTAAACATATGGAAACGATTGCAGTACTGAACGATGCTGACAGTAAGGACACAATAACCGAGGCAGACGATTAATGTCTCCCTGCTTTGAAATATTGGGTATCATCCGTGGTATTGGAATTCACTTCAGTTGGTATGTTGACCTCCCTCGTTACCTTGCGTTCAGTAAATAATCATGACCAGGGATTTCAGTATCTTTTGAAAGCCAGGGGTCATCTGGCCCCAGTTGAAAATTTTCAAGGAGTCATTATCAGATCGAGTTATTCCTTATTTTCAGCGAACTTTACTATTTAAAAATTGCTTTAATTTCATTTATTTTTCAAGGGTCTAGCAAGAATTCTTTTCTTAAAATGCAATAAGCACAATATTTATTTTTATTCTTGCAAAATTAGAGTTCTTTTCCGAAATAATCTTGCATCAATGTGACCCCATACTCAAAATCAAGAAGGGTTAAAAGTGGAAATATTCAAATTTGCTTGCATCAAAATGCAAGAATCTGCTCCCATTGAAATCTCTTATGACTTGTTTATACATGTAAATTATCATTATCTGGATGCTTCACGAGATTCGACAATGCAATATTCATTTAATAGAATCTATCTGCTAAACGGGCGCTTTTCTTTTGAACTCCTGTTTAATAAAACATATATTAAAGTTGAATTTTAGAATATTCGAGAAACTTTATGATATTTCTTTCTTCTGGTATAGAAATAAATAATCCATTTGCCTTTGGGATAGAATGATGAAAGTTAACTATACTCTTTTCCAAAAGAAAGTATGCATTTTTGTTTTCGGTGGGTTTTGATTAACTGCTTTTTTAATGCCTAAACAATTGGCATCAAAACTGAGATAAGGTCATTTAAATTCAATATTAAAACTGTTTATTAAATAACTATACGTTATTAGCCCTATAAAAAAGCACCTGCCACGTTCAATAACACGACGGCCTGCTTTATAACAGGGCCATTATCATTAACACTTTGTCGGCCCCGGGCCAAAAAGTGTTATAGATAAAAAGCCCGCATTTGAGGCAATTTGATTGGCTAATAAGGCAGGGCCGAAAAAGTGATAAAGATTTCAGCAAGAAACTCTAGGAAATGGCAGCCATTTTGTTTTAACTCGGTCTATGTCGACGCAGAGATTATGCGTAATAAAATATACTTAGTTTTTAAACAGGAATTGGTTGACGTTTATTTACTGATAACGACTGAGTGAGAGTCTAAAACCGAACAAGTTATACATTTACAACGTGAAGATTTCACAAAAACACAAGCATTTTCTGACTTGGATCAAATACTTGTGGTTATTTAATAAAATTGTCAATAAATAAGTGATTTGATATTGACCCTGTTATTTGTCCTCGGGTCAGTCGTATTAGCCCTCGGCCTTCGGCCTCGGGCCAATACGGATGCCCTCGGACAAATAACAGGGCCAATATCAAATCACTAAATTATTAACATATACTCTGATCTAATCTTAATTTTGGTACCAATTATTTGGCGTTAAGAAAAGCAGTTAGTAAAACGAAGAGTATATAGTATAATCGTATATAGGATTTGATATTGTATAATTTTGACATTCTTTATCGGTTTCCTTAGCAAAATTAAGTTCGGCCTTGATATTATTTATTTTCAGGAGAATATCATAGTCAACCTTTGGTATCAAGTATTGCACAAAAGTACAAGTAGTTCTGAAAGTTGACATTTGATTTAACTTGGAAATTTTTTTAAAATAATTGAAATAGATAAGATATATTACGGTTACTGTAGTTGTGATGATGTCGTTGTTAGTTTTATTAGTTTTATTATTATTATCATAATTATTATTATTATTGTTATTAATATTATTATTATTATTATTTAATTATTATTGTTACTACTTCTGCTACTACTACAATTATTATTATTATTATGATAATAATCATTATTATTATTATTATTATTATTATTATTATTATTATTATTTTTGCATAAAAAGCAACTTCAAAGATCAGTTATGCTCAAAACCTTATAAGGGAAAACTAGTAATTTCCCATGTTCTTACACAAGAGAGTAATGTAAAGCTAATATGCTTGCATTGATTTTTCTGCAAACGAAGATTGTGTCGACACATGCTTGTCTGATTAAGTCCACATTTTCTTTTCATTTCGGACCTCTTTCAGATTCACAGATACAATTCACTATGAAAAATTCTTTACAACAATTATAAGAAAGAACTAAAAAAAGCGAAATCGTAACTTATATTACGTATGCAGCTTATGCTTACGTGTAAATTATAATTTGTTAAAAGCATCGAAAACTATTTTGTACGCAAATAGTAAGTAAATAACAATTTCTTACACTTGCAGTAAGAACTTGAACTTTGCACTAAAAAAATAGTTCTTGTAAATAACAATTACTAGCTGTTGCAGTAAAATGTTCTTTGCAGAAAATATTTGATCATACTACTACATGTAAAAAAACTTTATATTTTTCAAATAACAATTACTAGCCGTCGAGGTAAAATGTTCTTCGCAGTACATTTAAATATTTTATCTTTGCACTATAAAAATTTAAACTTTTGTAAATAACAATTACTAGACGAAGCGAAAATGTTCTTTGCAGTAAATATTTGATCTTTGTTCAATAAAAATTTACTTTGAGCTTTCTAACTGTCCACTTTAGTAAATAACAATTACTCACATCGGTAAAAATGTTCTTTGCAGTAAATACCGGTATATGACATCTGCTATAGAAAATTTTAGAATTTATTAATAACCAAGTAACCGTAGCTGTAAAATTGCTTTTGCTGTAGTATCTGACATTTGCTCTCTATACCTTACTGGTATCAACATTTAAGTAAATAAAAAACATATTAGCCTCAGCAATAAAATGCCCGTTGCTTCAAATGTTTGACATTTGCACTTTATAACTTTACACTTTCGTAAATAATAATCACGAACCATGGCAGCAAAAACGGCTTTTGGCATTATACATGTATACTTGACCGTCTGTTCATCAACTTGGCTATTAACTAAGTAAACTCCTTTTTTTCGCAGTTAAATCATGTCCTTCAGAGGTTCCACTAACCGCTGAATCTCAAGGAGCATATTTATCATTTTAGGGTATTCCGCCACTTAATAGCCAAAATACCCACTAATTAAGGCTAAAATGACCCTTTAGCTAAAATTACACGGGTCAAAATCAGGCATTTTGGAAACAAGAGGGCCATGATGGCCCTGTATCGCTCACCTGAGTACAAAAGTACTTTCAGCTTTACCTCAGGGCCAACATTTAAATAATGCTGGTAAAGGGTCTCTTTACTATACTCAACACGAAATATCTAAGGTCTAGTCGCATTAGTTTCAGAGAAAAATGATAATTTATGTTTTCCTATATAAATCAATGCAAACTAAGAGAACCCTGGGGCGTGGCCAATTTTGGCCCAGGGGACATAATTTAAACAAACTTGGAAGATATCCACAAGACAATGCTAAATACTATATATCTAAGCTGAAGGCATTGAGGTTTCCAGTAAGAAGAATTTTAAAAATTGCCCTTTTTACATATTAAGGACCCCCGCGGCGGAGCCAATATTGACCCCAGGGCTAACATTTAAACAATGTTGGTAAAGGGTCTCTTCACAATACTCAACACCAAATATCTAAGGTCTAGTCCTATTAGTTTCGGAGAAAAATGATTTTTCATGTTTTTCCTACATAACTATAATGTAAACCAAGAGAACCTTAGGGCGTGGCAGATTTTGGCCCAGGGGACATAATTTGAACAATCATTGTAGAGTTCCACTAGAGGGTGCTAAATGCCAAATATCTAAGCTCTAGGCCTTGTGGTTTCAGACAAGAAGATTTTTAAAGTTTTTCCTATATAAGTCTATGTAAAATGAAGTGACCCCTGGGGCGGGGCCAATTTTGACCCCAGGGAAATTATTTGAACAATCTTTGTAGAGTTCCACTAGAGGGTGCTAAATGCCAAATATCTAAGCTCTAGGCCTTGTGGTTTCAGACAAGAAGAATTTTAAAGTTTTTCCTATATAAGTCTTTGTTAAATGAAGTGACCCCTGGGGCGGGGCCAATTTTGACCCCAGGGAAATAATTTGAACAATCTTTATAGAGTTCCATTAGAGGGTGCTAAATGCCAAATATCTAAGCTCTATGCCTTGTGGTTTCAGACAAGAAGATTTTTAAAGTTTTTCCTATATAAGTCTATGCAAAATGAAGTGACTCCTGGGGCGGGGCCAATTTTGACCCCAGGGAAATTATTTGAACAATCTTTGTAGAGTTCCACTAGAGGATGCTAAATGCCAAATATCTAAGCTATAGGCCTTGTGGTTTCAGACAAGAAGATTTTTAAAGTTTTTCCTATACAAGTCTATATAAAATGAAGTGACCCCTGGGGCGGGGTCAATTTTGACCCCAGGGAAATAATTTGAACAATCTTTGTAGAGTTCCACTAGAGAGTGCTAAATGCCAAATATCTAAGCTCTAGGCCTTGTGGTTTCAGACAAGAAGATTTTTAAAGTTTTTCCTATATAAGTCCATGTAAAATTAAGTGACCCCTGGGGCGTGGCCAATTTTGACCCCAGGAAAATAATTTGAACAATCTTTGTAGATTTCCACTAGAGGATGCTATATGCCAAATATCTAAGCTCTAGGCCTGATGGTTTCAGACAAGAAGATTTTTAAAGTTTTTCCTATATAAGTCTATGCAAAATGAAGTGACCCCTGGGGCGGGGCCAATTTTGACCCCAGGGAAATTATTTGAACAATCTTTGTAGAGTTCCACTAGATGGTGCTAAATGCCAAATATCTAAGCTCTAGGCCTTGTGGTTTCAGACAAGAAGATTTTAAAATTTTTTCCTATATAAGTCTATGCAAAATGAAGTGACCCCTGGGGCGGGGCCAATTTTGACCCCAGGGAAATTATTTGAACAATCTTTGTAGAGTTCCACTAGAGGGTGCTAAATGCCAAATATCTAAGCTCTAGGCCTTGTGGTTTCAGACAAGAAGAGTTTTTTTTTTCCTATATAAGTCTATGCAAAATGAAGTGACCCCTGGGGCGGGGCCAATTTTGACCCCAGGGAAATAATTTGAACAATCTTCGTAGAGTTCCACTAGATGGTGCTAAATGCCAAATATCTAAGCTCTATGCCTTGTGGTTTCAGACAAGAAGATTTTTAAAGTTTTTCCTACATAAGTCTATGTAAAATGAAGTGACCCCTGGGGCGAGGCCAATTTTGACCCCAGGGAAATAATTTGAACAATCTTTGTAGAGCTCCACTAGAGGATGCTAAATGCCAAATATCTAAGCTCTAGGCCTTTTGGTTTCAGACAAGAAGATTTTTAAAGTTTTTCCTTTCGGTTGCTATGGCAACCAGAGTTCTGCATGGAATTGATTTCTTTGAACAACTTTGGAAGAGCTTCATGCAAGGAACATCCGTGGCAAGTTTCATCAAAATTGGCCAAGCCGTTTCAGAGAAGAAGTCAATTGAAGCAATTGTTGACGACGGACGACGCACGACGCACGACAGACATCAGGCGGTCACAAAAGCTCACCCTGTCACTTTGTGACAGGTGAGCTAAAAATGGCAAAAGGCCATCTCCGGTGTAAAATAGAACCCCTGTCCTCTACACAAACACTACATGGTTTGAGTAAATATCTATCGTAGAAAATAATAATCACAAGCATTTGCAGAAAATATTAAACCGCTGTAGTGAATCACCAACATTAGCAAATAAAATGCCCTTTGCATTAAATATTTGACTTATGAGCTTCATACCAAGCAACTTAACTAAATCACAATCATCAGCCTCAGTTAACAGTAAATGTTTAGAATGTCATTCGCAGTAAATATATGATCTTTGCTGCAAAAACCCTCCCTGTTTAGTAAATTAAAACACTCGCTTTTGCAGTCACTGCCGCAAATACCTGACCTTTGCAGTAAATAGCTGTCAGAATTTGCAGAACAAATTGAAGTAGATCCTTGTACCAGCATATGCAGTAATTTGTTCAAGCCACCATGGGTTGTGCCATCTCCATCAAAGTTCTTGCATATACAATTTAGGTCAACACCTTCTCAACCATTGGCTGGTTTTTCCACTTCAATTCAGATCTTTGTGTTCTTCGCCATGGGTCTTCATTAACTCAACCATACCAATCACCAGTGTTGTGCTCAATAACATTCTCGATTTTTATTCATCTTTGCCATTTTTGCTGTCCTTTCCATCACAGGTACTCGCCAACTATAACCTTTATCGTGAAATAGACAAAACTTGAGTTTTCTGGTAAAAATAACATGAAATTAGTCTAAGGTTTGCGGGGTAAAATTTATAAGGGTCTTCGTCATTGCACTGTCATTGTAAAAAATGAAAATATAAACATCTCTGTAACGGCAAAATGCAGTTCAATAATACTTTGCACAAATAATTGTTATTAATATATCTTTATTTTACATGCGTCAAGAAAAATTAGAACAGCAAAGAAAAATAGCTAGACCTAAACGAGCTCTAAAATTATATTTACATAAAGCCACAAACACTTTTCAGCTAACAAATTGTTATTTTAAATGTCCACATGAGTACATGTATAATGATCCTGACAACGATTTGCTGTGTCTTTTTAAAAGATTTTCAATTATGAAGAAAGAGAATCAACGTTTGTCACCAATTTACACTTTTACAAATATCTCCTATTGTTTGCATATTAAAGTCAGAGAACACAACATGAAATAAATGTCACTATCATATTACTCGTGTGGACATTTAAAATGATGTTTTGTTGTGTGTTTTTGTTTTTTTTGATGTTGTAAATTCATGTTCATAGAATTTTAGGGAATTTTTTTAGATCTAGTTAATTTTCTTTTCTGCTTAAACGCGTCTTGAAATATGCAAAATAAAGCTACATTCATAGGTATTTTGCCGTTCGAAAGATTTTAATTATATTTTTCCTTTTTACCGATGAACTTGAAATGATGACTTTAGACTGTCCTAAACGTCGAAATATTGAGAAACTGTCAACCATAAACTTATGTTTTTCATGTAATCATTTAACAGATGCGACAATGAAAGCAAAAAAAACTTATAATTTCTTTAAATTCTGGGTTTCAAGTTAACTTGTATTCAAACAACATATTTTGTGCAAAAGGTGATTATAACATGAACCTTTAAAGAATACGATCCTGTGAATTTTCGGAATATTATATTTTCCGAAAACTTTTTTTTCATTTTAAAAGCAAGGTACCTTTATTATACATCATTCGAATCTTGTAACTTCAACTCTTAATTTGGAAATTTTCATTGTGGAACTTTGAAAATTAACAGAAATATTGCCGAAAAACATAGTTAAAAAACATGCCGTTCCGACCGGAACGAAAATCCTTCCGATAGGAAATCATGTTTTTCCCGTCGGAATTTCACAGTTCCGATCGGAATCAGTCCTGTCGGCAAATTCCGATAGGAAACATTCCAACAACAATTTTTCCGATCGGAATTTCTCTATATACATTTATTCCGATCGGAATCATTCCCAATGGAATTTGTTGCTTATTTTCCGGTAGGACTCATTCCATTCGGAAATTCCACTTATGAAACAATGCAGACTTCGTTCGATCAATCTGTCTTACCTGACATTCATCGTTATACATTTATCTTATTAGAATATGCAATGAGGGCCTAAGAAATCGTCATCGTTCAATTTAAAAGTCCAAATAATATGATACTGACAAAAATATAATAATAATAATAAAATAAGTTTTTACTAAGTATTGGTTTGGCATCTTTTTACCGGACCCAGAAATTCCAAGCTCAACGTACAATTTCAATTATCACATATTTTATATATTTGTCAGACAAAAGACCTCGCATATTCTTGCCATTACGTATTATATTACTAACGTGGACATTTAAATTGATGCTGTGTATTTAGCTTAATTTCGTGTTAATATGTAAATAGAATTTTCATGGATTTTCAAATCTATCGAGTTTTGTTAATTGTTTTAACTTTGCTTAACGTATGAAAAAAGAAGATATTAATGAAAGTACGTGTGCCAAGTTTTTTTTTAAAGTTCATTTTGGCGTTCGAGAGTTTCCATCTTTTTTTCATCCTGAAACATTCGGCAAGTCGAAATCAACTGATCCAATTAAATGGTACTAGGTTTTAGCACTTATTTACAAATACAAATGGCGCATCAGTATATGTCACATGCAGAGCGCGCAAAACTATTGCCATGTGCTTTCTCAACCGTTAAAACCCATTAATGCGACACGAAGTTTAACAGTTACTTATCTAAACCGTATTACTACAATTATTACGAGAATTTGCAGTTCTTGCATGAACATCTATTTTGTATCTCTTAAGCGATGTTTGCCACCCACGTTTAGACCACGATTCATCTCTATATAGCAGTTCATACAAAGAAAATAAATCTGAGCAGCCAACTCAAGTTGGACAGTCCCTTGGCAGTGTGCGCAACCTGTTCGCAACCGGATAATACATGGTTTAGCATCAGATATAGCAGTGTGCACATGAAGTTGTTTTCGTGCGAATTCAAGTTCACAAACCTATATATCTCAACAAGAGAAAAATTGATTCAGAAAAATAGAATAATAGTTTAATATTTTGTTATGGTTCTCTTTTGATTTTGTCTCGGAGTAGTCCTTTACACCAGTTTTGATATTCCTGGCTAGTAAGATCATTACTGGGTCAATAGAGACGTGTTATGCTAACGACAACTTATTTGCATTAAAAGTAGTGCTACATGTCCGAATATGCTAATAGTTAATAGCTAATAAAATCCTTTTCATTACTTATTTTGACAACATATATTTATAAAATCGAGCAAAGACAGTCCTATAATTGCCCCGTCAACATCAACCGTAATTTCGTCAGTTATGTCTGCTATAAAAATTGTGTTCAACTTAATGAAAAAGCATTACTTTCGGGGGCAGAAAATTCTGTGGTTTTTGGTAAAATTACACTTAACTACACACGAAATTTAGAATCCATAGAAAATAAATGAATTCACTGCATTATTAATTATTGAAATTGTAGCTGTGGTGTACAGTTAAATTATTCTATTTCGCGCGGGTTTAATGTTCGCGTATTTCGTGCTTTGGCAAGAGCGCGAAATTTAACCCCAGCGAAATCAAACCATTTAACAGTGTTTCTTTATAGGAAAACACAGTTGCGCGAATTCATGCCCCCTCGAATTTGTTATTTACGGGGTTTGCGCGAAAATTCATCCCCGCGAAATATAATGATACTGCAAGTAAATTGTATTGACAGCAATTGTAGTACCAGTAACAAAACTGTAGCTTGAATTATCACTACAGTGAACATGGTGAAAGCTCCCATAAAGATCACACTGAAATTGAGAACAGAAATGTAGACCACCTAATATTTTGACCTAATAATGTTAAGCCCATCAACACTTTTTATCACTGATTTCATTGTTTATTAGTAGAAACGTCTTAACTGTTGAAACTGGTCATGGTAGAGTTATGGGACGTGCATGTGTTTAAACAATTGTTGGCATGTATGTAAGTGGCCAATTAAAAACTAAAACTAGGTTAAATTTTTCTTGTAAGAATGCGAGACAACATTTTTCTTGACAGATAGGTTATAATTATGTTATGTGTTTTTCATTGTAAATAACATAAGAAAAGTTAACTACTTCTTACTTCATTATTCATGGCTATTTCGAGTGAATTTTTAATTGGTTCAATTTCCGTTTTGATTATGATTGTAGCGATTTTCGCTCGCTTTATGTGATAAGGTGGCACCGTTTTACATTGAAAAATATTAAACATAGGCCTAAAATGTATAAGTAAACTGTATAAAAATTTCTTTGTGAAAACGTTTCCGTAAAATATCAAACGTTGTTTGAAATAAAAATTCGCTGCATTTTTTCTGAGGTTGGTTTTCTTAATGTGATTTAGATTTAGTTTTCTGTGTATTATAGTTGTATTAAATCTTTTTACCTACTAATAAATTAATAATATATTTCAACGCTTATATCTGACAAAACAATCAGATCCCATACATTTGAATAAAAGCGAGTGAAAAAATAAAACCTCACGGTTCATTTGTGCTGCTTATATAAAATAAACTTATAACATTCATTAAAATAGACATTGAAATATACATATCGAATGCATATATTCGAAATAATTGGTCCAGAAGCAACGTAATTTTGGGAAGATACAATTCTATATCGGCCATGCATTGACATCATCCTATTTCACATTTTCGCTCAGTATATAAATCTTCCTTCTAATCTTGAGATTTTCAGCAACACGTTTTTATTTAGCGCGTATTATCGTTAAACTGACCTGGGAAAGTTATCTTTCACGCATGCGCACTTAATGTGTAGGCGGAGTTTCACTTATCGCTTGATAAGCGATCGCTGGGAAGGTGGCCTTTACCTTTCTTTGAATCAAAATATCCTTATTAAGAAAAATAACGCTTTAAAAATGATGCGTTTGTAAATTATTTTAAAGATGTAAATAAGTTTAATTTAGACTGCGGATTAGATACCCCGTTAACGAATTAAAAATGTTTTCATGCAGAATATAAACCAACATTAAAACATTATTCAGGGCTAAAATATATCTTATATTTTACTTATGCTAATAAAACGTAAAAATGGCAGCCTCAAACAATTCAGAGATTATTTGCACAAATGTAGCTAATACGTGTAAACTAATAAACGTGTTTCGTAAGAGTAACTTTCTAAATAAGTTACATTTAAAACGACTTTTAATGAACATAAATGTGTAATGAACATGTGAGATATTCTAAATTACCATGGCGCAATAAAGAACAAAATTATTTTTATTTAGACAGCTTATCACTAATTTTAACGCTAATTTAAAGATTAAAAAAAATCAATGGAAATCCAGTATTTTTTCAAATTTTGGGGAAATTTATTTCTATTGTCCTCAACTAACGCGTCATTGAAAGGTTTCCTAGTAAGTGAATTTGCTACCATACTGAAATAAGGTAGCTATGTGAAATGTTGAATACATGTTTTTTCACTTAAGTAAAAAAACAACAATTTACATCTATATTCAAATATTTATTGTGTTGCATAATTCTACAGTTTATTGTCAAATCATTTTGATATTTAATTTTATAATTGACCATCTATAATATACATGGGACATGATAAAATAAATTACTACAAAGTTTTTTTTATTTAAATACGACTACAGGCTATTTGATTAATGAATTTACGGGCTTAAATCAGCGCAGCGCAGCCGCGCCACTGGCTAAAGTTGTAGATTGCTCATGTATAACCACTTACCGACTTAGAGGTTGAAATTATTATTGGTAAAATACTAGTGTTCATTTTATAACAGGGTTCAATCCGTCGGGTTGTCGTCGGCAGTAAAGAACGCGAAAACACTTTCTGTATTTATTTCTGTAGTTCAATTTGATTATTAATAACAATGGATAATTTAGTCTATTTAATTCTGTAAATAACATTTATGTCAGGGTTTTCACATGCTAAGTAAATGTTCAATATAAAGCTTCTAAAAGTAATAATGCAGTTCAGATAATCCTATAATCCTATAATGAGCGTTTTTCTGCTAAATTAATGTTTAAATTTAGTTCTAAGTTGAATGTTTTATTACACATGTAAAATCCCTCAAATTCCGATAAATTATCTGCCTCGAGAAAACATTACCATGACAAATTTAAGGGATATGGTTATAAAATTATCAAACCGCTTACAAAGTATGTGCAGCAATTAATTCTGCCTTTAAAGGGTATTGCTTTTCACATCTGAAATATTGATCGATGTCAACCCGAATTGCGAATATATCATTAATGACAAATGTCCATAGTTCCATATCTTATTTAGTAACTGACATATACTCGTATCACTGCTTCTTTTCCGTGAATGAAAATTGAAGTCTGGCTACACAGATCATTGCCAGTGTGTGTGCCACTGCAAGAGCAACAGCTTAACGAGCTGTTCCTGACGATTTTTTTGTAAAATGCATTATTTTGACCCGAAAAAGATCCACTACAAATGATGAACAAATAACTTCCTGTGTTAAAAACTCGATCATCATTTTCTTTAATATTTTTTTCTATCTATTTTCCATGATTATTTGTAATCACTTCCATATCTGCACTATCCTAATTATGTATTCCGACTATAATGTATCATTGAAGGCTAGAATAGACACTGGTCTGACAATAAGTTTGTTCGTCTTCTTATTTGTTTACGCATCATAACAAAATGTTTTCGTAGCCAGTCTATTTTCTATCCAACTGCATTGAGAGAGAGAGGATGTAGAGAGGGATGTAGACTGGCTTTAGATCAAAAGTTGGAAATTGAAGAAAACAAAATACTTCATAGCCTGGAATCCAGGGTAAGTTAAGACTAGACATTAGGTATGGCGACCGTCAGTACTTTCAATTCTTTCTTATGATCCTGTTTTTAAATCAAATAAATTGACTTTAATTTGACTCTTCACGTGTCATATTGCCGTATATATCGGTATTCCCTCAAATCATGTTGTCTAGAATTTCGTGGATCCGTTTGTTGTTGTTTTTTTAAACTTAAATGCTAAATTAATTGAAATGTATAATTGTAAATGCTGATCGGGTCTATTTGGAGTTGGAATAGGACTTTATTTGTTCAGAAATGTCTTGATGGTGTTTATTACATTACGTAATTGTGTTAGCTTAAGAGATAGTTAACTTCAACTTCATAAAGTTATCACGCCAGCTGAATAATGTGTTGAAATTTTATGCATAAAACTAAGACTCGGCATAAAATTACTTGTAAAATCGAATATACTTAAGGTCGAAATTCAGTTACCGGGTTAGCAATCGCCTAGTTGGAACATATTTTCGCGTGATAATATTTATGCGAATTTTCGCTCGTTTTCGGAGAGATCTCAACTCTACGATACCTAAAGATACATATTAATAAGAAGACCCAAAGGTATAAAACTGAGAAGGAAAACCAGTCTATGCTCGCGAATTCAATTTGTCAATTCTGAGACAAGTTAACTGATTATCGGATTGCTGACATGTGAGACTGGTCTCCATTCTTAGGTTCGGGACTTTATGTTATGATAAGGTTTTTTTGGAAAGCGGAACAGGTCCTAAAAGACACATCACAGTAAGCATCTTGAGTCTACCAAGGCATTTTAACGACTTCAGTGTAAGTGCTTTATTTTTATGTGATTTTATGTTTTCTGGAACTATTTTAAAAAATCATGCCTAAATTGAGTTGCAATTTAATAATCAAGCCAAAGTTGATCATTACAACATGATTTTGTACAACTGCATATTGTCTTGTTTTTGGTATTTAACAATTTTTACTTTCAAACTATCATAATCCGGAAATGTTTCTCCTATTTGAAATTTGATAGACATTTTGAAACTGTTGAATGAAAATTCTGGGGAAAAACTTTAGCACAAATAACATATTCCTACATCCATGCTTATTATTCCACTTAAAAATACGACTCCAATCTAGAATCAACACAGAATAATTGTGACAATATAAAACTGTTCTTTAATTTTAATAAGGACCAAATGATAGAGACATACCTGTTGTATTTGAGTAACAACAAACAATACGCTAATTACCAACCCTGTGAACGGCGGCATTTAACAAAGCTGCTGTGACATATTTAACTGCAAACTGAGTAGATCAATTAATATTGATAGTTTTACAAGTTTTAATTGTCGAAACATCAGAGGGCAAGCAAATGGTGCTACTATTACGTCCATTATTATTTCACATTTGAAAGCATTTTTTCATAAAAGAAACAAACATTTTTACCAACTTCCCCATTTTTGCGTCCGATGTTCAGGTTTAACACAATTTATTATCAATTATTTATTCTTGAACCGGTCGAGGAGACAGTCCTACCTGTATATTCTCCTAGACCGGAGCCGGTCGAGGAGACAGTCCTACGTGTATATTCTCCTCGACCGGTGTATTGTGAAATCCGTCAGCCCCATGTGATCCTTCAGCGCGCATGCGCAAACCAATGTTGATATCCGGCGTGGGAAATGTCAGACCAGCAACAGAATTTGCCGATTATTTACTTAATATTTTTGTAGGATAATGCCGTTATACGCCAAAATGGTAAGATTTTATGAGGTATAACATGACTAAGTTATGATATTACACTGACACTTTATTTGGTTTCAGAAAATTTCAGGCAAAAATTCATTCATTCAACGGATACTGAAAGTGAAAGTGAATAGATATACGCCTTATTCTCATCGATTCGAGATTTCCCATCGATTCGTTACGTCATAAAATGGCCAGAATCGCCGCTCGTGCGCTGTAAATTTCGTCCGAGTACTACGCAAGTTTCACTGTGAGCAGTTTCCAACGCATTAAGAACAATTAACATGCGAACTAAGCATGTAACCCCTCTAAATATCAAATTATATTTGCCTAAATTACAATTTCCTTTAGAAAATTACTGTTTTGTCCCAAATTTCACTAAAAAGCAACATTCGCCCGCTTCTGTTTTAACACCGCCATTTTCAAGGGAAATCACTGTGAATAGTTTTCCAATAAAACGACCTTGAACTACGTCACAGTTCATAAAGTATGTGCCATAGAGCGGAACGTAGTCCAATTAAAAGCCAATTATGAAATGCTTAACTGGGCGCAGTGTGACACTAGTGCGAACAATGGCATTCTGTACGAAAATCCGGGTAGTTAGACGACGCATAGTACATTCCTATGCCCCAACTGTGAAAATTAGACAATCCAAGATGATAGTTTAGTTTTGTTTCGGTGTTTTCAATGTTATAATTGGTCAGTTTCAGTTAAATAAAACTGTTTGTTTTGTTTTAGTTGACTATTGTTCATATGAAATGTTGTTAAATTCTTTAATGGTTACCAACTTCAATATCATTAAAAGGATTAATTCGCTCCAAAATGTTGGATATTTTTTACTACCTACTATTAATGGAAAGCAACCTTCAATTTCTAATCCGAACTGTAGCGCGTGCCCTTACCTGCTGTCAACATTCCCGTCATCCAATCAAAATCCCGAACCGATGGGAAAAACTTTGACCTGCGATGATTAGCATGGTTGACTAATTCAGGTACGATTTTTTTTCAACATTGAGATTTTTAACGAGTTTTTTGTTGGAATTGTATAGTAAAATGGTTTGTTTATACGATTATGTTTTAAAATGGTGTGTTTAATTTGTTTGATATGTTTTATTATCTCTTAATACCACATAAGCGTCCCGAATCGACGAGAACACGGCATATACAATAGTTGGGTACGGGGGGGATGGAAATGGATTTATTATATTGGTGCATTTCGGATGAGATATTTTTATTATTGTTGTTGTATTAACCTGCTTCTTATCTTATGAACAAAACAAAATGTAAGACAAATGTGTGAAAAGTAAAACAAATTACAGCAAAAAAGGGGTTTTAAATCGTGAAGCAAGCCTGCCAAATCTCCGGATTTTATCCTGAATCTCAGGATTTCAAGTTACTTCTCCAGATTTCCGTGTTTCTAGTCAAAATCTCAGGATTTCAGTGAAATTAAAAAAAAATAGAGTAATTAAACCTAATTTAAAAGTTGTACATTGAATGTAATAGTTATTCTTGTGCAGCTGCACATTTCAAGTTTATTACGAGATAATGAGGATGTGGTCAGTGACATGCAGTCTCAATGCCACTAGCACAACTGTAAAATAACCGCGTGCCATAAACTAAACAAGGGCCTCGATTTATCTAATTATATTTACGTTGCATGTTCATTCTAATATTGTCAAAAAACAGGTCTTAACAGTTAAAAAATTGAATGGAAAAACCTAAACAAAAACAAGTTCTTTAACCATTTCTAACAAAATTGGCAGAATTCATTTATAAAATTCTTTGAAGAATATAATTGTAAAGAAGAATATGAGAAAAATATCATCATCAACAACAACATCATCATCTTCATCATCATCATCATTTTTGTTAAGTCACAGTCATAGTGAACAGCAGAAACAAGACAATAAAACAACATCATTGTCGTAATCATTGACATATATAGACAAAATCTCCGGATTTTTAATGAAGAAGTTTTGGCAGGCCTGGAGAATAGATATTAATTGACTGAATTTTTTTAATGCTTACAAGGCGAAATAAACCTTTATTCAATCAAATATGCCTGAGGAAGATGTTTACATCCAAATAGGCTTAATAGACCCGTTTCCCAATACCGTTGTAATACATGTTTTTATCACTACCAAATTATAATATATTTTCCCATAAAATGTGTTAAATCTGCTGCTTTCATAATTTTTTGCTTTTGAAATGTTATTTCACATTGAAATTTTCTACTGGTTTATTAGTAATTTCATTTGTCATCCATTTTGCGACGTCTATTTTTGACATACCATCTAGTCCCGAATGGTCTTTGCAACTACCCATTAAAAGAGGTTGAATACCTTTGATATTGATATTCATTGCCAATTTACAATAACTCATTTCTCTTAACTAAGGACTTACAATTCAATAAGTGAAATTGACCTGGCAAAGTAAAAGTGAATTATAAGCAATAGAACTTTAGTTTCATAACATGCAAACCACGTCAGAAATGATCAAATGTACCGTTGACCCTGACCTAATTTAGCAACTCTCCATTTCTGACCCAGCTGGATGGTCAACAGTTTCACCGCTATATTGGTCATACCGTCTGGTTCTTGGGTACAATAAGACAAACAAAATGTATCATTTCCAACAGAATCAGACGGCACATAAGACCCTGGAATTTTGACATTAATTGCTAAGCGTGTTCAATAGAAGGTTCTGTTTCCAATCAAATAAATATGAAGAAATGCATACATTGCTTCTAGTTTTCTTATTTACATCACCCATCAATATCAGATTCTAATTAAACACTGTTGGTATTTGTAATGCAAACAATAACAAACAATCAAACGTACATGTTATACATGTTAAACAATAAATATTGTAATCATAAGAATGCCATCTTTTAAAACACATATTTAAACGATAAAGCGTGATACAGAAAAACTGCAACATACAGTTACATACAACGATAGTTTTTTTAAAACAACTACGTTAAACTACACACAATTACAAACATAATAAAATAACATGTTAAATAATTATAAAGAACTTTAAAAGAATAAGCCTCAGTGGTACACATATACAAGTCACGTTCCGCGCCCACCGTTTTAACATATGCCGCCTTTAAGGTGACAAGTTATCAGTGCAAAATGGCTGTATTCGCTCGTTGACTTCCCTAGCTACAAATATGCGAACCAAAATTAAACCACATGCTTGGAGAGCCATACAACCATGGATTCACCATGACCATAATTACCTAAATACCCGGTATTAAACCCAAAATCTACAACTGGAATTGACCTGTAAAACCGTGAGAACACCATAAACATTACATGACTGTATAACCTAAATACATGATAATAATCTTAGATATCAGCATACCATTCCACTAAATGTAAGAACTACATGACTTGTATTACGGTCTACATGACCTGGCGACTAATGCCATAACCCGTTACGGTTTCCACATACAACTGAAAATATTAAAGGTAATACAATATATAAAGTACATATAACATAATTATAGGTGATTTCACGCTTTTAAAAGATATTATATACCAGAGAAGACTTTTGTCCGTAGGTATATATCATCTTTTAGTACTGGCCCCAAGATGATAAAACTGAGAATGAACAGCAGTCTCAAATCTCAAGCGATCTGGTTGGCTGAAGTGGTTACTTGTCGCCGTTGCAGCTAATCAGATGATTGAGATTTCAGACCGGTTTTTAATCTCAGTTTGATAAACTTTGTTCCAGATTTAATGTAAAATAGTGATCGGTATGAGGGGTTACCTCCCAACTCCAGTCGTGAAATATCAAACATCGCAAATTTACAATAATAGGTACTCCTAACGTAACTCCTTATACAAAAAGATGAAATGGGGCGCGTCGCGGGAAAAAGGTGCCTTCGACAGTTGACGTCAATCCTTAAAATGACGACATAAAGTTTAACAGATGGCATTAATTATTATGCATTTCGAGGTAAAAATACCATTTTAATGTAAACATGTGTAACCAAATCACATTTTATTTATGAAAAAATTAAAGAAAGTTGTAAGTTCACTCTAAATATAGTAACAACTAAAATGTCACAAAATATGACCGAAGGTACCTTTTCCCGTGGGGTGCCCCAAATAGGCGTATTAGGAATGACAACATGCAAAAGATATAACCTTCCCCACGCCAGAGTAATATCTAAACAAATATAAATAATATGAATTCATTAAATCATTGAGACTACTAATAATTTTGTAGATACAATAAAAATGTGCTGAGTGATTAAATTCTACTTGAAAACTATTCAGGAAACAGAAACTGAAAAATGTCCTTTGCAAAAATATGCTGAAAAGAAATACTTTAATATCTTATTTTCATCAACACAAAATAATATAAAATAACAATAACAAACAACACAATTTATGAAATTTTTTATAGACAAAGAACATAACCAATTAAAATCAAAACACAAAAAAGCCTTTTATCGTTGCTTATCGTCTAGTTTTCAGTACCTTTCAAATTTTGATCATAGTTTTTAACAGCTATGCGCATGAAAGGAACCCCCTGTGACGTCATAATTTTCTCACAGTTTCTCTGGCAGCTGTCAAATTTGACGTAACGGCCGAAATGAGTGCAGATAGTGTTAATTAAAAACTTTACTTTTATTTGAAGATACGGCTGTCCGTATATTTGTAGAGATTCCGTAAAATGTACTAGACGGACAACGCTTCTATTCATAGGATTTTATCAATATTTCATTGCGTTGTGTCACACCCGAGCTCTTCAGTAGTTTTATCTAAGCCTCTTCATATTATTTGATCTCACGAAATTATCGAGAAGTATGATTGATACAGGAGCGAATAACAGCACGCTTTTTACCAGCAACAAGCTTGTATTCACTTCGACATCATAATTCAAATAAGTGTGTCTGTCCATTTAAGTTTGTGCGCGGCATTCATTGGGGCCACGTCGTAAAAGTTAAAGTTTATCCTCGCAAAATGGGAACAGTCTTAAAAAGGCTTCATTGCTGCAAAGTGCAAGTTTAATATAAATAATATAGATCACTATTTACAAAACTTATACCAACACTCTATGAAAACGGTATACTCAAAACCATGGGCACTTCACGGGAAAAGGTACCTTCGGTCATTTTTAGTGATATTTTAGTTTTTACCAAATTTAAAAAGAAAGGATAACTATAAATCAATTTTTTATAACTAAAATGTTATTTTGTTACACATTTTGACAATAAAATGGTATTTTTACCGCGAAATGCATATATATATATATATACTAAGAAATGTGGTAAGTTACGGGTCTAATTTCGATATTACACCTTTATGTGAGGTGCTATAAAGTAATGGGGTATATATGGTACCCCGTAATTTTCAATGCCATTTCTATGCATATTCGGACTTCTTAAAAGGGGCAGTCGCCGCCTTTCAGAAAGGGTTTAAATCGATTTTGCTGTAAAAAATATGTATATCCTCTCTTTTTTCCCAATCCAATACCATCGCGAATCCTCTAGCGCAATTTGAAAAGACCTACTCAACCGCATCGCTATTATCCCCGATCCGCGCCATTTCTACCGTGTGACGTCAGTGGTCACCTATATGCGCGCGCATCCGGGAACCGGAACTACAACTGTCAAGAAAGCACTTTCGCGGAATATTTGACAAGCTCAACATCTGCAGCCATTCTGTGACAATTTTATCGCTTAATAATGTATGATTTGTTGTAATTGCTGATAAATGGTGGAATTATTGCAACGCTTTGTTTTTTAACCGGAACGTCGCATTTGAGGAGTGTTGTGCATGGACATAAACATAAATTATTTGGTGATTTGGTCATTTTACGATGCTTTTCGCGTAGCTCATAGTGACAAATAATTCTCTAGACGTTTTGAATAAAAGATGCCTTTCAAGTGTATTGTGCACGGATGCCGTAATGGTGAAAAGAGTGGGGTGTCATTGCATCGAGTTCCTAGTTGCAAGTTGGATTTGGAATTGCGGAAAAAATGGTTGTCAAACTGTGGTAGAATGGACCTACTGTTCAAAAAGTGTAAACATGTTGTTTGTAGTAAACATTTCACTGCATCATGCTTGAAAAAAAATTTGCAAGTGGAATTAATGGAAAACCGATTGCAATACGATCTGATCAGAGGCTCTGTTCCGACTCTCTTTCAGGTAAGTGTGTTTATTTCTGTTTTTTACCCAGTAAAGGAAGACAATTTTTATTTCATGTAATACATTTGTATTTTGTATACCAAACGTAACAGGTGGTTGTGCTTCCTATCCAGTTTCAATCAAGAACAGTAATCAGTTCAAGCTTTAGGTTCTTTGAGACATTGGCCAAACTTCTATTTTGGATAAAAAAGTAATATATGCATATCAGGAATCGCCACACTCAAAATACACAGCCTCCCCACGCAGCGAAAAAGAAGAGAGGAAGAGAGAGAGCGCATGTTTTATATACGTATGTCAATTAAAATAGGACGCCACAAACAATTAACGAAGAAGAGAACCTTTGGGGATACCGCCTTGGAACGGTATAAAAAAATGATAAAAAATTTTAGCATGTTAGATATAACAGCCTGATGAGAAATGAAAATTTAATTTAATACATAACCCATGAATTCATACTGTATATTGACGTCCTTCTGATATGTTGACTATTTTCTTTCAGACTCCTTGGGTAAACCGTTATTTAATTTTTATCAGATAACCTTATTAAAATATTCCCCGGGGAAAAAAATAGTAAAATAGCACTTTCAGTTGCAGTGATACAAAACTATAACTGCATGAAAACAACAAAAAACAACAAAATACATCTCATCTTTGAATTTCACTCTGTTCAGAACCCAAATGTTCATCATAAAGATGTTTTTGTATAAATCCAACACGCATCAAATCATGTTAATGTTTTACCCATTTTCCAAAGAAACGGTTAAAGTTTTTAAAAAAAATTAGTCAAAGAAGACCACCTACCTTTCCTTATTCAAATAAACCTTGAAAGTACTGTCATTCGTCACAGGAACATATAGGTTATTTCTGACCATGAAGCGAGCAGTGTAAATAACATTTCAGACATATGTATAAGATTCCTACTTTAAGGCTGTGTGTGCATTTTGGAAGTGATATAGAAAACATGTTTCGAAAACCATAATTTTCTTGAGCTTTTACAACATATTAGCTCTAGTGTGGCATATCTTCCCATGTTGAGAAGATGCAGTATTTTCTTGTGTTACTTTCTTTCTGGATCCTTCCTCAAAGTTACTGGGTTTCCTACGTTACTACATGTACCAGTACATGTATATTGGTTTTATCCAATATGCGATAGAAGTTTAGAGTTTAGGTCAGCTAACATATACAACTGATCAGGATCTGAATCACCTTTTGGTTGGTAATAACGAAATCAAATCAAAATGTGAACAGTTCAGACCACCAGTTCTAAATCTACAATTGTCATTGATGAGCTATCAACCATACCCATGGGATTATTAGGTGAACGCTTTCCTCCATATACATGCCTTCATGGCATGGACAGACAATGTAGATCCAGATCAGCCAGCACATCAGTACCATCTAATTAGGATTCGCTCATGATCTGCACCGTCAGATTAGGATCTGCACTGTTCACTTTTTTATATTTATAAGGTTATTCTAACCAAAAACCAAACAGTGCAGAACCTGGTCAGAAGGCACAGATGTGCTAGCTGATCTTAATCTACACTTGTCACACACTCGCAAATAAGCATGGTATTATATGTAGTTAATGGTTAATATAAATTGCACTAAACAGCCATAGTAAATATCATAGTCAAGAGCAAAAATAGCAATTGTTATTTATCATTATATTCTGTGTCAGATTAAATTTTATAGGTGCTTACTTTGAATTGATCAGTGAGTCATGACATTACTAAATAATATGACATTACTAAATAATTTGAAAGAAATAAACTTCTATGTTCCCACTCCAGGGTAACTGTCATAAAAGAACTAAAAATACATGCGTTATATTGGCAAAGGCCAAATATTTGAATTTTAAAACATGCATTTGCAGAGGCTTGTAACAATTACTTTATTTTTTTTTAACATGCTTATACTAGAATTGATTTTTGGTTTAAATTACTTTTGGAAAACAGGGATCATATGAACCCATTTAAGAGTTGCAATGGTTTATGATTACATCATCAACAGTGACTGTCATAATTCTGTGATCTTTTTGCTGTATTTTTTAATGTCAAAAATAAATGTACATCATATTGGAAATGCAATAAATAAAATAATCATTTTAGCAAATTTTAACATTTACTAACTTTACTTGCATCAAACTCATACCCAAATGAAAGAATCAGGGTCAAAATTGGTAAAAAATCTTAATAAAATATTGATGTGCATGTTTTGAAGCTACAGACAATATTTATTATGTAAAATAGGAACTATTTGGATAGCTGAAAGGGTGACCCAGCAAGTGTGTCTTAAAACAACACTGGGGCATCAAAGTAGCATAATGATGGCCTTTTAGTCTCTAATTTGGTGCCCTCAACAAGTTCCTTAAAACAACACTGGTCCTAATCAGTGCATTATCAAAGGAAAACTCTCCCACCAGCTGATAAGATGTGCTTTACTTTAACAACCTTATCTAAAATTATGTAATAACACTTGGGGACAGGGTATTGTCCTTATTTGGAATGTGGTTTATCCTTCAGAGTTGTCAAATCCATATTGGCCCTCCCACTTTCTAATCAACCAACCAATCACATGAAGTGGGTGTCAGTGTTTTGCTTGTAGTCAGAAAACTGTTCAATTTATTGCACTAAAGATGTTTAGAGATATGAAATGAATAGATCCCATTTAAAATTATTCAAATGATTAACAACATGTACCTGCACTAATCTGACACTTTTATTGTGTGTAATCTGATAATGTTAAGAAGGCAACTTAAATGAAAAAAAAAAAACTTGTTATAATTATACATTTAATAATAATTTCCCACATGCCATGTAATGCATTGCAGACTGGTGTGATTTTAAATACCAATTAAAAAAATTGAGTAAATAGTCACATCATATTGATTTATTTGCAATAATTTGATGCTATTCTCTTTTTTTAATTATTATCCCTCCCAACTACAATAAATATTATAATGCCATTACAGTTAATAAAATCAGGCTATAAGTTTCATCAGATTTATCTACCTCAAACTCATTGGAAGCTACAAGTTTGATATATACTTCATGTTTGCTAGACGGGAAGTGGGCAACTATGTATTTTTATGTTTTATGTTTACTTTCTCCTTTGGATATATCATTATAATTTATTTTCTTGAACAGTTATCATCATTTACAATGTTTACTACTTTGTCAAAAATAACAAAAATGAAGGAGTGACTCAGATCTAGATCAGTCTGCAGTGATGTGCAGGATGATGTGGGCATACACTGGTCACATATCATATGGAATAAAACAACTCTTTGATTGTATAGAAAGACAAATTATAAACAAAATCATTTTTTGTGTTATTGGCATTAACAATATCACAAATACCAATGAATTGAAAATGTAATGGCCGTTCACTGCCTTTAACTGCAAAATAATGTAATATTCGTTAGAATACATCTTAATGCTCCCAGAGATACATGCATGTTACATAAATTTATTAAACTAATTGATATTAATATTGAAAGGCAACATTCTAATGACATTGTGTCGATAATTCAGACACTTTTTGAAAACTGCTGTGCTTGGTCCTGGTGGGGTTTACATTTCATAAGCACAAATAAACTAAAGCACTAAGTTAGTTAAAGTAACAATTAGCAACTTTACTTTATGGATACAGCTGATATTCTATGTGGAACACTGTGAAGGTTGACAGCACTCTCTACATTATTGAGTCTGATCAGAATCTACACCTTTTGCTGTAATTCAGATGTATTCTAATAGAGACACACATACTATAGATCATAATCAGACTGCAAAATGTGAAGCTGATCTGGATCTACACTGGTCACACGTACACCATTCTAAAGAGTATCACCTCGTTTCCTCATTGCTCAAACCTTTCTGACAGGTCTGATAGTACTTAGAAAACTAGACCAAATGAATAGGTAAAAACTATTGTAAATAGTGGCATGTTGACTGACTGTGAGCACTGCTTAGGGTGTAAAGTTTACTTAATTATGTGCTTTAATTTCCAGAACTCTAAATGGACAGTGTTTGATGAAACAGTTTTTTATGAGAACACCAACCGGCCAGAACTAGATGTCACAGAACTGCTGTACGCTTCACCACTTGTAGAGTTTCCACATGAGGCAGATCCATGGTTGGAATCAACACATACCAGCTTTGTTTCTCCAGTGATGGTAATATTCTCAGTAAATTAGATTATGTTTAATAATTCATTTTATAAAAAAAATATTATTCAGACTGAAATCACCTTTATAACCAGTACCAAAAAACGAGCACACAAGTCAGATTACACTAATTTGCACGTCAGCACCAACATGACTATAGAGATTATGCAAAATTAATTGGCCTTGAAAAAAAGAAGTTGCTTACAATTTCAACCAGATTACCATCAGCCCTTGAATAAATAACATTACTTTATGTTTTTACCATGAGGAAGAAGATGAATCAAATTATTAATGTATTATACCAAATAAAAGAATTCATTATGCATAAAGAAATTATGGATCGGATAATTAGGCATGCAAGTATTAGACTGAAAAATGAAATATATGTGACAATGCTTTAGATCTCTCAGCAAATGGGGCTTTTGTTATAACATGTCCACTTTTTAATTATGATTATTTAAAAGTATTAATAATTTAATTAATTATAATGTCAATGTAACTTTTGCAAACTGATCTTAGTTTTTTAGTAAGTATATCACAGAATAGAGATGTTCTTTATATAAAACCAGAAAACCAAAAAATGTCAAATGACATTTTGATTTAGTTTTATAATCATGGTGATAGCTCACATTCTTTAAATTCATTCAGTTGATGTCATTTCATGCATTATTTGAAGAGTATTTAAATATTTACAGGAAAACTCGGAGCCTGAAGAAACTAGAGCAAGACCATTGCAGGATATTACCAATGTGGCTCAGGTAATTCAGAACTTACTCATTGCATAATTGGTTCAAGTTGCTGTTGTTGGAGAGGGATATTGGTGAGATCAGTTTAGACTAGCCCATGTATATTTTTGTCATTCCTCAAATATATAAGCGGCTATAAGATACAAATGCTCAACCAACCCTTTACCCAGGGGATATGGTTGTTATCAAATGGTAACTGATATAGATCTGTATCAACTAGCACATTCTGTGTTGTCATCTGATTATGATCTGCACTTTTCGATTTTTGACTAATTGGGTTTATTTCTGTGCAAGATTTGACTAGTGAAAATTCAGATCAGACAACAGAAATCTGCTAGCTGATCTGGATCTATATTAGTAACACAGATGATAAAATGCATATATATTTAACAGGTTTAACTCCCTGTTTGTTTCTTTTATCTTTTTTATCATTGTCCAAAAGTGGTGTAAAAGACTACAATTCTATATTATATATTGCATTTATTTATAGCTTTTTAAGACCTGGCAATATTTACAACGAAATCAGAATGTGCTGGTTCTAACAACAGGGCTTTTTTTCACTGCCCATGCCCTATAATGTTGGGGAAAATAGCATCATTTTATTCTGAAGGGGTATGAAAAAACCTGATGTAGTCACTTTTTGGGGAAAACTGCATGATTTAAAAGAAATTTCTTAGGGGAAGGCACCCATACATGGCCCCTACTTACTAAGGGAAAAAAAAGCCCTGAACAGTAAAAATGCTTTTTTGCATGGTTTTTGTTGGATGTAAGTTCCAAGTCATGGATACATTTTTTTATCTAGTGTTTATACATGAATCCAGAAGTGTAAATCCAGATCAGATAACATGGATATGCCAGCTGATCTAGATCTGCATTGGTTGCACATGTGATCAAATGCATATTAATGGAGTAAATGAATATCAAATAAATAGATTAAATAGATTACAAAGACAGATTCTAACTTGAATTATATTTCTTTCAGAACCCAACTCCCTCAAACAAGAGACATAAAGTATGCTATAAAGACTGTGGGACACAAACTGACTCGCCTGAAATGAGAACAATGTGTGTGCAGACAGAAGAAAATCCTCAGGCATCAATTGTGTTAAAGGACCACTGCTATGTGAAAAGGCCCTTAACGTCGACTCCAGGAAAATCTCATCCAGAGAAGCTGGAATGTGAATTAAGTTTAATTGACACAGATCAGACATTTGAAGTGGTTATAGACACAGATGAGACATTGTTAGTTGCACAAACAAATGAAGAAATACCATCAAATAATGTTATGGCAATAAGTACATCTGGGTCAGAAAGCAGTGAGACTTATTTAAAGGATAGTGACACAGATTACATACCCCTTTCAAGTGACTCCAGCATCAGTTCACAAAGTTCTTCGGACTCAGAAGTGGGCATAAATGAGAAAACATTCATTGTCTATGGCTCATCATTAGAATGTTTGTTTAGCCAAGTGAGGTGCACCATATGTGGACAATTGGCCATGAAGACAGATACTTCGGTGAGGGGAACACTATTGAGTGTACATTTCCAATGTATCAACTTCCATGACTTTCGGTGGGACTCACAGCCTCAAAGTGGATTAATGCCTGTTGGAAATATCCTTGCTGCAGGAGCAGTGCTTTGCAGTGGTCTCAGTTTTACGGCTGCAAAACTGTTTATGAGCCTTATGAACATGAAATTCATTCATAAATCTGCATATAGTGATATACAGAAGGCCATTCTATTTCCAGTTATAAACAGTGTTTACACGCAGCACCAAAACAAGGTGTTAAATTGTTTAGCTGGTGCTTCCGTTGTTGTAGCAGGTGATGGTAGGTGCGACTCACCAGGATTTTGTGCAAAATATGGCACCTACACACTTATGGACATAAATACAAATATGATAATAGACTTCCACATAACCCAATGCACAGAAGCTGGTAACAGTGTGAAAATGGAAAAGTATGGGTTAGAACAGTGCCTAAGTAACATGAAAAATAAAAATGTGAAAATTGATGCCATAGCAACTGATAGACATGTACAGATAAGACATTATCTTAAAACTGAACACAAAGACATTGACCACCAATTTGATGTATGGCATTTGGGAAAATCAATCGGGAAAAAAATCAGCAACAAATCCAAACAGAAAGGATATGAGAAATTAAGCAAATGGCGTAAATCAGTTGTAAATCACCTGTGGTGGACCTGTGCCACATGTGATGGTGATCCAGATCTGCTGGTAGAAAAATGGATTTCCATTATTCACCATGTAACCAACAAACACATTTTTCCTGGCAATTTTTACACAAGTTGCGAACATGGGAATCTTGACAGCCAGGACAGAAAGACTAAATGGATGAAGATAAACTCAAGAGAGCATATTGCCCTTAAAGAAATTGTCATGAATAAGGGTCTTATAAAGGACTTGCGCCAGTGTACAAGATTTTTACATACAGGTGCCCTGGAGAGCTATCATTCTATGATGCTAAAGTACTGCCCAAAGAGAATCCATTACAGCCTTGAAGGCATGAAACACAGAACTCAGCTGGCAGTTCTTGACAACAACATGAATTGTAACAGAGCACAGGCCACCATTAAACGAGGACCAAGGAAAGGAGAACCTCGATTCAGAACTGAATGCCCAAAAATGTCGAAGGAATGGGTGGCCAAAAAAATCTATGAACCGAAAGATTTCTCGTTCCTACATGAAATCGTGGACAATGCAATTAAATCAAAACAAGAAAACAAGATCCCAGAAGGCACGGAATTACGAAAATTACCAAAAAACATTGCCCCCACCCCTAAACCACAAAAGGCAGAAATTGTTGAAAAACATGTTTCTCGTTTCTGCAAAAAATGAGAAAGGGCGTGATTTTGAAACACCTGTGATAAGACAGTGACATACTACAGCACCCCCCCTCCCAAGTGATATTAGCCCTGTTATGAGACAGTGACTCAAATAACATTACACCCACTTCCTTCCAGATACCCAAGTGATATTAGCCCTGTTATGAGATAGTGACTCAAACAATATTACACCCCCTACCTTCCAGATACCCAAGTGATATTAGCCCTGTTATGAGATAGTGACTCAAATAATATTACACCCCCTCCCTTCCAGATACCCAAGTGATATTAGCCCTGTAATGAGACAGTGACTCAAATATAATAGCCCAGTTACAACAGTGATCAAATATCCCCATCCCACAAATTAATGCACATATCTTGGTATTACTCATTATGTTCTTCAGTGTGAATACTTTTACTGGCTTTCTGGAGCTTGAGGTTTTGAACTACATTTAAAGTGACAGTTCGTAAATTACATAAAAAGTAGTTAGTGAAAAATAAGTTGTTGCATTAATTGTTTGAATTTGTACCACCACGGACAGAAACACAAATATGGTTCAATAAATTCAACTCGCTTAATAATTATCATGAGTTTTAAGTGCATGAAATTGTTGCCTCATTGCAAGAGGTAAATGAGGCGATGTATTATTTATCATGGTCTGTAACTTTAAGTGCTATGAAGTGATGCGAAGCAGAGTAAAGGGTAAATAAACACTGAATCCTCTTCATTTCTAGTTATTACACAGACACCCCAAAAGTTGCCATTTGATGAACCTGTCTGATAAAATTTGGACCGGTCTGACAGGACAAAATTTGTTTTTGTCGGACCGATATCAGATCCTGTCTGTCCAAATGTCTGAATTTTTTTTAACTTTTGGGAAGTCGGTTACCAGTAACTGTCATCAGCAAATCACTTTACAGACCATGACAGATAATGACAGTTACTTATAATGCAATCGCCTTTATTGTTGTATGTGCTTTATAAAATGTTAATATTTTGATTGTTATTGTTACTGATTTACACTATTACATAATTAAATATTGTTTGAAACTTTGGCTTTCAGTTGTAAATTTTGAAAAAGAAATGCATCTGTGCACCATGCTCTAGGTACTTGTCATAAAGAAGAGGAATTTTCAGTTTTTCCAAAACGAGACCTTTAAGCTTTGAATGTTCAGACTGTCTGATCAGTATCTATACTGTTTGCTTTTAGATTATGTTATATCTGATGAAGAGACAACCAGTGTAGATCCAGATCAGACAGCAGGAATGTGCCAGCTGCTCTGACTACACACTGGTGACACATGACATATAGCCTGTATACTGAGACCTTATATTCTGAGGTGGTTTAATTTTGGAGTATTTCATGTGAGAAAAAGTGCTCAATCTCTAGTGAGAGAATAAAATAATTAACATGAAATTGTTTTTTGGAGAGAAAGCCCTTCAGTAGTTCATTTGGTACTCTAGGTATGATCATGGTTTAAATGATATGTTAATTTCACAAAGACACTAGACATTAATCATACAATTTATTATTTCAAGAAATTAACAAAATAATAAAATGGAGAACACAGTTCATATTTCACTTGGCCATTTACAATTTACGGATCCATATATCCAACATAGTCTGTTTGTCCTGGTTCTAAATTTGGGTATTGCTGTCGTATCTTCTTGACCACACAAGCAGGAATAACACGTCTGTTGGCTTTCCCAAGTTTTCCATGAATCCACAGAGTAAACTGCCTGTAAGCTGTAAGCCGAAAGAATCTGTAAATAGAAAAAATGAAAGTTTAAATGGCAATTTAACAATGCAATAGATGAAAAAGATTATCAAATTTTTACGGAGTAAGCAGTGAAGCTTGCTTTAAACTTTAAATTTATTTTGAATGATTTGAAAGACTATTTAGATAATGAATAGAGATGAAATAAATACTGGCAAAAATTATGGGCAAAATCAATTGATAAAACATTCTGGAAGGTGGAAATATTGACTCTCAGACTGACAAGTTCCAGAATAACAGAGTTACTTTTACTGCAGTCTATGAAATACTGCAATTTTTAAAAAGCTCTTAAATTATTTATACCTATCAGTCAGTGGGTCTGGGAGAACGGTCCTCAACATTGATGACACTGTTATGGCAGCCACACCCAACACATCTCGGTCAAGGCATAACATCCTAAACTTAGGATGTTCCGTTATACAGTCCTCCCTCACATTTTCCTCTCTCTCCTTTTCTATGACGTTGTTAATCTCCCGACAACAAACGCATTCCTCCTCCGAAGCCATAACTTCACATGATGAGCACCGGCACCAGTCTAAATTGTCCAATCTATGTTCATGATTTTCGGGAAAACGATCGTCAAAATCTGAATCTTCTGAATCACTAGCAACGCTACTTGATTCGCTTTCCGAAGCATAGGGCTCGAATCGATATCCTTGAATATCAACGTTATGAATTCCTTCAAACAAATCATCATCACTCGAGTCAGTGTTGTACGCCATTTGTAAACAATAACTGTGCGACAATGCGCATGCGCAAATCTAACTTCCTTTTCCTGGTGACCACTGACGTCACACGGGTAATAATGGCGCGGTGCATGCATGTTTATGAACGTAATTTGAGCGACTTTCGGTCGAAATGAAACATCGTTCTAATTTGTATATCGTTATAATAATTTGGAAACAAGAATAAAAATATTGTCTGAATTCAAAAATATCAAATCTGGAAAGGCCGGAAAAACTCTTTAATCCACATTTGTAAAAGAAAAATTCCTACAACGTTTTGCATTACCCCATTCAGTGTGCATAATTGTGTTCCCTTAATTTTGAAAAAAAAGGTGAGTGATTTACTACAATATAACTTCAGTAAAATTGGTAAAAGAGGCAATTGCTGAATCATAGACTCAAGCTAACATCCATAGTATTTGCATCGTTTTCTCTTTATTCCTGTTTGCCAACTGGTATAAATTGGTAAAAGAAATAATGAATTGTGCATAATATTATAACAGATACGTATAGAAAACACGAACTTTTTATTCCAGGATCACGGACAATTTATTTTCAAGATTATTGCATTAAACAAGCAATTGTTTGACGAATAAAAAAGTTCTTTAGCATAAATCACTTTTGCAAAAGATTTGCATTAAATTAGCGTTAAGTTGGGTGTATAAGTATTATTTAAAAAAAAGAACGCCCCTAGAAATTAAAACATTGTCTGGGGGCTGACAGACAATAAACACATTCATAATAATGATTTAGTCGTTGGAAAAGTACTAGAGTAGTCAGTTAATCAACCAACTAATCAATGAAACATAATATGCGATGTAACACATAAGCTGATGATAAACGTGCTGGTATTGATTTTATCTTATAAAATGTGCGAACAGTTTTATATAAATTTAAACCTTCTTGATGGCATTTTTGTTGAACTTAAAATTACTCCAAAATTTATGATAAAAGAGATGATTTTAATTTTAATATAGTAAATTTTCCGTTTCTAGACGGCGATGTTCCTCGTGCATCTTCTTACGGGGTTTATATCTCACAGCTTGTTCGCTTTTCAAGAGCTTGCAACGATGTGAATGATTTCAATGAACGTAATCTTTGCATCACAGAAAAACTTTTAAAACAAGGTTATCGGTATCACAAATTAAGGAAAACCTTTTGCAAGTTTTATCGCCGATATCCAGATCTAATTCATAAATACAGCTGCAGTTTAAAATCACTATTGCAACAAGGAATTTCACAGCCAGTTTTTTATGGAGATTTAATTTATAAACTTAAGAAGATAAAAGGTGATGTTAATTTCTCCCGGTTATTCGTAAAAACCATCTGTAAATTTAAAAAGAAAGGTTACCAACATGATATTTTACAGCGATCTGCAGGCCTGGTGATTAACCCATCTACAGTTGATCATTATGCTTACCTCTTTGGTTGCACGACGGTGGCAGGGGTTTAAGAGTTTATGAAAGTTTATGGGGAAATCTTTTCTTAAAAGAACCTAAAAGCTCGATTTGTTTCTTTTATCCCTGTCATCGTGTTCTTGCTGATTTTACTCCAGGTGCTCTGGTCTCGGAAAGATCATTGAGTACCCGCCCTTTGGCTTTGCAATGCTATTAAATTCTTATGTTTATATGTTTGTATGCTTTTGCATGCAACATTGTTGAGCTGATGGGTGGGTTGGAGTTATTTCACCAAGACAATTTGTACTTGTTTTGTGATACGAGAACCTGTTGGGGCAAGTGTGAGGTTGGTGCACCCTAGAACCTGGTTTAAACCCCCAGTGGCAATTTGTTTTGCCACTGACCGTTCCAAGGCGGTATCCCCAAAGGTTCTCTTGTTTATTAATTGTTTGTGGCGTCCTATTTGAATTGACATACATATATAAAACATGCGTTCTCTCTATCTTCCTCTCTTCTTTTTCGCTGCGTGGGGAGGCTGTGTTTTTTTAGTGTGGCGATTCCTGATATGCATATGTTGCTTTTTTTTCCATGAATTGATATGTTTATTACAATTCGTATATTCAATCAGAGCTGTTATCAGTTACGTCCTTTGAAGGTCGGCTGAGCACGATACTTATGAACTATGTTTATGGTACTTCTAAATTTCCTTTTGTTTTAATATTTCGGCCAGTTTATAAATAGGTGGTTTCAATATTCCAGCCAATATAGATTTGGATATTGTTCAATCACCCCCAAGAATATACTTCCTGCTTTTTAAATTTTGCATTTGGCGTAGTCTGTGATATGCAGGATTTATATTCTAAGATCCCCTGTAAAAATTCTATTGCGTTTAGTTCCGCCCATTGTTTTCTCGTTTAGGGCAAACCCATTCGTTTATCTGGGGACCATACACCGCTGAACATGGAATGGTATTAATCAGAAAATACCTCATTGAGGGTTCCATGTTCACCGCCATATGCATACTATCGTTTGGGATGGATCGAAATTGTACTATTTAATGGTGTAATTACTGAGTTGCGCTCAACCCGGTGCTAGGCAGCGTGGGCAGTATTAAGCATTCCCATTACTGCCCATGAACAGGCTCAATCAAACCGAGCCTGCAGTATTTTCATATTTGTCGTGTTCGGTGGCTTGCAAAGTTCCCTTTTCATCTATTTCAATATCACAATAGCGTTGTTTGTGCCGTGTTGCGGCGGTAAAATGTATCCCCGTGCATTCAATCAGTGTTATTATCAGTTACGTCATTTGAAGGTCGGCTGAGCACGATATTTATGTACTATGTTTATTTTACTTCTAAAATTCCTAGTTTTTTAATATTTCGGCCAGTTTATAGATAGGTGATTACAATATCCCAGCCAATATAGATTTGGGTACTGTCCAATCACCCCCAAGAATATACTTCCTGCTTTTTAAATTTTGCCTTTGGCGTAGTCTGTGATATGCAGGATTTATATTCTAAGATCCCCTCTCAAAATTCTATTCTAATTAGTTCCGCCCATTGTTTTCTCGTTTAGGGCAAATCCATTCTTTTATCTGGGGACCATACGCCGCTGAACATGGAATGGTATTAATCTGAAAATACCTCATTGAAAGTTCCATGTTCACCGCCATATGCATACCATCGTTTGGGATGGATCGAAATTGTACTATTTAATGGTGTAATTACTGAGTTGCGCCCATCCCGGCGCTAGGCGGCGTCGGCAGTAATAAGCATTCCCATTACTGCCCATGAACAGGCTCAATCAAACCGAGCCTGCAGTATTTTTATATTTGTCGTGTTCGGTGGCTTTCAAAGTTCCCTTTTCATCTATTATTAAGTAAACCTAGTTAGTTGTTCGCTGGAGTATGAAACGGATTGTAATACTTGTTCGGCAAACACATACATGTTATTCATATGTATTCTAACCAAGTATTTGTTAACATTTCCTAGTAGAAACTACTTTTTTTCACAAGAGACATGTTAGAGCAATACAATCAATCCAAGATTCATAACAAAAATAACTAAGTTTTAAGAATATATTTTAGATGATACAATAAAACTCATTGATTTTTCTATAACTTCATAACTCTCATCTTCTGAGATATAGCTGAGTAATTTGAGGCAATTTACATATCTCAATTAAAAGAATCTGATTTATTTTATTTCAGTCTAACTGTCTTAAATTGTGTTATATAATTAAGTTTACTTAGTTTTTAATTTCTTACTTTTTATTATAATTTATCACTTGCTAATGGAAATTTGTCTATTAATATGTTGCATATTGTTTTATCAATAATGCCAGTTAGTTTAATCTCTCTGTTTTCGTTTCTTTATGTTTTTGCTTATGCACTTATCATTCCTTCTTTAACACAAATACTAATTATCTTTTTTAAATTATATTTTCAGGGTTAATTACTTTCAAATTAATGGTATATTTTATGTAATTATTAGTTAGCCTGCAAGCCATTAGCAGTAAAATGAACATTGATATAGATTTTGAGATTTGATATGTGTACGTGTACAGGTACGTGTAAGCTAAAGTTCACGTACATGACACTGTTTTTATGAAAATCGTTTGAGAAAAGTAACTTGTAGTAGTATCTGTACATGTAATTTTCCAAAGTGAGATTTACTGCGTTTCGGTTAACTTCTATTTAAGTTCTCAAACTATAGTACGTTATCGATAAATTTACAGTCACGTGTAAAACAAAAATATTTAAATATGGTTTCTCAAAAAACGTTTTTGCTATGTTCTATTTATCAATGGACAAGATTGCATTCGCCTCTACCTGATATAACAACATTCCTAGTTATATTTATAGAGAAGCGGTTTGCTAATTAACATTTGATTTAATTATTTAACGAGTTAATATGATCAAATTCGCAAATTCTGATTTAAGTAAGGCAAAGTTTCGACTCAACCAAGTTTGATGACAACAGAATATTCAAAATTGTACAGATATACAAGAATGCAGAAAATATGTTGTTATTCAGGAACGGTAATGTTATATTATAACATTATGTTTTTGAACGGAAATGATAAGCACCGTCAGATCACTTCTTATGTATTTGGGTTTTAACTAAATAGAGAATTTTTATCACTCAATATTTAAACTTCAACTTCATCCTCTACGATGAAGTCTTGTTCACCTAACGATTCATAAGTTCTAATGGTAAAAAGTGTGACGTATTATTTAAAAGGCGTGGCTACAGTAGAACCGTTCACAATTTATTGGACGTTGCACGACGCTTTGCCACGAGTTGCTGCGAAAAAGCGTGCCGTTATTCACTTTGTCGTCAACGTAGCTGTTCCAACAGCCATTCAAAAAGCCGTAATATTACGAATTCTTCTAGTTGTTTCTGTATTTATGACATTAATAATGAGTGTAAATAATATGAACTAAGGCACTGCCTCTTATCGAGCTCTAGCTTTATTAATCTCAGATAATGATTTATATTAAAAAATAATTTGTTTATAACATTTGTTAGCCTACTCATGCACAATAAAATTATATGATTGATGGAAAGAATTTAGTCTACATCAACTTAATTCAGCTGGACAACTGGCAATCTGACTTTTACTAAACATTTGGGTTTTAATGTGTAAACACAAAGGCTACATGCTTAAATTAACAACCCAAATGTGTTCAATTACCTCACTTAATGCAATATTGAATATTGTTAAAATTCTTCATTGATACATGAAAATATTACATTGTCAAATGTGCATGAAAATTAATATATTATTGTCTGAAAAATAAATTTTATTTTTTAAAATGTTATCTTGATTACACTTGCAATTGTAACTTGCAATTGCACAAAATTGTTCCATGCTATTCAAAAAATATATATGCATGTAAATGAATAAAGTTATAATATAGACCTAAAAAGTACTGTTTTAATTAACAGTACATCACATTAACACCACATTGAGACTTCAATATGTAGTGGGATACATCACCTAGATTATGGGGAATATTTGTGCAAAGTCATTTGAAAATATCTCCAGGAATGACAATGCCATAGAAATTTTCAGTTATTAACAAAAGTAATTTGAAGCTATAGATGCTGTGTGAAAAATATTATGACAATATGGTACATATTTGGTGACAATGTGGTACATATTTGAGCCAAGTTACTTAAATGTGCATGATAGAATTACTTATTTAAGTTGAAAAATAGTTCATCTATTGGGCCAAAATAGATGAAATAATCTCAATCAATTAAACATAAACATGTACAATATCATGTAGTCTGATTATCCATATGTAACACTCCTTTGCAGGTCTTAGTAACTGATTTGAAACAAAATGCTTCTTTATATCTATTTTCATTACATAAATGAATTGCGCTTGCCAATCAAATCATGCATTAAAAATGTTGTTGGTCCATTTTTTAAATGTATAATAACAATTTTAAAAGATTGTTTGCAAAAAATGTAAACCCATGAACACATAAACATGTCATTATTCATAACCACTTTTGAATCTCTGTCTGGTAAGTATTTTATAAATGTAATATATATACTGGAAAATGTGAATTTCAAAATTCTGAAGCTCATTCCAGTTGGTATTTTCTTGATTTTGTATTTTTCGTTGCAGAAATTTAGGCACAACTACTTTAAAATAGGGTAGGTAAATTTCTCTTTAAAAAGTACCATTATATTAAAAAATGTAAACTTCTCTATTGTTACATTGCTAAAACATAAACATACAAAAGAAAAAATCATTGTTTTTATTATGAGTGCAATTTCCAGTTTTTTGTGTTAAAGTCCAGCTTAAGCAGATCCAAGTACCGGTATATTCAGATTTTTACATGTATTTAAAGAGGCCAAAAACCCACTGACATGGCAAGAAATGTTTCTCTTCCTCTTCACAGCAATCTACTTTTTTCAACAATTTAAATGATTATGAAAGCTCTGATTTTTTTTTTCTAAAACACAACTTTTTGATGCTGAGCAAATTTAGTGATACCATGAATATTTAACAACATTTGCAAAAATAAAACAAAACAAAGCAGACACCTTGTAAATAGTGTATTTGATTATACATGTACCTCACATACATATTTTCATTATGAAATCATGTTGAAATGTGCACATGACAGAAAATATGGTAATAATAGAACACTTTTAATTCCCAACATGAGCATTAACTTGATATTTGATGCTATTCTTGGTACACATGTATTCTGCTTTCTGGTCAAACTTTTTGGTCCCAACTGATGATAATATATTGGAGATTAACCCTTTCCTCCATGTGAACAACTTTATGACATGGAAAAACTGTGTAGATTCAGATCAGCCAGCACATCCATGATGTCTGATCAGGATCTGCAATGTTCACTTGTTTAAATCATTAGGTTATTTCTGACCAAAAAGTGAACAGTGCAGATCCTGATTAGATGTGCCAGTTAATCTGGATCTAAACCGGTCTCACACTGGTAAAAAGCCATGTCTGTAGAGTAAAAGGGTAAATTTCCCTTTTATTTAAAATCTCATACTACAGTACTGTGTATTAAAATTAAAAAGGTAATACCCAGTAGTTACTTTGAGAAAATTATTGTCTATACAATTTACAATGTACAAAACCTGAAATTTCATACATTTAGGACAATCTGTCATGTATTTGGCCAAAATATAAAAAAAACATAAATTGTTTCTGGAGGTACCATGTCAAATAGGCCACAAGTCAATTCAGGCAGTACTTGTAAGTCTATTGTATATGGCAACCACTGTAAAGAGTTAGTTTTGATTTTTGATTTACACAAGCTTTTAAAAAAATAGTATCATTGCTTAATTGATATCTAAAATTGTGCTTGTCATCCTGAAACCCAAGAACAAATTAAAACATCATCTGATTGTCATTTTTGCTTAAAAAATTGGACTGTCATCATAAAGTAAAGTAATTTATGTTACAGTCATAATCTCTTCTCTACACCTACCCAAGCTGTTGATTCAATCAGTTTTGTCTGGGTGTCACACTGATACCGGTATATAAGATCACAATTTACATCACTTGCAGTAAAAGTCAGAGGTGCTAATGCAGTCAAAGGTGTCATATTTAATAAATAAATAAATTTATTTCTAAACCAATTTCTATGTTGGACAATGCAAAATACACAGCTTATGTTGCAACCATCAATATTTGATTCTGTGCTAGTGTAGACAGAGTGACTTTTGTAGACTAAGGTCATTGATCAAAAGAGCATATTGACATACTGTATAGCGCTTTATGTTGGCGGTGTCAAATATTGGCGTTTTTTGAAGTGTTTTATATTGGCGGGGTTAAATATTGGCGGTGACGACCCAGACCGCCAAAATAAAACCCTTGAAATAAAATGGCGGGTCTAAAATTTCCGGGGTTAAATATTGGCGGTGACGACCGAGTCCGCCAAAATAAAACCCTTGATGAAAAATGGCGGGTCTAAAATTGCCGTTAAAACCGACCGTATAACCCTTGAAGAAAAAAAAATTAGTTAAAAATATTCTAATTTCATAATATTTAATGTGAATAATTGAGGCCTGATACGGATATTTCACTTTTTTGATATTGCGTAAGTAATTTCTTGTCCCAGTGTTAAACATTTACATAGTACCAATGCTGGAAAACCTGTTAAGAATCAATCGTTTAGGCCTTATTCTCAAATGAGATGTTCAACGTTTTTATATCGCGAATGTTACGTGAGCGATGTTTAACTACACAATAGTATTATAGGAGTACATGTAAAAAAAAAACGTATGTTTTTAAAGTTAGGGGATTTGCTTTGAGAATCTATTAAGTTCCCTTGTGATAAACTGGGATCAAACTGGTGTAAATATGGTCCCGTGCGGAAATTGGACAATGGAAGAGAAAGGTAAACGTCGCTGTTATTCTATTGTTAAATTTTAAGTGTGAAAAAATTATCGTAGCTAGCTACCAAATTCAGTTCTCGATTGATTTGTTTGATATTCTAATAATATTTCTTTTGTTGACGCATTATAATTTTACCTACTTGTTCAATTAATATTATTATTTCTTTTTAATTCAATTTATTTTAAAGCAGGTTTCTATGAGATATTGAAAAACTCGCTTTAATTTACTATATGTATAAAACATATAACTTTTTGTGGCTTCTTTTTCAGGTTTAAGTGGTTAAATGAAATAGACGATAAGCGACAGATAATACTCCTTCTGGCTATTTATAAGCCCGGGAGTGTTCTCCCACCCCAAGTTCTTTACGCCGGTGTCGCCGACCAAGGCCATGCAAAGTTCGCATTTTGTGAATACTAGTAATGTATTTCCTGTCTAACTTGAATATTTGATTTTCTTTTGTAAAAGGAATAAAAACAGAGTCCGGTGAATGTTTGCGAATCCGGTGAATTCGCAAACTCAGCTACCCTTTTAAAGGGTTCTAAACTAAATGTTTTTTCTTTAATATATAGTTGGGTGGTCTAATAATAAAACGTACTATGTTTTGAACCAATATCTCTAGAAATGAGTGAGCTATCGAGTCTCAAACACCAAAATCGCCATGGCGATTTCGGAAACGCCATGGCGATTTTTCGTCGCCATAAAATCCCCATGGCGATTTTCCGCAATAAATTTGAAATGGCGTTATTTCGCCATGGCGATTTCGTCAAAAAAATAAAATATTAATAATTTGACATTTTTAAGAATTTGTGGGTCCTATATGTTTAAAACAGTGAAGTGCGTCCACCTCTGAGAAAGTCTATTTTTGTCGCCATGTTAAATATGGCGAAATATCGCCATTGGGAAAAATCGCCATCTTAGTTATGGCGGAAAATCACAATAAATTATATGGCGGAATTTCGCAATACATTATATGGCGGAATTTCGCAATAAGATAAATGGCGATTTATTCCATAAATGTTTTGGCCATATTTTAATATTAAGTCACTTATATTACGAGGGATATTAATTTTTGCACATTTCAGGCTAAGGAAATTTCGCATCATAAAACCTTACGAAATCAAACCACCATCTAATCTTATGAAAATATTATCCGTTCGCTGATGTATGCAAGCGCGAAACAATCTATGCCAGCGTGAAAATATATATGCCTTATGCGCGAAATTTGATTCTCGCGCATAAAAATGAAACCTTATAATTTGAATAACACCAATTCACGCTGGATCCCTCCGTGGTTTTCTCTTCATCGGATGGGGGAGCCTCATAACCGTTTGAAATCGGCCTGTTTGTGGCTTGTTTGCAATAATAACATGTCAGGAAAGCGATTTCATGTCTTTATCTCGTATGGTAGAGGCGTACTAGTTTCGGAAAAGCGGATGTATATTTTGACACCGTATTTGCGATCATACCGCTTTTAAAATGGGGTTTGTTCGGTTAGAGAGCAGTAATTGTATTACTACTAAGTAATCTCCTGTGTGTTTTTGAATGATAGATAAAATGCAGATCTTTACAGCAATATATGGTTGTCAAGAAATTAAGGTGATAGAAATCATGTTAAATGTCCACTGAGAAATCAGTGTTAAATGTACATTGATCATTAGGGAATTTAGCATTGAGGTCTATGGGAATTGGATTTACTTTGGTTCAGCCGAAACCACAGTATGTGCTGTTGCAATTTGACATGCGCTGTCCGTACTCACAAATGTCCTGTTAGCGTCCACTGTATTTCCGGAACTTATCATGAGAGTACGCTGTATATAATGGATCACTCTGTCACTTAGAAAGCGAAACAAAAAGAAAATATGTTCACCAGCTTGGGAACGAGTGCTTCCTTTCTCTCAGCTGGTAATTTTCGGAAGTAATTAGTGACTACACGATATAGCATTAAAATCCATACACGAAAAGGAACATATTTTAACAGTCCTGACAAATAGTCAAACACAGCCCCGGCCTAAGGGTTTGGACCTACCATAGAAGAGTCTCGGCTGTACACGACCGCTTAAATCCCTCTTGCTGAATGAGTTTATGTATTTAACCCATGTCACATCGTGAATAAAAAAACTACCCAAAATTTGATAAGGATCACTTAAAAGGATGTGTTTATTCCTGAATAGATGATTGTGAAACGATAACATAATGTGTTTGTGATATTTTTCTCCCGATTGAAAATGTTTCATACTGTGGCATCAATATATTTCGCGGTGGTTAAACTTTCGCTAGGGTACATGCGCGAAATCAATCATTGAATATCTAGTCTTATAAGATGATACAAGTGCGCGAATTTAAACGCGCGCGAAAATGCTAATTAAGTCATTTGCGCGAAAGTTGATCCCCGCGAAATTTAATGATACAACAGTACTGATATACGTATGGACCATAACCCTGGTTTTAATAACCATAATTTTCATAATTCATAATTTTGAATGCTACCTGTTTAGATTCATGATTGTGGCTATTCAACTTTTTGAGTTACGCATGACACAAGATTATATGGTAAATGTATAATACTGGAGTACTTAATGGGTCATCACTCTGGTTTTAGTAGCCAAAAATGAAACCCTGGATAACAACTACTTATGAAGGTCAACAAGAATGGAAATATTTATTATTGTGACTGCTTTACGTAGCGACTTGCACATGATGATCGACGGACGGACGGACAAGGGCAAACATGTATGTTCTCACCTCTTTCAGAATGAGGGCATAACAACCCGACCCTTTCCAAAAACATTGGACCGAGCTGCACTAAATACGTATATGTATAAAACATACCACCAAACTTGTGCCCCTATAATCGGTGTCCGTGCCAGGTGGAGGGGCACGTGGCCGGACAATATTTTGTCAAGAATCATGCTTATAGACAGGGATGATATTATAGTCAAACCACAAAACGTATAGGTCACAAAACGCATATGTCACGGAACGTATATGTCGCACGTGTGAAATATTCGGTCAATAAGACACAATCTCTAGCCGAAATGTGGATATTAAATTCGCTATATTCGGTTGGATTAAGCTGTTATATGTTCACCAAAACATATTGGTCACTTACCAAAAATGCGAATAAAATGAAAATAGCAACGTATATGCTATGAAATGCCGAAAACGTAAATACCAAAACAGCAACCACCACCATCATCAACATTATCATCATCATCATCATCATCATGATCATCATCATCATGATCATCATCATCATCATCACAGTCAGCAGTATCAGTTACTGCAGAACTTGCAATAAAGTTTACAGTCCAATTGCGATAATTCGAAGTCCCAAAGGACCGACGATTTACTTCGACTTATCGCGAACTTCGAGTTATCGCGACTTTGACTTTTCTAGAATACCATGCGAGTTTTAGAAAGTAACGACGTGCAATTATTACGGCACCATATGAATTGTTTTCCGATCAAGGTATCCTCCCAATTACTGGGGCCCTTCGCTGGATTACTCGGAAATTTTTTTTTTTCGTTACGCCGTATGCGATTTGTCATTTGCTGATTGATACAAGCTGTAGAATACAGAAATCGGAAAATTAAAGGACGTTTTATAGAAAGGAAAGTTAACAACTCCAAATGTATGTTTGACATTAATTTAAGACAAATCATTCTTATTGTTTTCTTCACACTTATATCATGTATTTAAATTATAAAATTCCGTAAGTCTCTATTAATTATTGTGCATATCTGTCAAAACATTAAAAAGAAAAAAATAACATGTGATGTCGAAGTTTGACGAAAAAGAAGAAGAAGAAGAAGAAGACGAAGAAGAAGAAGAAGAAGAAGAAGAAGAAGAAGAAGAAGAAGAAGATGATGATGATGATGATGATGATGATGATGATGATGATGATGATGATGATGATGATGATGATGATGATGATGATGATGATGATGATGATGATGATGATGATGATGATGATGATGATGATGATGATGATGATGATGATGATGATGATGATGATGATGATGATAAAGTACTCATTACTCCTGACTTGTTAAATATAAGTTATCATCTCAATACATTTTGTCAAAAATAAACTGCTAAAACGAAATCATGAGACGCATTCATCATCAACTAACTATTTCCAGATTTCCACATTAAGTTTCATTGCTAACAACATCATTCCTTAATGATGTGTTTGCAACAGTATCAAAGCATTAATCACAAAATATTTTCTTGTACACTTTCATTACGTTACGATATTTAGTCCTGCTTGTAATTATGAAAAGTGAACAAATACAAACTTTAATTTTCAATATTTAGAAAGCTTTTTATAAATGCGTTGCAATCATGGACATTGAAAAATGGCATTTAATCACATTTGTGTCATCTGAACAGGGTCTACATTGTTCACTTCTCGGTCAGACATAACTTAATGTATCGGAAAAGAAACGGTGAATATCCTGATTAGACGACACGGATGTGCTTTTGGCCTCGATGTTTACTGTCTGCTAATGGATAACAGCCGTATCCCATGAAATAAAGACTAATTTGAAATTTATGGTGCGCTGAAAACAGTAGCAATTTTACAACAACAGATTATCGGTCAAAATAATGAAACGCAAGTATATTTCTTTGATATGTTATTTAACTGTTATTGTGCACGTATTGTTTGACTTATGATAATTTCCATGTTTACAATGTTTTTATTCAGGCTTTAAGATCAATTAGATTATTGTTGCATATTGTCGTTATCTAGCATTAACAGATTAGACATACTAATTTACATTTCAAAGCGTTATTATAGTCGGAATAAATAATTCCAGATTCATGTAGTGCATATATGAGAGAGATTAGAAATAGTCATAGAAAAAAGAAAGAAAACGAAAATAAAACTACAGATTAAGCAGAGTGATTGAGTTTTAAAAGGTAGGAGAGGTATGGAGTTAAGAACACGTGCCATTAATGAGATATTTTCAATGGGGGCCTACCGATATCCAGAGTTACCTCCCATTGAGAGTGGCTTCCCTTGCTGATTGGGTAGTTCCGGTTTAGAAGCGGTAATAAAGCGTACCCCAAATACTTAGAAAATCGACCGGGACCAAAGTGCGAAACTTGTCCCCTGCCCCTTAAAGCGAAGCGTAAAAAGTATAAACAATAAGGCTCAAAGTGATTTTGAAGTTAAAATGCATTGTCGAATTAACAAAAAAAATGTGGAACAGACATAGTAGGAATATCATTCATCTTTGTAAATTTATTTTAAGTTAATAACTAAATGCAACTTTACCTATTTACGTAACTTCACGTATCCTTTATGAAATTTTTTTGGCTGGCATGGAAATTATAGCTTTTCAAAACTTTCACTTAAACATTTAGCCAATCACCGTTAAGTCATCCAAACAATGCTTTTTAAGAAAGGGTCCTGGTGTTTTATGACAATGTTACGTAATCTAATTAACAAGACTGGATTTTACCAGCTGGAGGTGTGATAAAGGCCTTTTTGATGTTCAATTGTAGATTTGTAATAGGTTGAAAACGTTGCTTGTTGAGGGTAAAATTGTTGTTTTAGAAAACTGACTAGAGATTAAATATTCAAATTAATTGTCACAATAATGTTTGAGACTCGAGACTCGAGACATTGATTATTTGATATTGGCAACTTAAAGCGCTCCGAACTAAATTAAATAAAACTCGGGAAGTTTTACCCAAACATATATTTATAATTTAAAGATATAAAATTGATTGTAAAACTAAATGAACTAAAAATTTTCAGAAATAAAGAGAAAAACGCGAAAAAATTATGAAACAATGTTTGAATATGTTCTTAATTGTATTAGAATAAGAAATAACTTTTTGGAGAAAAAAGAGCAGTATATGCTCTTACGAACAATGCTTCAATACGAACATGGCACAAATCTATTATCCGAATCGTGTGCATTCAATTTGTAGGATAAGGTTCAGTTATTTTAAAATATCTATTAAATTTCTGGCATAAAATGTTGCATCGGCACTGGGTTACTATAACCCAGATCGGCATGAAAGAACATTTATAAAAGTGAACAGGCGTTTGCATTTGCAGATGTCAAACTTTAACCTTATTAAGGTTTTCTAACTTTTCTTTCCCATTTTTAAATCCGCCATTTTTAAGCAAATAAAATGTGTTTTTCTTTACTCTTTATTAGTTACCGAAAGAGTCGAACACAACGATGTTTTACACAAACCTCTCCGACGTATAAAAGTAGTTAGAAGAAAAAATTTAAATATTGTGCGCTGCACTATAAAAGCCTTCTTTTTTCATTCAATGATATTAATCAAACGTTTTTATGCATTATGCTGATATCTAACCAACCAGACCCTATTAAAACGTATTTGAAAGGATCACGGATGATTACTGCAGGTCAATTTTAATTGTTATCTCAGACCGAAACTACCCAGTGACAGGTGCGCGTTACAAAGGGAGGTAAATTAAGACAGAATATTGAGATAACTCTGTATATCGGTAGGACCCCATTGGTCACAAATTCACTGTTTAATAACGCACCACATTTCTAAAAAATACTTCATTTACACGCTTCGGTATCCTTTATGTTTGTTGCCCGGATGCAAAATTGATATTAAATTATATCGTTCAAGTCATTTCATTTCAAATCGTATTCATCATACACAATAGCAGTAGCAACAGCAGCAACGGACATAATTTCATGTAAAACAAGGTTTAATTAGAACGAAATCATTACTCCGCAAAGCAAAAATAATTGATTTTAAGAATTGTTGTTGTTGTCTTCGTTGTTGTTTTTGTTGTTGTTGTTGTTGATGATGATGATGATGATGATGGGTAGCAACCAATTATGATACAAGCAAACTGCCTTTAATCGAACAATCGGTCACATCTTCAATTTTAAATAATGCACCACATTCCGAAAATTACTTCACTTACAAGCTTCTGTACCTTTGTGTTCGTCGCCAGAAGGCAAACTCAATATTTATCTCTACAATTAAAATTTCCATCTATTTTTCTTTGTGCCATGATAAATCAGAACAGCTCGAAGGTTCACGATAAATATTATTATTAATGCTCGTTCTTTGTAGGAATATGACAGAACATGACGTTAAAATAAATTCGTACTGTTTGGAGAAAAAAATGATTTGCGTTTAATATTAAAAATCTTGTATATTAAACTTTCAGTGTTGTATGGTTTAGTTCAGGTTCATACTCATTTATTACTAGCAGTATCTAGTTCATACTGAAACAAGAAATGTTTGCTAAAATAAGACTATTCGAAAAAAATCTAAAGTAAATCATACTCTGAAGGTTTAATATAAATGGATTATTATTATTGTTATTATTATTATTATTATTATTATTATTATTATTATTATTATTATTATTATTATTATTATTATTATTATTATTATTATTATTATTATTATTATTATTATTATTACTAACATAATGTAGTTAAAAAAAGAAAAGTTTGAAAATCTTTAAGACTGAACAGTCTACTGTAAAACAAACATGTATAATATGGTTACAATAACATTTGGTAAAAATATTGATGCGTTAGTAGAGAATCATAGAAATAAAATTCCAAAGATTTGAGAAAACTCCAGTTCCATTCAACGAAACACAATTTCAACCATACAATATGCGTGCTTTAAACCTTGAAAAGTTTGTCCCTATCTATTTCAAATGAACATTACATAGTTCTAAAATGTAACTAAATTACGAAGAATATTTATAAAATATCACATATTTTACAATTTATAAGCTATACAAGCAACCTCCCCTTGTGCGAATGATATCTTATTTGTTTGAGACAGTCATCTTCTTAAATTTACTAAGCATAAGTACAAATATAGAATACTGTCTATAAAATTCCAATAGTTATATTCTTCAAAAAAAATGATTTTAATTTGTTATGGAGGTGTCAAATTCACATAATATGTTTAACTTATTTAAATCTTTCACAAAGAGAATATAAGAACGTAGCCTTCTTAAAAACATTTAAAATAGTTTCTTAATAAGAACATTTTACTTCGAATGAATATAAACGCCTCTGTCGCAGTGATCCTTTGTCAAGCGTTGCGCGATGCTCCGCCTGCAGCCTCGTGTGCGCAAGCGAGACAGAATGGTAATGATTGACAGCTAATGATTGACAGCTTAAGTCCCGCGTCAGTTAAACGGTCCTGTGGACATCCAGTTCATTTTCATTAAGACTTTATATATTTGCAATATTTATGTCTCTACAGCTACTTTATGAAAATGACAACACACATTCATATTAACAACATAGGAAATAATAAATAATAGCATATAATAAAATAATAATAATAATAATAATAATAATAATAATAATAATAATAATAATAATAATAATAATAATAATAATAATAATAATAATAATAATAATAATAATAATAATAATAATAATGAAATAATAAATATTAAAAATCAACAAGAATTAATACTCTAAATATTCAGCTTAACAAGGTGCGTAATTGCAAAATAATTTAATCATAGTGTTTCTTGGGAAAACTAAATTATAATAAGCGTGATCATGAGTTGTTGTTGTTGATGATGAACTTCTAACTGTGAAATACTATTTCTTCAGAAAGCTGAATTAAGCGGTTTCTAGAGTTTCGGTTGTTGTTGTTGTTGTTGTTGTTGTTGTTGTTGTTAATGACATAAGATGATGAAAATTGTGGCGTTGTAATAAGAAAATAGTATTTATAATAAAACAATCAACACTTCCAACAATTGACCAGAATTATTTTCAAGCATTGTTATATTTATGTTAATCTTGATTATTTATACACCAAAGTTGCACAAGTTATATTTGTGGTTGAAAACCTTCAAGATTTCATATGTAAATATGTACACAAATATTTTGTTTAACCGCTACTATCATGACTATGATTTCCCTATGTACAAACCAATATTTACGCTTAGTGTTATTAAAATTTTGTGATTAACGGCAGTTTTTCATACGATAAAGCAATGTTTGATCAACTAAACTTTCATCAGATGTGTTAAACATGGACACTAAATCAGTCGAAAATTCACTGTTCAAAAATGTTTTCCAAAAATAACATCAGTTCCACACATCGGTACTTTTTTCTTCATTACTCGACGTACTCGATGACAAAGTCGGGATTGAAGCTATGAAATTAATATGTACACAATTGTCATGTTTTAATTAAGATTTTTACCAGTTTAACAGTAACAACGAACGAGTATTATGAATGTATTTTTTAATTAAATTGAAAACAAATATGAATACAAAAAACATAAAACATGTACAATTTTGATCGACTGATTGAAATAATATCAACATTTTCAGGCTCTAACATTTCATTTTAAACCCTTATCTGTTTTCATGAATAATGATGATAATGACCGACATCAGCAGCAGAAGTAGCAACAGAAGCAACGGACAATATCATGTGTAACACGGTTTAATGCGGATTAAGGCATTACTTCGGAAAGCTCAATTAATCGCTCTCTAGAGTTATTGTTGTTTTGTTAGATAAATGATGATGATGATGATGATGATGATGATGATGATGATGATGATGATGATGATGATGATGATGATGACCATCAATCAAAAGGCATTATGTTACAACTAATCTACAGTACGAAAACTGATCTTCCAAGATCTATTATTTTACTGTGCCAACATTTTGCATGCGTTTAAGTGTGCATTTAAAACTTAGAAGATGCTCTTGACAACTCAGAAAAACTACAACAACAACGAACACACTTTCTATTCAGGTTAACAGAGTGATAAATATTTTAAGCAAAGGGCTCTTCGGAAAAAAATAATTAAGCGTTTTCTTGAGTTGTTTGATGTTGTTATTTGTGGTTTTGTAGAATGAGGCGTTTCTTTAGGAAGCTGAATAAATCGTAATCTACATTTTTTTATTGTTTTTATTGTTGTATTTTAACGAAGATGATGATGATGATATCATGATGATGATGATGATGATGATGATGATCATCATCATCATCATCATCATCATCATCATCATCATCATCATCATCATCATCATCATCATCAATCAAAAGGCATTATGTTACAACTAATCTACAGGACGAAAACTGATCTTCCAAGATGAAAGTTACGCGTTATCCAGAAAATGACTTTTATATTTAAAAAAAAAGTTTGTTTAAAACTAAATACTTTAAAACTATTGTTGCAACACTTTAACCCTTACAAATCACAATCATATTTAACCTCTTACTGAGTGTACAATTGATCTTCAAAAATTCCATTATCACGCCGCAAACTGATAAGAGCCGTGTCTTGCTAATTTGATTATGTAACATGGTCATAAAACACGCCGCCAACCACTGATTCAATTAGCGCATCCGGTAAAAGGTTTTTGCCAGACACGCGCGATGCTGATAATCGCTTACTAAATTTATTAAAGTTGCCGAACTTCATGTAAACGTTCCTCTAGTCACTGGAAACTACGCATACGATATTTTATGTCTCGGGAAATATGGGGCGAATATGATATTTTGATCAACTTATGAGAATGCGTTTTATTAATAAGTTTTACTTTCAATTTTGACATAAAATAAGAAAACTAGAATATGACATATATTTTGCGTTACTTCATTATTTCTATAGACTGATTGATAATAATCACATCTTCACTGTCGAAGTCTTTTCATTTTTAATCGCTTTTATTCTCTTCGTATTTTAATCATCAAAGACGCTAACATTCATCATTATCCTCATCATTACTTTAATCGTCATCAGCATGCAGCAGCGCCACCTCCAGAATACATATTAGCATTTAAAACAAAGTATTTTGAGGATGAACCTAGAAGATGCTCTTGACAACTCAGAAAAACAACAACAACAACGAACACACTTTCTATTCAGGTTAGCAGAGTGATAAATATTTTAAGCAAAGGGCTCCTTCGGAAAAAATAATTTAGCGTTTTCTTGAGTTGTTTGATATGGTTATTTGTGGTTTTGTAGAATGAGGCGTTTCTTTAGAAAAATGAATAAATCGTAATCTACATTTTTTATTGTTTTTATTGTTGTATTTTAACGAAGATGATGATGATAATGATGGTATTGGTGGTGGTTGTGATGATAATGTTAAGTTACGAGTTATCCAGAGTCGTTGAATAAAATATGATTGTTTAAAAGTTGTTGTTTTCTTTCAA
>JAZAYU010000003.1:0-122500 GCA_038501625.1 Corbicula japonica | reverse complement strand
ACCTTAACATGTGTCGAAAGTGAATAAAACTTGTCTCCACTGCCTCAGTGTAAACCGTCGTGGAGCATGAGCTTTCGAACCTGCCTATCCAATTGTTACCCTGCGTTTCTTTATCCTTTCAGTATATATGAAACACGCTCAAAATACATTAATAAAAAACCTTTTTGTATTGTGATTGAACTAACTATGATTCAATTAACTTAACAATAAAATCAAATATTCCGAGGATGTTAAAATTATGGTTTGATATTTGTTCTTCTTTTATGCAATTTTAAGTTAATTTCTTTTTAACATCATCATCATCATCATCATAATCATCATCATCATCATCATCATCATATCAAAATTTATCACCACAACCACCACACCAACATCAACTTCATCATCATCATTGACATCATATCAAAATTTATCGAATCAACACTGTGACAATTATTTATCATATTTAATCCCTAATCAGTTATCAAACCCCCAGTTGACAATACCTGTGCCTTGCTAATAAGATTATGTAACAAGGTCGTAAAACTAGAGGACCTTTACTAAAATTACGAGTCGACAACTACGGATTTAATTAGCGCACCCGGTGTCAAGTTTTTGCCGCTGATTATCGCATAGAATTGGAAAATTTATTAATATAACGGAAATGCTAATTATTGAATGAACGTATGATTTGATTAAATGTTTGATCAGTCAATATAACAGCAGCACTGTATTGCCCTTTAGAACACACCATGTTGAGAACGAACACAGAACATGCTTTTGGCAATCTTAGAAAAAGTCAGCAATGAATATTTAGCTCTGAAATGTACATGATTACAGATATTTCATGCTTGTAGTTTCTTTGAAAACAACAACAACAACAACAACAACAACAAATAAGCGGTATCTACCATTGTTGTTGTTTCGTCATTTATTTGTTCTAGAGATCTAGAGATGATGTTGTTGTTTCTGTTGTTGATTAAAATGATAATGATGAAGCTTTTTTTTAATAACCTCTAAATTCACCGGCTTAGTCATAGTATTTTAAGCGTTTTCTATTCTTAATTTAAGCGTCATATAATGTTTGTTGTTGTTGTTTAAGATGACGACGATAACATTTTGTTGTTGTTAAAGATGACGACGATGAGGATGATGATGATGTAAGCATGATGATAAGTCGAAAACGTTTATTTGAAAATCTAAATTAATAGTTGTTGTTGTTGTCGTTGTTGCTGCTGCTGGTTGTGCTGATGCTGATGTCGTTAAGGTCTAATATAAGTGTGCTTTGTTATACACATTTGTTTTAATTTTGATTTTTTTAAAACAGTAATTGTGGTAAGTAATTATAGTAATAAAATCAGTCAATTCTTTAATGCAAACTATAAACTTACTCTAGATTAAACGTTAATTTTCCATTTGAGGGATGTTGTTGGTACTTGAGTACCCAAATAATCTACCGATCGTTTACTCCAAGGAGTTTTACCGATTTTGTAGGAAGTATAATGCACCGTTCATTCATTGTTAAATAACTCTGTATCGATGTTCCTCATAATGCGCATAAATAATTAAAAAATAATTAAAAACACAACTTTTTATTTGTGATTTATTTGTGTTTTGTTAAATTGGTTATTTTAAAACATCTGCGAGTTTGGTTGGTGGTTAATGGAAGATGAGGAAATATGCATGTGGAAACCAAGACCAGTTACTGTTAATCTGTTTCTGTATTTAACTACGTTTTTTCAATTGAGGCCGACTGTAAAATTAATTCTGAGTTTTCAAACGAATGTAAAAACAGCGAAACCCTCATTATAACATTATATTAGAAACACTTAAACGAGCGTTGTGTCTAGTCAATAATTTATAAAAAAAGGGATAGTGAATATATTTTTTCGCTGCGTTCATACGGTCATGCCGTTTTACAAACAAAGTGAATGATGGCCACATGAACCGCTATAAGTATATTTGCAAATAAAATCCGTGTCTAATTACAATGTATACAGTATGAATTAAGAAGACTGGACCTTTTCCTTTAAAGAAGTAATAAAACTATCCAAATTAAATATTGTACGCGGGGAGAAATGCACACAGTGGTCAAACTAATTTCATGCCGTGAAAGAATCAAATCAATGAATCGAACCGAACTGAAACATAACTGCAATGGACACAAATGCAATAACGTATCATATAATAAGTACTGTTCTACCTTTTAATTCATTAATATTCATAGATAGTTCGCGTAACTGACCAATACAAAAATCCAAATTATCTCTCAATACGCATTAACCAATCAATTATTAATAGGGAGAAATCCTGAGTTTCTATAGGAAGCTTCAAGAAAGATCTGTTCGAAAGATGTACCTCTCTCAAAACATTAATGATTGAAATTAGTGAAAAGTGCAAATTGGTATCCTAATTTGCCAGGTTGCAATCATGACAATGACCTTTTTGAAAACTTTATTTGCGTACCTGCAGGATTAAATGTTCCAAATCGGCACTATGCTAATTCTTAATATTGTATAATTTGAAAAATATACAACAAAATTTAAGTTCAACAGTCGGCTATTATATACAACTCAAAATTTGCTAAGGATCACCTTTTTGACATTGCATATTTCAGTCATATTAAACTCATATTTTCGATTTCATAAAAAATAAAAATGTAAGTGCAAACCGATAAAATGGAGATACTTTTAATTGATGTTACCTTCACATAGAAAAAGTTATATTGCGATATCCTAAATTGAGGTAAAAGTTAAAGGAATTAGAAACGGAACTTCTTTTACCACGAAATATATCTGGATTATATATTTCGTGTTTAAATAAGTTGCGTTGCGCTATTATTATCGATTATCGACTTGTTTTGGCCTGATGCATAATTTGAATTCGTGGTTTAGTGAAATGAAAAGGTTACATTAATTTTCATCACTAAATGAATGGATAATTTTCATCCCTGCTGTAAAATCAATCTTTAATAATGAATGGTTATCCTTCGCTCGTATTTAAAATTAAGTTGTTTCTTAATATGCGGTTACTTTTGAATATACGGATGTATGTAAAATCCCTAAAATTCCGATAATTTATCTGTCTCGGGCAATATTACCATGACAACTTTAAGGGATATCTTCATGTAAGTGGTAAAAACAGTGTCAATCGCTAACGAAGAATTAAAGATTGACAATAAACTTTAAAAATATGAAACACAACCAATTTTTAAATTTCCGATCCGCTAAAGTAAAGCTCCCACTTAACAAAAGAAGTATTATAATAGTAGTTTAAATAACACTCACAGATAATCATTATAACACATCTTTTGGCTACCGCTTTCAGCTCGGTAGAACACATTCAATTCTGTTTTTTAATGGTATTATATTTCACAATGAAATTTAATGATCGGATTGAAAAAAGTACCGATGCGTCTAACTGATGTTATTTTTGAAAAACATTTTTGAACAGTGAATTTTCGACTGATTTAGTGTCCATGTTTAACACATCTGATGAAAGTTTAGTTGATCAAAAATTGCTTTATCGTATGTCAAACTGCCGTAAATCACAAAATTTTAATAACACTAAGCGTAAATATTGGTTTGTACATAGGGAAATCATAGTCATGATAGTAGCGGTTAAACAAAATATTTGTGTACATATTTACATATGAAATCTTGAAGGTTTTTAACCACGAATATAACTTATGCAACTTTGGTGTATAAATAATCAAGATTAACATAAATAAAACAATGCTTGAAAATAATTCTGGTCAATTGTTGGAAGTGTTGATTGTTTTATTAGAAATATTATTTTCTTATTACAGCGCCACAATTTTCATCATCTTATGTCATTAACAACAACAACAACAACCGAAACTCTAGAAACCGCTTAATTCAGCTTTCTGAAGAAATAGTATTTCACAGTTAGAAGTTCATCATCAACAACAACAACTCATGATCACGCTTATTATAATTTAGTTTTCCCAAGAAACACTATGATTAAATTATTTTGCAATTACGCACCTTGTTAAGCTGAATATTTAGAGTATTAATTCTTGTTGATTTTTAATATTTATTATTTCATTATTATTATTATTATTATTTTATATACTATTATTTATTATTTCCTATGTTGTTAATATGAATGTGTGTTGTCATTTTCATAAAGTAGCTGTAGAGACATAAATATTGCAAATATATAGAGTCTTAATGAAAATGAACTGGATGTCCACAGGACCGTTTAACTGACGCGGAACTTAAGCTGTCAATCATTAGCTGTCAATCATTACCATTCTGTCTCGCTTGCGCACACGAGGCTGCAGGCGGAGCATCGTGCAACGCTTGACAAGGGATCACTGCGACAGAGGCGTTTATATTCATTCGAAGTAAAATGTTCTTATTAAGAAACTATTTTAAATGTTTTTAAGAAGGCTACGTTCTTATATTCTCTTTGTGAAAGATTTAAATAAGTCAAACATATTATGTGAATTTGACACCTCCATAACAAATTAAAATCATTTTTTTGAAGAATATTACTATTGGAATTTTATAGACAGTATTCTATATTTGTACTTATGCTTAGTAAATTTAAGAAGATGACTGTCTCAAACAAATAAGATATCATTCGCACAAAGGGAGGTTGCTTTTATTGCTTATAAATTGTAAAACATGTGATATTTTATAAATATTCTTCGTAATTTAGTTACATTTTAGAACGATGTAATGTTCATTTGAAATAGATAGGGACAAACTTTTCAAGGTTTAAAGCACGCATATTGTATGGTTGAAATTGTGTTTCGTTGAATGGAACTGGAGTTTTCTCAAATCTTTGGAATTTTATTTCTATGATTCTCTACTAACGCATCAATATTTTTACCAGATGTTATTGTAACCATATTATACATGTTTGTTTTACAGTAGAATGAACAATCTTAAAGATTTTCAAACTTTTCTTTTTTTTTAACTACATTATGTTAGTAATTAATAAAAAAAATAATAATAATAATAATAATAATAATAATAATAATAACAATAATAATAATCCATTTATATTAAACCTTCAGAGTATGATTTACTTTAGATTTTTTTCGAATAGTCTTATTTTAGCAAACATTTCGTGTTTGAACTAGATACTGCTAGTAATAAATAAGTATGAACCTGAACTAAACCATACAACACTGAAAGTTTAATATACAAGATTTTCAATATTAAACGCAAATCATTTTTTTCTCCAAACAGAACGAATTTATTTTAACGTCATGTTCTGTCATATTTCTACAAAGAACGAGCATTAATAATATTATTTATCGTAAACATTCGAGCTGTTCTGATTAAAAAATCATGGCACAAAGAAGAATAGATGTAAATTTTAAATTAAGTCAGATAATCGTTATTTTGAAATCATTTCCAGCTTCACGCATATTTAATGGTTGAAATTTTGTTTTGTCAAATCGAACTCTAGTTTTGTAAATTGTTTCATTAGTTGAATTACCAATAAATAGCTTCAACTGGTAATGTAGAGATAAATATTGAGTTTGCCTTCTGGCGACGAACACAAAGGTACAGAAGCTTGTAAGTGAAGTAATTTTCGGAATGTGGTGTATTATTAAAAATTGAAGATGTGACCGATTGTTCGAATGCTTAATAGACATTTCCGAAGAAATTTTTTCGTTTAAAGGCAGTTTGCTTGTATCATAATTGGTTGCTACCCATCATCATCATCATCATCATCATCATCATCATCATCATCATCATCATCATCATCATCATCATCATCATCATCATCATCATCATCATCATCATCATCATCATCATCATCATCATCATCATCATCATCATCATCATCATCATCATCACCACCACCACCACCATCATCATCATCATCATCATCATCATCATCATCATCATCATCATCATCATCATCATCATCATCATCATCATCATCATCATCATCATCATCATCATCCCTGTTTTATAGCGATCGTTTGTCCGTTGCTGCTGTTGTTGTTGCTACAACTGCTGCTGCTCATGATCTTTATTGACAACAACAACAATAACAGTTTTAAAAACGCATTATCATCAGTATAAACGACAATAACAACTACTACTTTTAATACTACCACTACCTCTACTACACTACTACTTCTGCTACATCAACAGCAACATCTAGATTATGCTTAATTAAGCTTCCAGAAGAAATTATTTTGTCCTCAGCAAGCCGTGTTTAATATGGTGTTTTATATGATCTTATTTCCGTTGCTGCTGTTGCTACAGCCGCTAATGATGATGATCATTATCATCAACAACCAACAATTGATGCCGTTACTGGTGCTGCTGCTGACGATTATCATTATTATAATACATAATAGTAATGAAAAAGAACAGAAAATAAATTGTAAAATGGGAGAAATTTTGAGATTATTCCCAATTAGTCGATCGAAATGATATACGCATATAAGTTTCATTTTCCTGTTTGTTTATTGAATATTCTAATTCTACAAAAGAAGCACAATTACTGTACTCGTGGCTACAGACAGTTACTTTAATTGGTAAAAATCTGAATGATCCAACATGCAAATTGAGCAAACTTTTAATATAACGAATTAACAACAAATAGGTTCAATGTTGTGATTCGGTATCGGTAAATGTTAATTTTGCCCTCGAGCAACAAAGATAAAGATACTGAAGTAAGTATTTTTGAAATATGTTGCATTAATAATTGTTTAACAGCAAAGTTGAGACCGATTGTTTGAATTAGTTCCCATGTTAAACTTTTCTCTGATCCGATGAAAATCGATTGATCACAGTAGCGTTTTCGTATGAAAAAAGCGAGTCTCTGGCATAAAACACATATGATAATAACAGCAAATATTATCTTTTTCGAATTTGGAAAATATATTAAGTTTAACCCAACAGGATTTTTTTATAAACTAAGTCTGATAGAATGGACCGTTTATCTTACCATTGTTACCAATTAAAAAAATAGTTTAATCATCATCATCATCATCATCATCATCATCATCATCATCATCATCATCATCATCATCATCATCATCATCATCATCATCATCTTCTTCTTCTTCTTCTTCTTCTTCTTCTTCTTCTTCTTCTTCTTCATCAAACAACAATAACAACGACTTCTGATAACATCATCATCATCGTCATCGTCGTCGTCATCATCATCATCATCATCATCATCATCATCATCATCATCATCATCATCATCATCATCATCATCATCATCATCATCATCATCATCATTGGCATCAACATCATCAACAACAACTCAAGATCACGTTTTATTTAGCTTTCCGAAGACATGATTTTGACTACAACAGACCGTGTTTTACATGACCATATTCCCTTTGCTGCTGTTGCAACAACTGCTGCTTATGATAATCATTATCATCATCATCAACAACAACAAAAACAACAACGAAGGCAACAACAACAATTCTTAAAATCAATTAATTTTGCTTTGCGGAGTAATGATTTCGTTCTAATTAAACCTTGTTTTACATGAAATTAGGTCCGTTGCTGCTGTTGCTACTGCTATTGTGTATGATGAATACGATTTGAAATAAAATGACTTGAACGATAAAATTTAATATCAATTTTGCATCCGGGCAACAAACATAAAGGATACCGAAGCGTGTAAATTGTGTATTTTTAGGAATGTGGTGCGTTATTGAACAGTGAATTTGTGACCAATGGGGTCCTACCGATATACAGAGTTATCTCAATATTCTGTCTTAATTTACCTCCCTTTGTAACGCGCACCTGTCACTGGGTAGTTTCGGTCTAATATAACAATTAAAATTGACCTGCAGTAATCATCCGTGATCCTTTCAAATACGTTTTAATAGGGTCTGGTTGGTTAGATATCAGCATAATTCATAAAAACGTTTGATTAATATCATTGAATGGAAAAAAGATGGCTTTTATAGTGCAGCGCACAATATTTAAATTTTCTCTTCTAACTACTTTAATACGTCGGAGAGGTTTGTGTAAAACATCGTTGTGTTCGACTCTTTCGGTAACTAATAACGAGTAAAGAAAAACACATTTTATTTGCTTAAAAATGGCAGATTTAAAAATGGGAAAGAAAAGTTAGAAAACCTTAAAAAGGTTAAAGTTTGACATCTGCAAATGAAAACGCCCGTTCACTTTTATAAATGTTCTTTCATGCCGATCTGGGTTATAGTAACCCAGTGCTGATGCAACATTTTATGCCAGAAATTTAATAGATATTTTAAAATGACTGAACCTTATCCTACAAATTGAATGCACACGATTCGGATAATAGATTTGTGCCATGTTCGTATTGAAGCATTTTTCAATATACTGCTCTTTTTTCTCCAAAAAGTTCTTTCTTATTCGTATACAATTAAGAACATATTCAAACATTGTTTCATATTTTTTTCGCGTTTTTCTCTTTATTTCTGAAAATTTTTAGTTCATTTAGTTTTACAATCAATTTTATATCTTTAAATTATAAATATATGTTTGGGTAAAACTTCCCGAGTTTTATTTAATTTAGTTCGGAGCGCTTTAAGTTGCCAATATCAGATAATCAATGTCTCGAGTCTCAAACATTATTGTGACAATTAATTTGAATATTTAATCTCTAGTCAGTTTTCTAAAACAACAATTTTACCCTCAACAAGCAACGTTTTCAACCTCTTACAAATCTACAACTGAACTTCAAAAAGGCCTTTATCACACCTCCAGCTGGTAAAATCCAGTCTTATTAATTAGATTACGTAACATGGTCATAAAACACCAGGACCCTTTCTTAATAAGCATTGTTTGGATGACTTAACGGTGATTGGCTAAATGCTTAAGTGAAAGTTTTGAAAAGCTATAATTTCCATGCCAGCCAAAAAATTTCATAAAGGATACGTGAAGTTACGTAAATAGGTAAAGTTATTAACTTAAAATAAATTTACAAAGATGAATGATATTCCTACTATGTCTGTTCTACATTTTTTGTTAATTCGACAATGCATTTTACCTTCAAAATCACTTTGAGCCTTATTATTTACACTTTTTACGCTTCGCTTTAAGGGGCAGGGGACAGTTTCGCACTTTGGTCCCGGTCGATTTTCTAAGTATTTGGGGTAGTCGTGAATAAAATGCATTAAAATCATTGTTTGAATTAAAGATGGCATATTCTTTTATAATATTGTATAGTATGTGAAATCTTATCAGAGTGGCTCAAATGCATTGATGCTATCTTTGTATGTTCTGAGTTGAACAGTTGCCGGATGAAAACGCATTCGGCCGGGCTTAATTTGAGAATAATTTGAGGGTGAGGTATTTCAATGTCAAATGCTGAAAAATCGAGACGGATGGGAGACAATTTCCAGCTGCTTGGGAGATTAGGGACACATAAAATACTAGCATGAAAGTGGTTTTATTTGAAAAGTCATTGCAGGAAATATTTTGCAGGTTCTCAAATATGTAGAATTTCGGCCAAATTTGCATTGGAAAATCAGGACTTGGGGTGACTTTAAATGCCTGTGTAGATCAAATGACTGGTTCTGTGGAACAGTTGGTTGTGGTATGTAAAAAGCTAGACCCCCTGCAACACAGAAAGTACAACAACACAATTTTAGCTGTGCAAAGTTTTTTATTTTCGGTCAATGTAAGCTTGCACGGGGTCCCAGAATCTGCGAAAGCCTCGGAAACTGTCCCCTGCGCCCTTAATTACCGCTATTAAACCGGAACTACCCAATCAGCAAGGGAAACCACTCTCAATTGGAGGTAACTCAGTATATCGGTAGGCCCCCATTGTTTTAATTTGTTTCCATGTTAAACTTTCTACTGATCTGGTATGTCGATTGATCACAGCTGTTTCCTCGTTTGAAAAACTGAAATCAGTGTCTTTAACACAGATGGCAATAACCGCAAATAATGATGCAATTTATAAAATATATGTTTAATCTGTTAGTTTATATTTTCAATAAAATTGAAATCTCAAAGTATGGATTGCTCATCTTACCATTGTTACTAATTCAAATAAAAAAGAAAAGGCATGTTACATGTTTTTCTTTGGACGTCAACACCACCACCATCATAACATCATCACAATTATCAAAACTTCACAAGCATCATCCTCATGAGCATCGTCATCATCAACTACAACAACGCTAGATTTCGCTTAATTTAGCTTTAAAAAAAAACAACGAGTTCGTTCATAACAAACCGTGTTTTACATGACCCTTTGTTCGTTACTGATGTTGCTACATCTGCTGCTGCTGATGATCATTATCATCATCAACAACAACTCATAAAAACGCCTAATTTAGCTTTGCGAAGAAATGGTTCTCATCATAACGTGTTTTTCACTATCATCGGCAAGTTAGAATAAAGTTCCTTGTGTTTAGATAAGCAATCAAATAGTGCTTCTCAGTTTCAAGAACACAATACTTGTCCCCTGGGACTCGTAAGTTTTAACTTAAGTCGCATTTTTAGCTGTATTGCTCGCTTGATTCTCGCAATAGCTGGACGTTTCTCTCTCCCTTCCTTGTTATGGTTGTTATATTAACTATGAATACTTTTCTCAGTGAATCCAACTTTACAAAAACAAATTTGTGTATCTTCTGATATGCTTTTGACTGTGTAATTATCTATTCGCTCATTTATTTTCGTATGATTATGTTATTCCGACACGCTTATATGCACTTTTTTAATTCAGATACATATTTTATAAGTATAAGTCTTTACTGTAGTATCATTTAATTTCACTGGGACGAAGAGTCGCGAGGGCATAAATTCGCGCAGTTGTATATTGCTATTCAGATATACTAAATATTGTAATTTTGCTTGGGTTTAAATTCGCGCATTTACCTTAGCGTTAAATACGCGTATTTTTTTTAACCTGTGCGTAATTTTATGATATAACAGTATTTCAGTGCGCTTGCTTTAATTAGTTTAAGTTTTGGAACATAGCTATGAATAAATGCTTCCCCCACCCAATTTGTGTTAGTTGTTTGTTTATGCGAATCCTAAATGCCAGCTGGAAGAACCACAAACCGTTACAAAAATTTCGACAAAGAAAATGAATGTTACTGGCATTAAACAAAAGATCAAATTAAAAAAGTTTAAGAGGTATTGAAACATTCAACTTATTAAAAAATTTTGCATTCATATCAAGCAGAAAAATGCGTTTAACAATAATTTTGATAAACCCCCGTCTGATCGATAATGTAATTTCAATTTTAAGCGCTTAAATAAAAATTTATAAATACACTTCCAAAAAAGGACCATAAAAATCAAATGCTTTGATAGAGAAGTGAGGACTAAATCCGGCATAGTTAGATCGTACATTTAATACGTTGTATGATTTGCTTATAAACAAAATATTTAAAGAAACATTTAAAAGATAACCACTACGTTATTTTAAAAATAAACATCAATTTGTTTGGACTCTAAATGCTTTTTGAGGAGTATATATGCCGTGGGCGACTGATTGAAATGCACAAACATGAAACAACATTTAGTTGGGATTTCTGAACGTCGCGGAGAAAAGTTATTTGTGATAGATGAAAGCGACATACTATATATATTTTAACGCAAAATTACAGAAAATCTAGACCGATGACCTATCGTTTTTATTTTTTATTTGGTATTATATACGTCTAACAATATTTTATGAAAGAACGATACACTTGCGTTTAAAGACAGCCACCGCCAAGTGGTGCGTCTGATCCGAAACCGCGCGACGTCATTCCCAAAATTTGGTAACCAGACAACGGGAACGTGATTTGTACGATATTATGCAATGTTTCAAGTGTGTTTTATTTTTAATTTTCATTTTTAAGGTAGTTCGAGCCCAAATAAAATCATCAACCCGTTAATTAAATAAAAAATAAAATGATGATAATGATGATGATAGTGATGGTGATGATAATGATGATGATGATGATGATGACGATGATGATGATAAGGCTGCTGCTGCAGCTGCTGATGACGATGTCAGCATATTGAAACATCTTGTTTATCAAAAGCAAACACCCAAGTGCCACGCAACATGCGATTGTTTCATACAGTTTTAATCAGTCGAGACATAAACAATAATGTATAATGAAATATACGCAATAATAATACGTAACAAGAAAACAGAAAGAACACATATTTAATTCTTTACTCCACGGGATATGGATGTTAACGGTGTTAACAAAGACGGTTGATCTGGGTCTACACTGGCGCACACGCGATAAAATCCGTATGCAGAATAAACGGTGAAATAAACGAACGCTTAGCGAGCAATGAGGATGTTTTACCTGTACGTATGTAGAAAGATACACAAATGTATTCAGATATCTGTTATAATTTCCGATTTCATACTAAATATTATGAACATCAGCAATCAGTTGTTAAAACCGTCCGTCTTTGGATACAGGAGTTATATTCGTACTCAACTCTGAAGTTAAAGTAATGTACTTGAAGTTGCACAGTTACTTCAACTACGATGTATTGACATATTTATTAGTTTCAATATTATTTATGTTACAAAACATTTATATAGAATAACTTGTCTTAGCAAACACGATGTTACATGTGTTATTAGAATTTAAATTGGTCTGATTAAACATCTACTGCGGTATCATTGAATTTCGCCGGGATGCCGCGAATGACATTTTCGAGCAGACATAAATTCGCGTTGTTGTATTATTCTTTATACGCAGTTATATTATCCTTATAAGGCGCACTACAATGTTGTAAAATTTGGCTAAAATTTCATTTCGCACGATTGCCTTAGCGCGTCATAAGCGAAACTGATAACGCAGTAAAGCCCCGGTCACAACCCGCCGTACGTGCAAGTGCGTGCGGTCTACGTACGAAAACGTGGACCAAATTCAGGGATCCGTACGTGGTGAGCACTGCCTCCGTATGGATTTTGGAGCACGCAGACATGCCGTTTCATTTTTAGTGCATGCAAAACTTTCTCTGCGTTCGAACTGCATGCGGGATACGGATTCACCACCCGTACGGGTGACGTGCTAGCCCTGTACGTCCACTAGCGCATAACGCACTGCCTTTGCGAGTCTAGGCGTGGTCCGTGGGGTTGCGTGCTTTCTCATTTCAACCGTCCAAAACGCGCATTGAACTCAGGCGGACCGTACAGAGTAAGTACGTGCTCCGCACTTACAACGCACGGTGTGCGCACGGATCTCTGCGGTATATAATATATTTCGGGTATCGATAGGTCGTCCTTTTATATATCAAACAACGGCGAACGAAATAAACTCACGTTCACCGCACTAGAACTAATTCGTTCATTCTACGGAAAATTCGTCAGTTAAATTTTAAAATAATTTTTTATTTATTGATGTATCTGCTTAACTTAACCACTTGAGGAATTGATCCTTCTTCTTTAAAACATTTATACAACCCTGACACAAGTAAATTGGTCAACAAGCAATGGTGGTAATATTTAAATTGAAATACGAGGCAAAAATATTATAAGCGGTCATGGTAGCATGCGAGTGCGCGATATCGCATCATACATCCGTGATATCGCATATTGTGTTTTCATATCGTGTTTTCGTGAACGCTCTATCCTAAGGGCGAGAGCACGAAAACACGAAAACAAGATGCGAGAAAGCGAAACAACGATGCGATGTCGCGAAAGTACGATGCGAGGGTGCAATTTTAATATCGCGACCTTGCATCACACTTTCGCCAGCTCGCATCGTATTTTCGCGTTTTTGTGTTTGCTCTGACATGAGGGCGACAGTACGAAAACACGAAAACAAAATGCGAGAACGCGAAACAACAATGCGAGGTCACGAAAGTGCAATGCGAGGGTGCCATTTCAATATCGCGACCTAGCATCATACTTTCGCCATCTCGCATCGTGTTTTCGCGATCTCGCATCGTGTTTAAATCCTTAAGGATAGTGTTTTCGCGATCTCGTAGTTTCGTTGTCCAACGAAAAACGGTAAACCATGATGCGAAAACGCGAAACATTGCGCATTCAGATATGTATACTTGAAAGCAGCTCAAAATTTGATCCATCTGAAATGGAAGTGTAATTTTTCCCGCAAAACTCGGAAATACTTACTTGTGACTGAAGACTCCGGCTATGAATCATTTCGTATGCAGACTCGCCAACAAACAAAGAAAAAAAGCAACATAATGGGTGTTACTGTTAAATGAAATATTATTTCATAGATGGTCGAATTAATTGTCGTTAATTCGACAAAATCTCGTATAAGTACTTGTTTTTTTTTCAAATTGTGTCTCTATTAGACTTGACCGCCATTAAAGATAAAACATGTGATTACTTTTGAGTAAATAAAAATAGCATAATTTATACCATCAAACAATTTATTTTTCGCCATAAATGTTATGGCGAAAAATCGCAATAAAAAATATGGCGGAAAAACGCCATAAATTTATTGCGAAATCCCGCCATAATTTTCATTGCGAAATACCGCCATGGCGATTTTTAAAAATGATTTTAACCCCGATTTAAAGTATAGAGAAGCTCAATAATGAGACATACTTTAATTTTCAATGAATATTACAGATTTTGGAAAAATGATTGAAAATCGCCATGGCGAAATAACGCCATTTCAAATTTATTGCGGAAAATCGCCATGGGGATTTCATGGCGACGAAAAATCGCCATGGCGTTTCCGAAATCGCCATGGCGATTTTGGTGTTTGAGACTCGATAGCTCACTCATTTTTAGAGATATTGGTTCAAAACATAGTACGTTTTATTATTAGACCCCCCAACTATATATTAAAGAAAAAACATTTAGTCTAGGACCCTTTAAAAGGGTAGCTGAGTTTGCGAATTCACCGGATTCGCAAACATTCACCGGACTCTGTTTGTTATGGACCGACACAAATTCGAAAAACAAGCTGTTATAAGTCAATATGTCAATTGCTAGAATTGAAAAGAGCACGTTAAAAGAGAGAATATTAGAATAAAGGTTTTTTTTTTGTTACTCTGTATTTGTGTTATTTTTATCATGCACTAATTATCAAATGGCGCCGCTATAATAATTCGCCTGAAGTGTGAAAACATAGAGGATATTTGTTTTTACCAGTGTAAGATAGAAATATATTTCATCGAGTGAGCTTCGGAATTCGTATTCTCACGAGTGGCGAAGCCACGAGTGAAATACGTCATTCCGGAGTTCACGAGTGAAATATATTTCTATCTTTCACTGGTAAAAACAAATTTTCTTTTTATTTTATGCTTTTAGTGCAAAATTTGCCTGAATTTGCCAGAAAAGTTGCAAGAATTGGCGCCAAAACCGCTTGTATATGACGTGACGTGACGTCATGACGTCAAATATACAAATTTGAGCCCGTTTTCTAAACGTTCTCATTTGGTATGTTATAGTGCGTTTGGGTACCAACGTGAAAAAATAAGTGAAAATAAAAATGTTTGAAAACAGTAAAATACCACTTTTATTTCACCGGGAAAATTCTATATTTCACCGAAAAACATAAAATAAAATGACTTGTTTAAATGAGATATAATATCGGGCGTTATATTAACTTAATATTTATCGACGAGCTGGTCTTTGAGTTCGTAATTCGAAATATCAGGTTCCGAATTATCAAAAATAAACTTACAAGAACATTTAGGGGTATTACCGGGACCAAGAAAGGAGTTCGAAATATCTACAGTGTTCAAATGGTGATTAAATAAGTTGCACGGTATGTAAATTGTTTTCAGATAATTATCCTAATGTGTTACCTGGGTTTTTGATCACCTCATACATATTTGGTTTGCAACCCTCTAATTTAAAATAACAAGCCCGACCTGAAATCCAACAAATATCGTTTCGTTATCAAATAAATAGCAATTAACATAATAAATGCTCATTGGTGTGTTAAATTTAAGTACATATAATTTTATACACAAGTTTTGATATGATAGTATGTGTAAATTGTAACAATATTGGAACATATGTTATAAACTTAGCGGTTCCCCTGTTTACCTGGGTTCTGTATCTTTTCGTACATGTTTGAACTACCAGCGTCTAACGTGGAGTAATTTGCATCATCTGCAATTGACCATTTAACATGAAATTAAATCTTAAAGGACATGTTTAACAATGATAGGAAACAATCATTAATATTTTTCACAAAATATGAGACCAAGAAAGAACTAGAAACAGTTTTACATTTCTATGAGTTCATTTATGTAAACTTATGAAGTCATATTATGACGTTTAATCCTAAACCAGAAACATATATAGAAATCTAACAATTCACACTGTGTCATGTGAAATCAATAAAAAAGATCGATCGCATTTTAAAATCACACGTATTTCAATATAAAGAATAAATATAAATAATAAATGTGGTTAAAAATGGTTTACCTGCGTTTTGGAGCTCCTCGTAAAGATTTGGATTTGCGCCGTTTAATGGAGAATGAATTGTATCATCTGAAGATGGAAATACAACTTACATTGATGTTCAGAAAATATGTTTTTGCATGCTTACACAAAGATAATACCATTCGACAACACGAATGATAATACTACATATAATGATAGACCAGGTTTGAAACCATATATTTCCATTTAAATATAAAAACTGACGAGGCTTATAAGTGTGCTGTTCTGTCATGAAGCATGGGGATTTTTAGCCTATGTAGACATGTTTTAAGCAGGTAAAAAACTTAAAAAAGAAACGATAAGATAAAGATAAAACCTTGAAATGAATTATTTAAACGGTGTTGTAGTATTGAAATGTGCCTTGATTTAAATCGTTTTGTCATTGACAAAATCATTTCTTACTATAGTTCAATATGGTGTCAAGATGTTCAAATGGTGCCAAAACTTCGCACGTATAGAACTTTTAAAACTAACTTTAAGTGCGAAGAATACATGTCATTGAACCTAAAAAGAAATGAACGGTCTCTATTGGCATAGTTCCGTTGTGGTATTTTACCCTTGCGTATCGAAACAGGTCGATATGTGGGTGAAGAACCACTCAACAGAACTTGCAACTTGTGTAACAGTCAATCAATAGAGGATGAAACTCATTTTCTGGTTGAATGCACAGCATATCATGATATAAGGAACTATATTTTCCAGAATATAATATACTTACAAAATTTCACTATTTTAGACAGCAAAGAAAAATTAGTTTACCTGTTAAATATGCAAGCAAGGAAAGTGTCCAAATATATTGTATCGGCGTTTCTTAGAAGAAGACGTATTATTTATAACTGATGTTTGCATGATTAATTTCAATTGAATTGTGTTTATATCCATTTTGTCATATCGTAAATTAATAATCTGTTTGATCACTGAAATGTTTCATGTATATATATTTTAAGGTGACATATAGGCCCGTTGGGCCGGGTGTTGCCATTATCATACATGTATTGTATGTATATGTGTACATTCATAACACATGTCACTATAATAAACAACTTACTTACTTACTTACTTATACTATAAATCAGAGGTCCACATTACAACTTTTTGCAAGTACGCGGCGACAACATCAATTGTCCATATTTCAACATTTTGCAAGCATGCGAAACATGTGTTCCTCGGAACACCTAATTCAAGTGTGTAAATTACCACGTATTGATTGTAACTGTGAATATCATTGCCAATCAATAACTCACCTCAATGGCATAACGCTTATTTCAATATTATTTCTTTTTCGAATGTCGCGTTTGTGGGTGACATTCCTTGTAATTACTATGGTTGTATTAAATTATATTGATGGTTGTATCTCTTCGTCTGTTTTATATTTTTGATAGATACATAACGTATGCATTGGACGTATAGTAATGATTTAACAGCCTTGTTACCTTGAGATCCTGTTTGATTCTCATGCGGGTCATCGGCATCACGAGGATCTCTTATTGAATAAGAACTTGATCTTTGCGAGCTGCAATAAATTTATTCATCAATAAATGAATCACTAATTTTGGAGCTTTCTTCCGGCCGACATTTCTAAATCTTCTAAGTTAAAAGCAATACTATTTATAATGTGAATATTAGCGGTGATGATAAAGCATTTGTTGCGAAAATAATAATGTTTGTTTTTAGTTGTCGGATAATTTAAATCTCAACTATTTATAGAATGCCAAAATATGATTATTGAAATAAGATTTGCACGTTGTTTCCCTTACTGCCTGAGGCAATTTACAAAAAAATGTATAAAATTGTAAAATACAGCAATGTATTATTGGAGATATCAAACGTCAAAACACTCAGTACCTTTACAAAATTATATCACTTAAATGAATAAATCCATTGCTTCGCAATTAGACACTCTAAGAAAATTAAAAAAACATGCCCCACTCGTTTTTTTTTAAATTGTTTATTACTGTTTTGTTAATTTTTTTATCTGCAAATTAACTACTCACGTATTTTAATACCTTTTATAGTATGTGTATATAGTCAATTCTAGATAATATTATACTATTGCGTACAACTTTGACATAATCAATTTTTATATCAAATTCAAATTGAACATAATAATAAATAATTATTTCCCATCTTTTATATTGATTTACCTAATAGTAATTGAAATCTATTAGTTCTTCGTCCTGCACAGAATATTAAATACCTCACTGTCATAAGTCAAGAAATACCTTTTACATATTCTAACAACAGCGACAGTGAAAACAAGCAGAATCAACCCACCACCAGCTGCTCCACTAACTGTAATTATGAGTAGTTTGGGATCCTTTCTAGAGTCTGCGGCAGTAGTAAAAAGCAAAATTTTATTAATCAAAAGAACTGTCCATGCCATTAAGTATTTTTTCTGCTTTAATAAATGTTCTTTTTTGTATGAATCACTTGCAGATGAAAACAAATGTTGAATAACACTTTTGATTAAATCAATTGGTGAAAGATTCTAGCTCAACGGCCTGATTAATTAATCAATAAAACAACATATACTGGAGTGAATGTTTTATAAATATAAGTTTTTATATTTCCATAAATTTTGTTAAAAAGATCCTTAATTAAAATTATATGTGTTATCGTTCATATAGGTGGTGCCTGTTGTTTGGATCTTTCTATAACTAAGTATTTATTTATTTCAGTGACATGTGCAATATACCAAATTATATACAAATGTCAAATAGTCATAATATCATGCACCCGGCCCGATGGGCCTATAAGTCACCTATACCTGAACATCTGATTGTAGTAGTATGAACAGGTTATATGAAAGTTTACAAAAGATTAAATAGTCTTAGTCAACATTAATGTGCAATCAATACACAGTGAATATACAGTCAAACCTGATTTAAGCAGCCACCTAAGGGAGTGACAAAAAGTGGCGGATTAATACTGCTGTTAAAGACAGGTGGAATTTAGAACATAATGTCAGTTAAGGGAATATTTTAACTGGGTGTTTAAGGGAAGTGGTTGCTGAATGCAGGTGGCAGATAAGGCATGTTTAACTTCAGTTGATATTGATTCCAATTGGTTAGTTAACTTTACCTTCGTTAGCTAAGTTGAAAGTATGTTCAACAATTCCTAATTCGTTTTCCACTTTTACTTTATATAAACCGTAGTCAGACTGAGTTACATTTCGTATGCTTAGATTCGATTGCAGACCGAAAGAAGTTATGGTTATCCTATCACTTGATGAATTGTTAAAAGCTGTTGAGATGCCATCTAGGCTTTCCCTGTACCAAGTGTATCCAGATTCTGGCGGCAGAGGATAAGCAAGAGCTGTAAAGCTTAATGTCACATCACGTGAAATTGCACTGTATACTTCAGCGGAAATTTCATAAAAGGGAGACATTCTTGGCTTACCTGAAACACATTATACACTCTAAAAAATGACAATTCTTTTATGTGATGCAATATCTTTAACACAATATATAACAATTGAAATTTTTAACAGTATCATATTAATAATGATGTTCTCTCAACACAGTATGATGTATGCCATTATTTACCATCTAAATTCTTTTAATACATCTAGACTAGAATTAATATCAGAATCAAATCAATTTGTTATTTTGCAAAAAACGTAATTAGCTTGTTTGTTCTTGTGTACATGTATGATATTAAACGAAGGACGCGATAAAGACTAACTTATTCCGGTTTTAAATATCGTCGTGGGTTTCCTATTGGTTTATTTGACAGAGTCATAGCCCCTCGGTCAGTATCACTTAAGGGATTTTCTAGGGACCTTTAATTGATCCTTATCATCTTCCACAAGTGCATGCTTGGTAATAATAAATGATGATTTTTGTGTCGCCCTTCGAAGAAACGGCGATACATAGGGACCGCTTTGTCCGTCCGTCCGTCTGTCGGTCTGTCCATCGGTCCGTCCGTCCGTCACGAAAACTTAACGTTGGCTATAACTTTGCCATTTCTTAATATTTCTTTATCAAACTTTCAAATTATATTGCTTATGACAACACGCTCAAGATGATGCCAAATTCTCAAGGTCAAGGTCACATTTGATGGAGTTATGCTCCTTTTTGTACTTGGATTTTACACGAAAACTTAACGTTGGCTATAACTTTGTCATTTCTAAATACTTTTTACATCAAACTTTCAAATTATACTGCTTATGACAACACGCTCATGATGATGCCGAATTCTTTGAATTCTTTGATGGAGTTATGCCCCTTTTTACTTGCATTTTTATTCCGACATAGCACCAGAGGGCGACACAAGTGTTTAACTGAACACCCATCTAGTATGAAAATATACTTAACATAACAAAGTATATGATACCAGTTTTCAACAACGCTTGATAATTCAGCATCATTACTTCGGATTTTTGTGAAAATACTTACATTTAACAAATAAAGTGACACTTCTTTTTGATACTGTCTCCAATCCATTGTGAAGTTTATTCCGACCCGTGCAAGTATAAAGCCCAGCATCAGTACATTTAGCATACATCGTCGTTGTTAGCCGTAGGTTTGGTGATGTTTGCAATGGCGGAATTATTTTCTTTTCTTCAAACAGCGTTTTTCTCATAAAAAAGGCCATTTGAAATTTCAGGTCTGCTTCCGGTATAGGGTTTCCTTCTAATTCGCACGATATATTTATTGTATCATTCTCATTAACTGTTAGATTGGCGGGTGCGTTGTGATTGTTGACAGATAAGTTCAACACGTTTGCCTTATCTGCAATGTTGAACATTGTAAAATAAGATAATTTAAAAGTAGATAAATTTTATCAATAAATACAAATAAACAGTAAACAATGTTTATTTCGATGGCAAATAAAGTAATGAAGTTTTGAAATACATCATTGAAAATCAATGCAGTTCATTCAAACAAATTACCCATAGAAAGACCGATATTATAATTGACAGTTTTGTAAAGCAAAAATAATAGAATAATAAAAACAACCATTTTATAATTATAACGAAATGTATCGTCTTAATTGTTATAAGAATGTGTGATTCTTAACTACGTTGTAAATAATCGCATAGTCCTTCTCCTAGTTTAAGTTAAATGTGTAAGAAAAAGTCCATACATTCGACATGCAGCTGAATATCCGCGCAGACGATTCCCGCATTTTTGATCCCGTCCGATGAAGCCATCCAGTTATAGGCGCAACACTGATAGACTCCCTTTTGATTTCTCGAGACATTGGACAATATCAATTGCTGTCCGGCCCATGTTTTGTCGGCCCTGTTCCATTCTACTTTCGTTTCATTCGGATTTCCATGAGTTACATTGCACGAATAGATAAAATGTTCTCCTTCTTGAATTGTCATCTGTTCCCCTTTTTTCATGTTAATCTCTGGGGGATCTATTTTCAAAGAAACGATAAAGTGTCAGTTTTTAAATATAGGAAAAGTTCTAGAAATTATATTGGTTCAGCCTCAAAACATTCATATAGACTAAGTAGATACATTTAAGTCATGGATACATAACTAGGACTAATGTCACAGGAAAATATAATTTAAAGCTATTATATGGTTGAAACATAGATGCAGCTATGCATTTTTTAAATTCTAAAACACATTTTTAAGAGTGCATGTTGTTATCCCGTGCATTGATATAAACTACCATTTGCTTAAGCTTTATCTACGCGGTAGCAATTAATGACTAAAGCCATCTTTAAATCTAATTGAAACAATTAAAAACAAAACAAAACAAACTTACACATGACATTTACTTTAAGACTTGAACTGTTGGAACCCGTAACAATTTTATTTGAGTTACTTTCCTTCATTTGATTGAAAACATGACATATTGCTTCCGTATGGCTCCGATTCGCATCTCCGTTATATAGACTAGAAATATTTTTTTCTTGTAGTCCAAACCATGTATACTTTGATACGGGTGGGTTGCTAATAGCTGAACAGCTGATTGTAAACGGTTTTTCTTCTATGACATCCATGGCGTTACTTAGATTAAAGCGTTGTCCAGACCAAGACCGCATTGTGAATGTTGGTTTATCCGGTGGAACTATAGTTACAAAAGAGGATATACTTCATGTACATCTTTCAAACACACAGCTTTAACTTTTAAAGGCTAATCAATAATAAATTATATATTATCAAATTAAACATATTTTTGTCAAAAAGTACTTTACAGTGAAGTAATAAATACGTCTTCCATTTCTTGATACTCTTTGGTGAACAATCCAATTGAGCTTGTGTTAAACTATTCAGAGAGAACCCTGCATTTAATTTTAAATGTTTGATTTGTAAGGGTCTTTTAGACTAACAAAGCTCAAACATTACTTAGTAGAAAAACTTTCACATGTTACATAAAAATCAGATTTACCACTTTACAAATAATTACGATATTCTGAATTGAATAAAACAGGTAGAGTCAATTATACATACATAAAACCGTTATTTTTACACTTGTTGTTTGATTCCCATAAATGTGAATGGAAGTACATGTCAGGATATCCTTATCTACTCTATATGCCAGCCAGGACAAAGTCTTTGTTACTGTGCTGCCAGTTAAAGTTTGCATTTCATTGCCACTCCTACTCCATTGTAGTTGTGGTAGAGGATTTCCTCCTGTCACTGAACACGTAAGAGTAGCATGATTGCCTTCAATCACTCTAAATTCTCCCTCAGGCTCTAAATTATCGATACTTGGTCTGTCAGGGGGGTCTTTTAAAATATAAAGAAAAAATCGCCCCGTCTTAAATGATTGTCATTATGAATCAGTTATGCTAAGTCAAATTACTGATATACCCGTATTGTTGCACGCCTTTCTATGAAAATGTGAGCCCCTTACTTCGTTTCAATGTACATTCTGTCAAAAGTCAAAATCAGCGAAAAATTACTGCGGGAACTGACGCCTATTTACGAACGTGTTTTGGTTTTAAATGAAAATTCCGCCACTAACAGCCGAATTTTACTGTGCGCTCCAAATCTTGTCGCATTAAATTACCTAATACAGTTTTAACAAAATATAAGCTGCATATTAAAACGTAACATGTGTGATCTGTCTAAATAATGGACAAAAGTATAATTATGATTCAATTTTTAAATATTCGTGCAACTCCCTTTTATTCAATTAAGGGCTTGCCACACGCCTCCCAATTCTGTTGATCAATAAAATGAAAATTATCAAAATCTCAATAAGGGCTAAATGCCGTTCAATGAAACTTTGCACAAATGAATGTTAAATATGTATCTTGATTTTGCGTACAGTAAGACACGTTAGAATAGTAAAGAAAACAAGTTATACCTTAAAATTCATCAAAATTGTATTTACATAAATTTACAAAAACTATGCAATACAAAACATAATTTTAAATTCACACGTGAGTGCAATGTTACTGACGAGAAAATGTTTTGTACTTTGTAAAAAGACTTTCAACTATTAAAAGAGAAATCAGTGATTGTCATCCGTTTACGCGACCAGGAAGCGACCAGAAAATTAAAGGACAAACACACTTTTACATGTATCTCGTAAAGTTTACATACTTTAAGTCACGAGGACACAATAAATTGTTGTCAGTATCATATTACTCATGTGGGCATTTAAAATGATGTTTTGTGTTGTTTAGTTTTTTTGAGAATTTATGTAAATAGAAGTTTTAGATCTATTTTTCCTTACTGTTCTAACGTGTCTTCCCATCCGCAAAGTAAAGATATATTAATAATACAAAGTTTTGTTTAACGGCATTTTGCCGTTATTGAGATTTTGATAATTTTCTTTTTATCGATGAACAGGATTGGGGGAATGTGGTAAGCCCTTAATTTGAAATTCATAAAACCCATTTATTGTACTACCACAAACTTCTAAAGAAGAAATGTTTGCTTACATGTTATATCCAGGAAGATCTTGTCTGAAATGATTCTATCATCTAGACTGTTGTTTGCAACACAGAAAACATACCAGCCATTTAATGTTCTGTTAAGTGTATAGTTTAATATGCTTGTGAAATTTTCAGTCATATTGCTGAAACCAGAATCAGGGAAGTCTTTCCACAAAAGAATGTCATCCTCCGTGGAATTCGTGTTGTGATCCTTATACCATAGAAATGTGGGCTCTGGTCTACATTGGTTTGACATGCACTGGATGAAAACATATTTGTCATTCTCCTTAGTTGTTAATTCTTTTTCTGTTGGATATATGGTTGCAGTCTGTGTAGTAACTGTAATACATGAACAATATTTTTTTCAAGATTTTTAAGAACGAATAAAAATCGTTGTTTACATTATGTTGTTTAATTTTGTACAATAAAATGACAAAACAATTAACCTTTCTATTTTCTGAACGTTATTTTTATGACTTAAACATATATGGTACTGTCAATACATAAATGTTTATTTAAAAGCTAGGTTTTGAGATCTGATTCAGAAAATTGGTTGAGGATTGAATGTGTTGAAAGCCATTTTGACCATCTCCACTTTCCCACCTAAACACCTTCTCTTCACCTTTTCTCCCACTTTTTGTTGAATCTGTGATACTTAACTTAAAAAAAAAACCATTACATATAATACATTTACTGATGAGAAAATGTATAACTTTCATTTGGCAAACCTGACATGGGATAATCATGATTACTATTTCATTTTAATAATCAGTAAATGATGTTTAGTAATGAGTATCCATTAGCTAATTATGAACTTTTTGTTTGAAACTAAAACACAATTTATGGCAAAAAATCATGTACTGTGCTTATATTATTATTTATTTATAATTATTTCTTGAGCATATGTAAGTAAGTAAGCACTGGATCATGGATCAGTTACAATGTGCATATGGCTAGGTAAATATTATGTGTCCATAGTTGACACCTTTGTTATTGAATTACAAAGTTAACTATTTTATGCTACTTTAAAGGCACAATAAGTGTGTATTGTAAATTGCAACATAACACTGTGTATAAATGCGTTGACATGATTATGATACATACTGCTGCACTTTCGTTAAAAGCTTCATGAGGTAATTTATCATTTACATTGCATTAGTTATATGTGTATACTGGGTAGTTTCTTCTATAAGTAGCAATTACTTAATATCTTTTAGCCGCTAAATATTATTGATTACTCCAGAAGCCAAGTTTTCTAAAGAACTTGAACATTGTTTATATATAATTTGCATCCAACTATCAAGTCGAAAACATTCTTCTTTCGATTACCTTTTACAAAGATTTTGACATCGTTACTGTTATTCAAATCAGAATCCGAACATCTCAACGTTCGTTCATGCCACTCACGAGAGATCTTCTTAATAGTCACAGAGAAGGTGCTGTTATCAGGGCAGCTGTAGGAGTATAACGTCTCATTCTTTAGAAAGCCATACGCTTTACATATATCTTCATTTCTTTCCACGGCTACTATTTTACCGTTTATATGCCATCCAGCAGCTTTGAAGTATTGAGCGTGGTTTGTACAATACAGTGTAACGTCAGAATTCTCCCAAATGTCAACGGACTGGGGTGAAAGTGTAACACAATCAACGCAGAAACCTTTAAAGATAAAAAAATATCCCGATCTCTTATGCATATTTCATTTTTTTAGCATACATTAAGACTTAAAAATACACAATAATTATTTAATTAAAACCATTTAAATCTTATTTATAGAAAATGATGCATATTTATTTTGCTGGCTATCCCACTGGCCCAAAAAGTTTGATTTTTAAAAGTTTCAATACCGAATAACATTGTCGAAGCATGTTTTATGTTTATGTCATGTAGCAAAATCTGTTTATTCCAGGCTTTCAATGCAACAATATATACGCAGTGATAAAACTATAAAATATGCGCATGTAAGTATCAGCCAAAGGATAGTTTCGTCATTTTGTCTCAGAGTGAAGATCATACTTTCAAGGGGTGAAATGATTCACTTACGCTTAAAGCATTATACTTACGTGAAGATTGGTAAATATGGTATTATACACAAGCTTGTTAGAGAAAAGGGCTGAATGTTAAAAAACTGAGATTGGAAGCCAGTCTCAAACCTTAAGCATCTGATTAGCTGAAATGGTGATTGGTAGCCATTTCAGACAACCAGCGACACGAGGTTTTGGGCATTATCCAAGGAGGAATGCGTCGACGTGAAATCGCTCGTCGGATGCATTGTTCACCGTGGACATTACGTGCTTGGCAAAACGACATGTTATTGATTTGAAAACATATCTACCTTTACATACTGACAGCAGTCCACATATAATTATATGTTTCGAATGTCACACTTGATCAGAGAGAAAACGAATAATAATTCATGACCTTACTTAAAGAAATAGTTTCAAAGGTGTATAAAACGCACTCAATAAGTAAATGAGATCTTTAAGTACATGTACTTATAGTACTTCGTATTAATTTTTGTTTCTAGATTGGAACGCAATTCATTTCTGTTGACCATCCTATTGACGACAAGCAATAGTAATAGAAACGAATATTATTATTTGCGGAAGTTAAAGTATCCGACTTACCGACAGTATGTATTATGTACAATTGGATAATTAACAATTGCAGATCCATAAATATGATCAGAGTTACGTTTTCTTTATTGGTAAAGCAAGGTCCTCCTGAAATCAGAAAAGTAAAATCCATAACAATTATTTATAAAATGCTTATGCCAATAATACGTAGGTTGTAATTTGTTGACTCTCGTTCTTTAATTGTTTCATATAATACTGTTATTCTGAAAATAACACACTGAAAATTTTATGTTCACCGAAATATGCATACCATCGTTTGGGATGGATCAAAAGTGTACCATAAACATGTATAAATTGAGTGTTACGCTCAACTCGAGGATAGTCGGCGTGGCAGTAATAAGCATTTCCATTACTGTTCACCATTAGACTCAATCACACCGAAACTGCAATAGTTTAATTTTGGTCATGTTCAGTTTCTTTCAAAGTTTTCTTATATGTTAGGGCAAGTATGACGTTTGTTCATTCTAAAACCAGAGGTAAATTGTCTTGCAAACCGTCTTAAGTCGGCAGCCGATCAATTTTTCTAGTTAATCGTTTGTGATGTCGTTTTGAAAAAAAAAAGATAATTGTGTAAGTCCATGTTCTCGTATGCTCTCTTCTTTTGGGCTTTGTGAGAAGGCTGTATATTGTGAGTGTAGCTATTCCAGGACAAGTTAAGCATTTTTCACGTTTTGTTTTCAGAAAATAAAAAGGGTTGCCCATCACAATTACGTTCAGATAATATATATTATATTGATTTTATAAATTATAAAATATAACAATAACAAACATTAGAGATTAAAGACACATGATGTAAGGAATTAACTGGGGCATTTAGAAATGGTATATTGTTAATTCAAAGTTTCTAATGCAGGAAATAAGCACTTAGTTAACTCAACGTAGCTTTTGAAAGAAGTTCAATGACATTCATTCATTAATCACTAAATATTTTCCGGGTCATAACTCTTGACATTCTTTAATTATTTGAAATCTGGCGTGATCGCGTTACAAAAAGATGTCGGCTAGAGGGTGCTATAAAACTGTCATAGTTTACATTACTGTGCATTTAATCAGATTACAATTAAAATTAATTATTATGGTAGTGTACAAGTTATATCTAGTACGCTAATCTCTTTAAGGCATCGCCACACTCCTCCCAATTGTATTTATCGATAAAATAAAAATCATCAAATCTCAGTAATGATAAAATGCCATTCAATGAAACGTTGCACAAATGAAGGTTACTAATGTATCTTTATTTTGCATACAGTAAGACAAAATAGAAAAGTAAAGAAGCAAAGCTAGACCTAAACATTTCTTGAATTCTATTTACATAAATTCACAAAAACTAGGCGATGCAGAACATAACTTTAAATTCCCTCGTGAGCGCAATGATAATGACAAGAAAATGTTGTGTACTTCGTAAAAAAGGTTCAACTATTAAAAGAGAAATCAGTGATTGTCATCCGTTTACGCGACCAGGAAATTGAAGGTCAAATGCACTTTTACTAATATCTCGTAAAGTTTACATAAGTAAATCATGAGGACACAATAAATTGTTGTCAGTATCATATTACTCATGTGGGCATTTAAAATGATGTTTCGTGTTCTTTAGTTTTTGTGAATTTATGTAAATAGAAGTTGAGGGAATTTTTAGATCTCGCTATTTTTCTTTACTTTTCTAATATGTCTAACCATCTGTAAAATAAAGATACATTAATAGCATACACTTGTGCAAAGTTTCATTTAACAGCATGTTGCCGTTATTGAGATTTTGATAATTTTCTTTTTATTGATGAATAGAATTTGGAGGAGTGTGGAAGGCCTTAAGGCGTTGTCGAAAAAGTTCAAGATTAACCATACGCAGTACGTTCTCTCCAACCAATAGACTAAGTATTTATATCTTGAGATAAAACGAGAAAATAAAACACTAGTTCAGGTCATTAATTTATCTTTCTTTTCTGTTTTGCCATTGATAATCAACAGATATTCGAAAAAGCATTATCAGGAAACACAGGCAACAGAAGTGTAATTACCTGCGCATTATACATGTATGATAATTTTTTTAATAATAATTCTATAGGATTCTTTTGTATTTTCTAATCCAGCATCATATGGTTACACTATACATTTTCGTTTTATTTCTTCATTTCCCTTTCACTGCTTTAAAGTTATTTTCCGCCATTTTACGTTAGACGTTGACGTTTACGTTGATTCTAGCGCCAATTAACGTCATTGTATTTGGCGCGCTGACGTCAACGTCTGACGTTACTTCCGTTTATACATTTTACCTGATGAAGGCGTTCATGCCGAAACGTTGTATAATTAACATATAGTAAACATGTAAAAATAATTCCGTGTGTGGTGTTGCTTACTTCCATAAAATTCTACATGTATGATCAGGAATTAACAATAAACACGCTCACAACATTAAAATGAAAGACCACGACCTAATAGGTCGACCAAGCTAAATTGGCGATGTTTACAATATTTATAGAATGTAAACACGGGTTTAGGCACATTTATGCGTTAAAAGTTCTATTTTGCCCTTTTATATATCATCGCCCTGATAGCTCAGTGGTTAACGCGTCCGTCTGCCATAGGCCTAACTTTTTTCGACACGGGTTAGATTCGCACTGACACACGGCTTTTAAGGAAATAGTTAAGATATATATATATATATATTAAGCTATACTGTCGTCATTTCAAAGTATTATATGTATTTTGCTTCAGTTAATTTTATCGCGGAAATAATTATTGTGTAAAAATTATTTAAACGATGTAAACAAAAAAAATGTTTCGAACCTACAACATATAACAGCGTCTCTACTCTCTACCATTGCATTCTAAAGTGTTTACAAGACTGCGTCGTTGACCACTCGGCTAAAGGGACAAGTATTGGGAGCGCCATGCTTTGTATTTAACAACGATTAAAATATTATTTCATTGTTTTCATGTAACGTCAATGTAAACACGCCAATGTAAACATTGCCAAAATACCGTTGTCTGATAATAACCATCTTCAAACGATTTGTAGCTTCGTATGGTTTGAAGTTGTTGGATTCATCAATCTGACAGCTGATACATTTGTACAAGGTTTCGATGCTATGATTATATGATTATATCTACCTAATGTAAACGCACTCTGGAACCTGGCTTAAACCCACAGTGACAAATTGCAAAATTATTTGCCGCTGACGTTAAAATCGGGGTTCAGTTTTTGTTAATTTATAGTATTTCCGATGTCTTGATTGCAACAACACACTTATAAACTAAATGTTTGCATCTCTTTTTGGCTATATCAAGGGGTCTAACCTAAAGTAAGATCGATGCTTTAAGACGGCCATTTCATGGAGAGTGGTGTCAATTGGTGATAAAACAGCATTGTTTTGTTTACATCGACCACTAATTCAGTAAAGTAAGTACATTTTCTTGTATTATAGGTATTGTGTATGAGATAACCACCTAGCCGCTTGTTTCAGACATCTGCTTCTGGTCCGTTTTTGTCTGTCCATGCAGTGGTTGAAGCGTGAAAGAAGGGATAGCGACATAGAGGTCCGGACTCTGCAATGTCTGCAGACTGATTTTGGGAGCTTTAGAGAATTAGATTTCGCCTTGCTGTGTTTGCGGGGTGCGGCATACATTATTTAACACTTTAGAACGTTTTCCTGTGCTAAAAGGAGCCTCTGTGTTCATTTTTTTTTACATTTAAGACGATTTCATGGAGAACTGTCTCACTTTAGAACAATTTCATGGAGAGCTATAAATTTTGGAGAGGTTAGACACTGATTAGTTTATAATGAACAGAAGTATATCTGTTATTTTCACAGACACTTGTTTAGGGGTCCTTTGCTGGCCCTATATGCCTATAGAGCTATATAGGCCTATATATAGGCTTACAGGTTGACATAGGTTGTGTCTTTAACAGAGCTGGCTGTTACAGAAAAATACAATCTGGTGCGTGTAAAACACATGCTCTTTTAGCTCTTAATGCCCCATTGAACAAGAAAAGTATAATTTTACGTGTGTTGCTTCTATAAATTATTTCTAATTTCTAATACAGTAAAAACTCCCTAAACCGGTGGTCATCGAGACTGGAGAAAAAGTCCGGTTTAGAGAGGATTCCGGTTTATAGAGGATTTCACCTTTATCACCATATTTGATAAGTGTTGTTCTAATTAGCGTGTTATAACGCCTTTTCTTAGTCTAAATTGAATGCTGGTTGCTTTGCAACATTTGACATATTTTAGGGAATAAAAATAACAAAATTAATTTTATCGAACATTTTCATTTATTTTCTCATAAAAACATTTCTTTTTCAACAAACTTAATTAATTACATATGTGAACATGTATAAATTCAAACTACATGTTATAAAATTGTAAGAATGTTTTTCTCAGCCCTCTGTGAAATCGCCGACTGATCGATCGATTTGGCGAAATTGCAGCATTAATAACAAAAGAAAGACAGTCACGGATGTTTCAAACAATTAATTAAAAAATTACCTAATCATCGTCTTCTCAACTGGTATTTGTTTACATAACAATTACATGGCCCAGTAATTAACCCTTGTAATTTTCACGCCTATTAAATAATATGCGCGCCTCTAAAGGAAAACAACGGATTATCTTGACACGCTTGACAATACACAAGCCTTTGACAAGACCACACGAGTTCGTCACTTTCGATGGCAATTATCACAAATCCGGTTTTTAGAGGTTTTTTAAAGAGCAAATAGCAAATAAAATCGTAAAACTAAGGCCGGTTTCCGGAATTCGGAGGTTCCGGTTTTCAGAGGTTTTCTTTTCTATAAAATAAGAAGGAAAAAAATCGGGACCGTAAAAATTATGCGGTTTTGGGAGGATTCCGGATTATAGAGGATCCGGTTTAGGGAGTTTTTACTGTATATGAATTGCTTTTTTTTCTCAAAATTGTTCACGGATGTTAGGCCAAATACATGTATTTCAAACAACGCTCTCAAAGGAACAGCACTCTGTAATTTAAAAAAAAACAAACACTCAATGTAGTTTTACTGTTTAACAACAACAAAAAACAGCACTTTACGAATAATACTTCTTAAAACTGATTTCATAAGGGTCTTTTTGTCATGTTGTTTCTGAATTGAACAAAGGCATCAGATACATTCATGTTTGTAACAAAAAGTAAAAATAAAGGAATTGTATGAATCTCTGAATGTACCTCATGTATAACCTAGACATGTGACAAACACAAAAACATGAAAAAAAAAACCACAGTTATTGTAGTTAACACTGACTAGCAGACAAATAAATCAACGCATCTATGAAACTTGTCCTATATTTTGTGGCAAATGAAATCCCGAAAACAGCCCGAGATCAAACAATTTACCGAATACTTAATAGCTGCTTCTTGATTATATAAACAGTCTAACTAGAACACTATACAGTGGGTATTTTCCTTCTATCATTTCTAAGCATGCATTCAAAAGTAGTAAAAAACATTAAAATCGAATCATATAAAGTTTTTATGTTCTTAAAATGTACTTGGTGACAATTTTCACACGTATAAAGCATAAAAAGATTGGCTTTGAAGGATAAATTAAAACATAAACCTTGGTAAAACATACAGTGACAAGTGCACCTTATAAATCATGAAACATGTTGTTCTGGTTTATATTAAACAAGTCAATGAAAAAATTCTTAAACAAACAATAATATAACCTTTTGTGGAATGACAAGATATATTTATTATGCAGTATAAAACAGTTGGCACATATTTTACTACATGTTTGAATAAATCTGAATTGTTATTTTGACCATTCTTGTTTTGCCCATCTGGCGACTTCCGGCCACCATTCTGGTCCCAAGACTCAGACAGCCACTAGGTAATACTAAGTTCCAAATTCTTTCGACTACTTGACTGCGTTGCTGCATTCATACATGTATGTTGGCAACCTGCATATATATATATAAAGATAAGTAAACATATAGTCACATATTATTAAATTATATACAAATACAGCTGTTTCTAAGGAATTCCATGCCTGGCAGTTTTGTGTTAATGAGTTTGGTTTAAAATGTAAACTTAAAGTAAGTTTTGATGATAAACAAGCAATTTGTTACCATTAAGCAAAGCAAAACATGGGTACATTCATAGTATACCACAAAATAAAAATGCAACATTGTAACACATGGAATAATAGTCTGCTAAGAAAAAAAGATTTTGTTAAAAGATTATTGCATTTTCTTCTTCTGACAATTTTTAATGAAGTCTTACTGCGAGATAAACAGCTTAAGTTTTACACCCATGCTGAACGAATGACATGGGTGCTATACTTTCAAATTTAAAAACAGATAAAAAGTCACCAATAGTATTTTGCTACAAGAGGATTCTACTTTGCAAACAGATTTGAGTCAGAATCAACACAGGTATACTAGTCCAACCAGCTGATAAAATTTAGACTAACCAAACATTAGGACAGTCCTAGATTTATAGAAAAACAAACAAACAAATGAAACCACGGTTTCCAGAGTTTCAATACTTACAATAGAGAACATTGGTCAAGCTCAAGCGCAATTCTTCAAACTTGTTTTTCCCTTCCGTTCCCTTGAAATTGTCAAGCCGAGCAACATAGGTTTCCAGAACTGCTATGAGGCCAGGGGATACTGAGTCTGTTTCATGGACATTTCTTCCACCAAACTCCGAGTCTAACAGATATTTTACCTGCAAATTAAATTTATGGTTTAAAACACATAAAATCAATAAAATTAATGGTTATTTTTTATAAATACCTTTGCATTTATTAAAAATTACAAAACATGCTGCATAAAATTAATTTTCAATCACCAAAGTTTCAATTTTACCCACAGAAATTACTAAGTTTGAAATCATCAACTTTTTTCATGCAAACAATAAACTCGCGAAAACATATGACAATCCAGAAATTGATCTAAGATTTCAAAAATAACATCGAAATAAAATAACTAAATGTTAAATATGGATACCAGATTATTGTTTCTTTTGATAATTACTCATCCAAAAACTTATTTATGCCGTAATTGATGATATTTGTCGATTGTTTAATAACGAATATCACTCGCTAAACTTTCGCTTTCTTTCAGAAGTGCCGCGAGACTTTTTCCCGCAAATTTTATCTATTTAATATTTTTGTTAATAAATGACAACAAACGGCACCAATGCTTTTCTACATGTTTTAATCTAAGCCCAGAATACAAATATAAAAGAAATAAGAAAAAAATAACAAACTATTTTATTCAGAAATCACGATCGCGATGTTCCGTATCCATTCGGCCCTTTTCGGACACTGTATGGTATACGGGCCCCATATAGGTCCCGTATGGGCAGTTTGCCCAGATACAACCCATATTAGGCACATTTGGGCTTGCGTGCTGGGGTAATTTTAATTAATAGAAATAAAAAAAATCTGGGTAAATATTTTATAAAGGTATCGTATACGTGCAAAGATATTATTCTGTTTGAAAAACAGGGGTCTGACCGTAAAAAAATGCACAAGAGAAACGGTTATTACGCGTAACGTTTAGGTACGGGTATGACCCGTTACAAATACGGCGTAAAATATAATTAAAATTACGGTAAATTTTTACAGTGTGCTTGTTAGGTATCCATGACTGTACTATACTTTAATGCTTAAAATGGATTATTATTACTGATGTTCGTTGCAATGCTATGGGTGATGGGGAAGCTAAAAATACTTTCGTTGATGATACACAGAGTTTTTTTTGCAAATTGTTGATTTAGGTGAAAAATATTTGAAGGGTGATGAAGATGTTGAATGAAAACGTTTCACAGATGCTGATCTAGGTGATAATAATTTCAGCGGTGATGGAGACGTAAGACGTATTTTTTCTTTGTCGTCTTCAGTGGTAAGGAGATATGGGATAATTTTCTTTTTCTTTCGGTTTCCTTCCATTTTCTTCTTAGATTCAACACGGTTTTTATTTCTCATGTTTGGAACTAGACCTAAAAAATGAAAACACGAGTTGCTGTTAAATCCATTAACAATGGCTTTCTTAGGTAGGTTTCCATGAAATTGTCCTAAAGTAAGGCGGTTCTCCATGAAATTGTCCTAAAGTGAGACAGTTCTCCATGAAATCGTCTTAAATGTAAAAAAAAATGAACACAGAGGCTCCTATAAGCACAGGAAAACGTTCTAAAGTGTTAAATAATGTAAGCCGCACCCCGCAAACACAGCAAGGCGAAATCTAATTCTCTAAAGCTCCCAAAATCAGTCTGCAGACATTGCAGAGTTTGGACCCCTATGCCGCTATCCCTTCTTTTACGCTTCAACCACTGCATGGACAGACAAAAAAGGACCAGAAGCAGATGTCTGAAACAAGCGGCTAGGTGGTTATCTCATACACAATACCTATAATACAAGAAAATGTACTTACTTTACTGAATTAGTGGTCGATGTAAACAAAACAATGCTGTTTTATCACCAATTGAAACCACTATCCATGAAATTGTCGTCTTAAAGCATCGATCTTCTTACTTTAGGTTAGACTCCTTGTATATGCTAATTGTGGTTACATGTATCACAAAACTAGAAGTATTTATTGAATGCTGATGAAATGTTTCATAAAGGTTGCACTAATACCTAATGAGAAAAATTTGCCAAATGTTTCAGATAAAAGGGTGAACTTGGAAAGCTTTGTTTCTAAAAACAGAAATGTCCATAATGTATCATTTTTGGACATCATGTAAGTTTGTAAAATAACAACAAAAACAACATAAATTAAATAACGTATTTGTTTTTCATACGCTTTTTGTATGCTCATTTTATATTGTATCGAGGCTAATAAAATCGCTCGAGCCTTAAAATTATTAATTTTGAAAGTAAATTAAATATGTTAAGTTTTTGTCTGGAAAATAATATACTAGCCCAGATTTCTAAACCGCCACCGAAAATAAGTGGAATTTTCTAAGTCGTCTTGTTAGCTATTCTAAAGAAAATTGGGATGAAGAATAATGAATATAAGACACATACACATCAGTTAAATTATTTTATTAAAACATAATGATGCGTATGTGTCTTATATTCATTATTCTTCATCCCAATTTTCTTTAGAATAGCTAACAAGACGACTTAGAAAATTCCACTTATACGTACTCGTATTAGGTGGCGGATTAGAATTTTGGGCTAGTATACATGAGGCTAGGTTTTGAATCAAAACTATTAAAAGTAATGGGCTTTGAAAGATTTACAAATATATTAAAACATGTTTTTTTAATATACTTAAATATATCTTCCCAACTTTGATAAATATGGTAACAGAAGTTCCGAATTCACTGTCTTTTATGTGTTAGCTCGTGGGAAGAAAACTACAGTATCATCAAAAGACATTCCAACGTATTCACTGGTTACTACAACAATGAATACACATCTTTGAAAGAAATAATCAACTGAAGCAAACGTGCATTTATGTTATTAGTTTGGAAAATGACATCAATTAAATATGTAAATAATTAACAAATAGGCTTTTTGAACAGTAAGAAACGAGGGCACCTCAATAATAAAAATGTGAAATTTACTTACTTTTCCTAAATGGTCCATGAGATTATCAAACAATGTTCACATAATTGTTTACAGTGTTTTGGACATATATGAAACAGTTTGTTCCCCATCAATAAACGTATTGATAGTAAGGAAGTTAAAGTTGGACATTTTCTGAATCATATACATTGTACATCTTCTGTGATCGCAGTTCGTTATTTACTGTTAGAAACCAAGTTATGTATTGAGTCCATATTAAATTGATATTTCACATACTAGTGCCACGTCTTGAAAAATGGTCAGTTTTTGAAATTTGATTTAAATAAAAGGCAAAACTAATTTTTCCAACTTATTCGTAAAAACATCGATAAATTTAAAGGGAAAGAGTTACCAACATGGTATTCTACAGTGCTTTATGCGCTTGTTGATTAATTCATCTACAGTTAATCGTAATGTCTTTTGCACGACAGTGTTAGTTGTTTGACAGAACGTTAAGTTAATCAACGTTAAGGTCTCGTCATCAAACCTATCATCTAGCTTCGTATTTCTGTTTCTTAAAGCTGTTTTCTTCTTATAATTGGATAATATATTTTTAGCATGTGATCATTCTCCTTAAAATGACAATACACTTCTCTTTTACATGTGATTTACAATCAAAGTCATTATTTTACCAAAGATATATTGACCCTTCATTAAGTTCGTTTACCTACTGCATGTTTTATGTTCAACCTATAATGTTTGAAATTCTTTTTGTTTTAACTACTATTGTTCAAGGTTAATAGATTAGAAACTTATACTAGCATTAACACATCAGAATGTGCATTTGTTAAACATGTTACAAATTAATAGTAAAAAACAAATAATTGCAATATTTGTCTTTTAAGTACCGTTCGTATTACCGAAGACTCCATGTATTTGTAATAAGGAATTAAAACTGCATACTGTCTGCGTAGTAAATGCATTTTATAATGAAGAGTTTTGTTTGAACTTGTTTTTTTGAAATCATAATTTAACCAGACCACATACATATATTCATTATTAATTTAATGAATGAGCGCCCAAACACGAGGATCTGTTTAATTATATTATAAACTAGATGAAAAGGGAACTTTGAAGAACCTCGATCACGATAAATATGAAAATATTGCAGGCTCGGTTTGATTGAGCCTGTTCATGGGCAGTAATGGAAATGCTTTTTACTGTCCACTCCGCCTAGCCAAGGGTTGAGCGCAACTCAATATTTACACCAATACACAGTAAAAACATCCCAAACGATGGCATGCATATGGCGGTGAACATAGAACCTTCAATGCGGTATTTTCAATACCATTCCATGTACAGCGGCGTATGGTCCCCAGATAAAAAATGGGTTTGCCCTAAACGGGAAAACAATGAGCGGAAATAAACAAAATAGAATTTTAAGAGGGGATCTTAGAATATAATTCCTGCATAACACAGACAAGGCCAAAGGCAAAATATAAAAGGAAGGAAGTATATCCCTGGGGGTGATTGAACAATAATCAACTTTATATTGGCTGGGATATTGAAACCATCCAATTTAAACTGGCCAAAATATTATAAACAACAATTAAATTTAGAAGTACTAAAAAATAAAGTATTAACATAGTACATAAATATCGTGCTCGACGACCTTCAAGGGACGTACAATGTAATTGATAACAGATAAAACCACCCTTACTTGAAAACAAAAGGCTTGTAAATATGATAGCACTGGTAATATATCGAATCTAATAAAAAAATTTATTTAAATGGGCCATAAATGTTGAATAAATATTGACATGCCTATGCATAAACTTCTGTACATGTAGCACTGAAATGTGAAATGGAAGGTTAGAAAAAAAGAAACATTCATATTCATTTAATGTGTCGGTTCTAGTCACACACACTTAATCTAAAAGGCTAAACTTTACCGAACGGTTTCTGCGTACCCGGCTGACCAAGAAACGATCATCAGCCTTAGTAATTTCCATTCAGCCTCCATCATGTCGTCTTACAGGTGTACCATACTGCTAGAACCTAACCCAGGCTTGGGTGATAACCGAATGGTCAACATCAAATACCTCACCAACCTCCACGATGACGAGCCCCATTCTCCACCAAGTCAACTGCCTGCCACAACTCTGCTTTCGATAAATGTATTATAACGTTTGCACTCGCCATTATCTCAAAATCTTAAGATTTTGAGAATTTAGTTCAATAAACTTTACTAGAACAATAGTTATAAACAATGCAAACAGGAATGTCAAATTTTCCTTTTGTAGGCACTGGGAGAAACATGTTTTGCTATTGTTCTAGTAAAGTTTATTATCCTAAATTCTAAGACATTGTTAACCTTGATATAGACAACCTACCTGTGACTGTAATTTAATATTATAGTGGACAATTTGGAAGTTTGGACTCCCGGCAATAAGGCTTCTCTAAGTGAGAGAAATTGTTTCATATTTCAAGTTTTTATAATTCCTGATTGACCAGTAACATTTATATGCCCTATATAAATGATATCTGAAGTAACAAGAATATTTTTAATTATTAAATAACATGACATTTTATGAAAATAGGAAACCACATTCCCTCCAACTTTAACAGTATATTGTGACAAATGATACCACCTTAAATTCGAGAATAAAGACGTAAACTCGTGGGTTAGAATTAACATTTTAGCCACTTTTGTTTGTTTTATTTTAATTTGCAAATGTCCATTCTTTTAAAACTCGTACAGACTGTTATTTCTCTGTGTAAACTACCTGTGTAGTGTGAAGTATTTTATAACTGAATATTTTGCGTGTATGGGCTAAAGTAAAATGCATTTATAGCATATAAGGTTGCATAATGTCACAAATAAAATTGTAGAAAAACACTATTCAAACGGTATTCTAAAACCAGATGTACGAGTAGTAAAACGATTTCAAATGATTTTTTACAAGTAAAGAAAAAATATGTATTTTTATAAAATAATGTTTGTAAGGATTCGAACCAGAGACCATCAGATCCGTAGTCCGGCATGTATACCAATACACCACATTTATATCAATTTGTTCTCTGGTAACATGCATGTACCATTATTTTCTTATGACCTTTACGGCATTTAATAAGGTGCCAGGTCAATATTGTTGGACAATACACGATTTACAAATTGAATGTAAATATCATTATTTAATATGATGTACGATTCAAGATGATATGTGGAGAACTTGGTATTTGAGTAGTAGTATATTTTAGCATTTCGTTTGAATATTACTGCACATCTAGCGCATTAGTGCGTAATATCTCCGTAAGCGTCTTCGTTCTATATTTCTGCGATTCTACATTGTCTCAGGTAGATACTATAGTTCGATTTTGACCCGTGAGCTGTGACCTTTTGGACAAGTCCATTGTTATAATCCTTAATAGGTAAAGTACGTCAATTTACAAAGGTACCGTTAATTTACTTTACTTATATGACATTAAAACCTGTTCAGAAGCAAACAGTTAGTCACGGCGAAATAGCTCAGTGGATAAAGATCTCGAGCTATGATGCAAAACATTGCAAGTTCGAATCCAATCTTAGTAACTTTTATTTGTTATTTTTGCCTTTCATTTACTTTTTTAAATATTAATCTAGTTCGCAAGATATTATTAAGTTAATTACTGGTTTATCATTATTTTTTGCAAAGCTCTTTACATGTAATTAAGTTCCTGTTCATTTTTTTTTTAAATATATTTTTGTTGAGCAGCTTGCCGTCCCCCTTTCACCGCTGCCCCAAAGGGAGCTGACAGTTGTGAATCCTGACTTTCAGTAAACAATTGTAGTTAATGGAACCTTCATAACATTCTTTTCTTTTCAAAACCATTTTGAACAATGTACTGGCATCGTCCGAAAACTGTATTTTGAGTAAGCTTCGATCAACATCTTATCAACTTACTTGATGAAAGCTTAATCGACATTTGCTCTGTTTTATGGCATTTTTGTCGGTGTCTACATATTTGTAATGACAAGAATGACATTAAAAAAAGATCCGCTCATAGGATTCGAACTCACAACCCTTATGACACATTATCAGATATGAGAAGCGTTACTACCACGGCTATGAAACCATTTGTTACATATCTTTCAATTTCAACATTATAAGAAATGATAGGAAAATCTAACTTCCCTATTTTGTGGAATATTCCAAAGATCTATAAATACAAAAGTGCATTCACGGCTCAACGCGTAAAATCGGACAATAATACGCAACAACTGTTGTAATTATAAATTTGAAATTGGAATTCCGAACTTTAAATAAAGATTACCTATCTGGGAAACCTGTATAGGTATTTTTAAATAAGATAAACACAAAAAAGGGTTGGCATTTTACTGCGTTCATTGTGCTTTTTGGATGAATGGCATAGCTGTGTTTCTCGGTGTTGCCATTCGAATTTGTTAAACTCTTTTAGCCTTTGATATAAGCGTATTACTTATCTTTGAAGGTTGTCCATAAATTGATTTCAATGCATTTGTCTCATGTATCATATGTATACATGTGATGTAATTAAGAAATAATTAATAGCTTCCGGTGAATTATCGCAGAAGAATTCACGGGGCGGAGTTCAGATGCGTAAGGATATATCACGAGGGGCGTAGCCCCGAGTGATATATATTTACGCAGCTGAACGACGCCACGGGAATTATCCTGTGATAATTTACCGGAAGCTATCGATTATTTCAATTCTAACACTAAACATCTGCCTGAGTAAGTAAATCATAACTGAATTTTAGCGCGTTGTAATAAACGCAAATGGGTTATAAGGTCTGCAGTTAGTGTTCCCTAAACATCTCCATAATTCAAAAACTGATAATAATTAAAAGATTATATAACAAACTTAAATACATTTCCATCCAACCGCGCATCAAGCACTCTCCAGTCGTTGTTCGAACCGTATTTGTCATTCCATCGGTTTAATACTGCACCAGGAAATAACATGTAAACAACGGAAATGACGTGACGTCGTTAAAATAGCGAGTGTTAACATCACCTCAACGTTGCCGCAAAATAATTATAGTATTTTAACTTAATATGTAAAATAAACATTATTCTATTACTGCGGTATTATCATTTTACGCGCGGATAAACATTTCGCGTATTATGTGCTTTCTTTATTGCGCGAAATTTAATTCCACCAAAAAATACAATTGTCACGTGATAAGTTTATACCGACAGGTCTTTTGTAATAGCCGTACCCAAGCGCGGTGAATTATCGTGTAATAATTCACTGCAAATTCAATAGGAAAAACGTCAAGTCGTGTTAGAATATACAGAAACCCTTGAAAATTCTCAATTCACATTAAACGTTCCATGAAAGTACATGTACTCGATTATTGCTTAATTACATGTTGGAAACACTGCTATTTTTATTATACTCCCCAAATGAAAAATGGTGGGGGAGCATATAATCGCCGCATTGTCCGTCCGTCCGTCTCGCATTCGTGTCCAGCCTATAGCTTAGTTTTTGGAAGTCGCATTTTAAAATTATTTGACAGAAATTATCATCATATCAGGACGACTTATCGTGCGCAGAATTCGCTTCGCTACCTTGAAGGTCAAGGTCACAGCATGACCTTGAAGCAAAATCGTTCATAGTACTTAACCAACCGGGTTTTTTTTACAAAAACCCATTCGGGGACCATCACCTGTCGTCAGTTTCTTTTTTTTGTTTAGTTATTGTCTTACATTAAATAACTATTAAGGTGGAAGAAAGGAATCTGGACTATTTGTAAAGTACCGTAAGTAAACATAATACTTATAATCGATTAGTCACAATCTAAGATATTCGCTACCGCAGATAGCTTATCAAAGTTTGTAGTGAAACAATATATTTTATTTATAAGGATTGTTTAAAAATAATTTCTATTTGCACAGGTTAGCTTTTCCCATAAAATAGCCTATCTGTATATTATTGTTCATTTATCAAATTGAATAGAAAATGAGAAATTTTAATTGAAAATTAAATTTAATGATAACAGAAAAAGGAAATTAAAATATGCAATACGATCACGTACAAATGTTTTCATCTGCTTTAATTAAGTCTAGATTTTTTCTTCAATATCATGAATAACTCTGGACTGATTGAACCATATGAAATATGCTGTATAAACTGGCCACATTCGAATTTAGGGCAATGGCAACACATCACAATTTTAAGAAGTTGAAAAAATCCAACAAGTATAATTTTTAGAAAAAAATGTTCTATTATAGATTCTATTATACAAATTTTAAAGTAAAATGTAGTTGTGTTTAAAATCATCAAATCGTATAAAGTGCTGGCAAAAATCATTTTGTTATGCAGCGGTTGACGAAGGCCGTTGGAATTCCCGACACAAAATAGAGCTTATCTGATCTGGTATACCAGTATGGTAATTTTAAAAATAGGATCATTTTACAGTTTGTTGATTTAAGAATGAAAGGTGGTTTGATAACACTGTATATAAACCGATTGTAACATCTACCGGATATTGCGCACTGATTGTCAGAAAAACATAGTAAACAGCTCAAAAATGAGGATATTTTGTATGTATTGTGATGAAAAATCCATTCGACAAATACATGTTCAACATGCGATTCTCGTAGCACTTGTTTTGAAAGACGTTATTACCTTTAAATGCAATATACTTGTAAAAAATCGCTTAAATCACTCACACAAAGTACCGTTTGCAATGTGTACTGTTATAAAATCAGCGTAAATGTTTATGTTTAAACAGGTTTTGAGAAGTATTCTCATGATAGCGATGATGAAACTTATCATTATGATTTTTATTCTTACAACAATAATAATACCATAGCTGAGTAATAAAACATCAAAACATTAGACCATACATGCATGTAGCTTCGACCCAGACTGTATCATTTATTGAACATGTTAACTCAATCATTTGTATGTTTCTCAAAGAACTACAATATACAACAAGCAATAATTAATGTCGTCCCAAAATGTTTCGGATTTGATAAACCACAGTCAGAGTTTTTTTTTAAGTAATAGTTTCGAAACTGAAGGTTCACGATTATAAATACATACGCAGGTAGGCGTGACATGCAAATTCTGAGGCAGAGCAAGTTATCGTCAGCTGGAACATCCATGTCATTTGTTTGGAATATACAATGGCCACTTGTTTTCAGAAATATTCTAATGAATTTAATAGCAAAAACAACGTACTACATATCCCATGGAGCAAAGGCGAAAATGGAACTTTAGCAAAGGAATCAATGTTTTGTTTTCCGCCCAAGGAATGTCTTCCATTGAGAGTCAGGTATGTTCCCATTCTGATTTCAGTTAAAGAAATTAACGAATTCGCTTTCTAACATATTCTCATAATAATTTTTTATAAAAGCCTCCAAACTAACAATAACTATTGTTTTATCATTCTGTTTTATTATTTTAAAGTTCTTCTCTTCGTGCTTTGTGTACGCCATGATATATTATTTCTGCAAATATACCCGATGTGTATAGACAATATATGTAGTCGAACTCCTCCATCTTACTTAAAAGCATGTGATACAGATTATTGGAAAATCATTCAACTAAGATCGCACTAAATGATACAACAGAAATATATGTGTTTGCTATAAATGATGGTATGATAATGCTTTAGATTATACAGTCATTACGAAACACATTTTCTCAAACATTTTAATAATTTACACTATCTATACATTTAAAGTTATATTGTATTTTAATACGAGTAATCATAATATTAATGTCATAGAGTCATATAACTGGTATGTATTCGCGCATCAGAGCTTTTTTTTTGTAGAGAATAACAGTATTTTGATTCTATTATGTGGGTCACTTGCTAGACCTTCTTGTGATTTAATGCATTTTGCTTTGCAAGTTTCCCTATGTATGCGCTGATTGTAACCAATAGGACCTATACAAAAGATAACGTACTTGTTTTTGTCGAAGGTACATAAAATGATCATAATTATTACTTATTTCAATGTGTTATTTACGAATTGTTTATATTGCAGCCATGCAATCACCTTACTATAGGTCGCCCAGGCTAAATTGGCGATGTTTAAAATTATTAATAGAATGTAAACACGAGTTAAGACAAATTTACGCGTTTAAATTAATATTTTGCAAACGTACATCACACCTCCTTGATAGCGCAGTGGTTAACGCGTGCGGCTGGCATCGGCCTAACTGTCTTTTTCGGCATAGGTTCGATTCATACTGACACACAGCGTTTGAGGAAATATTTTAGATTTATATTTTTTAAGTTTTATCGCAGTTATTTCATATTTATTTATCTATTTTGCTTCAATTTATTTAATCGCGGAAATAATTATTTTTTAAAACAATTTAAATAAAAGTTAAAAAAAAAAAACAAGTTTCGAACCTGCAACCAATAACAGCGTGCTAAAATTGCATTACATAGTACTGCGTCTTAGACCACAAGGCTAATGGGACAAGTATTGAGTGCTTCACGCTTTGTATAAAACAACGACTAAAATATTAATTCATTGTTATGATGTAACGCCAGTGTAAACACGCCAATATAAACATTGCCAAATTACCTTGGTCCAATTATATATCCGGCATATGATACAATCGGGATATATACAGTGGATAACAGGTTGGTTGATATCAACGGAAGGAAAATATCTCGGTCAAATCTGTTTGCAAATCAAAGCACTGAAAGTACTGATGGGTGGCGTTTTAGAATGATTGTCATGTCATATCATCAATAGATTGTGTGGAGTTTCCTATTAGAGGAGTATGAAGGAATTTTCGGATGGCAGAGCAAAATTTTGCATGCCCGGCTTCTGCTTTATCAAGTTTTTATCTACAACGGATATCGGGCGGATGCTAATATCCAAGACTGAAGTCATATTGTGACAGGAAAAATAAATAATTAAGTCAACCTTTGATTTGAAACTTTAAATTGACAAGAAAGAAGTGAAACACTCGGAACAATAAAACAGTACTTTAACTATGATGTAGATGCTATATTTGCACTATGATTGGTACAATAACCAAAAAGTAATTTCCCTAAAACATTTTTATTTAACTTCTTTGCAACATTTCAAATTGGCAGAGAAAAGTTTATGACAAAACCACTGTCGTGATCGAGCACCGGCACGGACTTTTCGGGCACCGGTATTGTCATACAATATGGCGGACTGTTTACATCTGAAAGGTATATGTATATATTTTACTTCACTGAATAGATCACATACCATTTCCTAAGTTGTCAATTCATTGCATCACCGCTTGTAATGAACACAGGGCATTCTTTACAGATGGTTCTTATGATAATTATACTTCATGGACCTGTCAAGACCTTATCCAGGCGCTCACATTTTTATTGGATAATATTTATTTGAGATTTGGTACCTCTATTTATAGACAAGTAATAGGCATTCCAATGGGTACTAATTGTGCACCCCTTGTTGCTGATCTGTTTTTATACTGTTATGAAAGAGATTTTATGTTATCTCTTTCTACAGAACATCAAGATGATATTATTACAGCTTTAACAACACCTCGAAGTACCTTGATGATTTATTAAATATAGATAATAACCATTTTCCATCACTAGTTAATAAGATTTATCCTAAAGAACTACAGCTTAATAAAGCGAACACTACAGAAAAGCAAGCAAACTTCCTTGATTTAAATCTGTCCATTGAAAATGGTTACGTCACTACTAAAATTTATGATAAAAGAGATAATTTTAATTTTAATATAGTAAATGTTCCGTTTTTAGACGGCGATGTTCCTCGTGCTACATCTTACGGGGTTTATATCTCACAACTTGTTCGCTTTTCAAGAGCTTGCAACGATGTTAATGATTTCAATGAACGTAATCTTTGCATTACAGAAAAACTTTTGAAACAAGGTTATCGGTATCACAAATTAAGGAAAACCTTTTGCAAGTTTTATCGCCGATATCCAGATCTAATTCATAAATACAGGTGCAGTTTAAAATCACTTTTGCAACAAGGAATTTCACAGCCAGTTTTTATGGAGATTTAATTTATAAACTTAAGAAGATAAAAGGCGATGTTAATTTCTCCCGGTTATTCGTAAAAACCATCTGTAAATTTAAAAAGAAAGGTTACCAACATGATATTTTACAGCGCTCTGCAGGCCTGGTGATTAACCCATCTACAGTTGATCATTTTGCTTACCTCTTTGGTTGCACGACGGTGGCAGGGGTTTAAGAGTTTATGAAGGTTTATGGGGAAATCTTTTCTTAAAAGAACCTAGAAGCTCGATTTGTTTCTTTTATCCCTGTCATCGTGTTCTTGCTGATTTTACTCCAGATGCTCTGGTCTCGGTAAGATCATTGAGTACCCGCTCTTTGGCTTTGCAATGCTATTAAATTCTTATGTTTATATGTTTGTATGCTTTTGCATGCATCATTGTTGAGCTGATGGATGGGTTGGAGTTATTTCACCAAGACAATTTGTACTTGTTTTGTAATACGAGAACCTGTTGGGGCAAGTGTGAGGTTGGTGCACTCTAGAACCTGGTTTAAACCCCCAGTGGCATTTTCTTTTGCCACTGACCGTTCCAAGGCGGTAACCCCTCTGGTTCTCACTTTTGTTATTTGTTTGTGGCGTCCATTTTGAAACTGATTATTATAATACCATGCTCTCTTTTCCTCTCTGCTTTTTGGCTGTGTGGGGAGGCTGTGTATGCTGGATGTGGCCATTCCTGATATGCATATTTCATTTTTTTATGAAATCATATATGTAACAAATGCACATGCTTTTGATATTAGATAAGCTTTGATTATTTCAAAATTCTAGTCTAATTTTGAGGTTTGACAGAATGCAAATTTGAACCGAGAGACGTGATTTGTTTTGGGCAATACTTTTTATAGAGCAACTGATCCGCAAAAACGTTAACTGTGATCACTTCTTATTGTTTTTTTCTTTAAAATCCATCAGTCCTAATCCCTTTAAATTGTTAGGATACTGTAAACTGGCATACTTTCTGTTTTGACCACACACCGGTATGGTCAGCACGCACCGGTTCAAGAATTCCGTCAAATTGTACAGATTGTTGATAAAAAGGCACCGGTTCGGTCACACTTTACATTTTGTATACGGTTCAGTCTCAGTTATTTCTACCTTAAAGATACCTATGTGGTACTACATTTTTAAATATAAATGCTTATTTTCTGAAACACAACAGCAACATTTAAGAAAGAGGTATTTAAAGGGTTGACTATTATCGAACATTTTGGTGTATCTCGGATCACTCTACACAAATTATACATTTAATTTCAGAGGATTTCATATGATGACCTCTTCTGCAAAGTGCATAAGTGTCAATAAAATTAAATTAAATTAACATCTTAATGATTATAAAACAAAATGTTTACTTTTATTATTTTATAATGTGATAGTTTTTTTCTAGAGACAGCAACATTGATATAAAAACAGATCAGAAAGAAAGTGGAAAAGAAAGCTAGGAAAGATTACCAAAACCAGAAGATCCAGTGAGAAGACAGACAACAGAGAGAAAATCCCATAAATCACAAAGATGTATGCGGCGTGGCAGAATATAAATTGATATATTGTAAAAAAAGTTAATGTGTGTACATATAGCTCACACCGGATTATATTTTCAATCAAGGAGGACAGTTTAATTTTTTTTCTCGAATAAACATTAATTCTTTCTACTTCACAAAACATTGCTGTACAGTGTTAATTGCATCCTGCGTCAGAAGATATTATCATCGGAAGATATTTTGAACATAATAAACAACTGATAAACGTCTGAATAATGTTTCACCGTGCTTAAATTAATATGACGTCAAAATGAACACTTTTTTTATTAAAATTTCTTATTATTACTTCTCTTATGTACTATGTAATGCGTTGTTTTGCATTTTTAGGAAATAAATACCAATTTAAGTCAGTGTATTTTTGTCCCTTGTATAGTTAAAAGTTTCACATGTGTGGTGTTTGGTGACTTCACAAAGATCTCTTTCCTCAGTTTAACTGTATGATATATTTTATCAGTTACACAGACATTTGGTCCCAATCGGTCATTATATTTTAAATTTACTCGCTGTTTTGATCGGTTTTCATGTCTGATCTTATTTCTGGTTTTCTGTGTAAACGGCCATCGGTGAAAGTCAACTTTTTTAATTGCTTAAACAAACATTTCATGTGATGCTGGTAGGCGATATCTGTTGTAGACAGGTTGGCAATATGTTTTTTTAAATAAAAAATTACCTTTCCGAAATAGCAGTTGATTGGTGGAAAACAGGTGACCGATTGGTAATATTCATGTTGAATACGTTGTCATCGGTCCACTCCATAATTTGTCTAAAAACTATCGATCAATTGACGATGGCTCTGTGTAACTGGGATGTCATCTACACTGGTCAAAAGTTCTAAGTGCACACTTTTCAATGTTGAATATCTTTAAGTAAACTTATTCAATTTGTTAAGTAAACTTATTCAATTTGAATGAAAGTTTGACTAAATGTTAATAATGATCAAACAACAATAATATTTTGAAAACCGTGCATATGTTTTACGTTTTACGCCATCCACGTCGGCATACGCTTTTTATGCATTATCCCCGTGCGGCAAGCGAAATTAATTTTTTTACAATCTTTTTTGTTTTTCACATGTTCACCGACTCAAGACAAACACGAAAAACACACCAACAAATTGAAACCATGGAACGGTTGACGTCAGCAGACAACGACATTGCCGTCAAATTCTTTTCACAGGCACAACTTCAAATTTGTTGTAATACATCTTGACGGTTGTCGTAAATGCAAAAGAAATATCTTATTTTTGCATATTTTATTAATTTAAGAAGAAAATCAAACAATATTTTTTTCTAGATTGATTACGTTGCTTACGTTGAACGCTGATGTTATTCAATTACGTCATTAAATATTTACGTAAAACAACGTTAACTCGAAAACATTAGTGTAACATTTGTTGGATAAGTGTCCAATAAATAAAAAATTAAAACTAAAATTTATAGAAATTCAATAAACTTCAAAATCGAATTATTCGAAAATGACGCTTATTCGGTCAAAAGGCGTATCCGAAAACTGGTCAATTTTATCGAAATGAATACATTTTTTTCGTTTGGAAATGCTGTTACACATCTATCATAGAAAATTGTATCATCTCAAACTGCTAGACAATTCAAACACGTTTGGCACAAAACATTGTGTAAAAAAAGGCATTTTTCTCATTGAAATCCTGTAAAAACTTTATTGATAAAATAAAGTTGAGTGTGTTGGCTCATCGTGCCCAACAGACCGTTACAAAGCTACAGAAAGCTTTTTCAGTGCAATAGAATGGCAAACTACAATATTTCATTTAAATCTGCATGAAATTTTAATTATACAGAGATGTGAAAACGATCACAAATGATAGCCGATGCAATGATAATTAACTTGAGAATTTCCTTCTGAGAACAAGTGAGCTAAAATATTATTATTTTTTAATCTGGTTGAGCATACTTAAAATGTTTGGTGTGCTGTAATAGAATATTGATTCTTCTTCATTGTAATTTACACTATTTTGAAAGATTCAATCAAATTATTGGAAAAAATAACATTTATCAAGTGTGCACTTAGAGCTTTTGACCAGTGTAGATCGGTAATTAGTTGAACACTTATCTTTCTTAGATACACCGCCAGCATTATTTGAAAAGGTAAAAGAGCCGGTCGGAGTACTTAACGATTTCTTGACGGAGGAACGGACAGACGAACTAGGGATCCCTTCATAATCTCCAGTTCTTGCAACGGCCGATATCAAAATGAAACATATTTGAATTCATAAGTTTAATTTATTTAGTTTGCTAGTATTTTGAGAGCATTTTCGCAGTATAAAAGTACTACTAAATACAGTTTAGCTATGCATTCATCTTCCTGTTTGGTGATCTTTCTCATAATATTTTTCATCTTGATCAGCTTTCTGTATGGAAGTTGTGATCTCTGGAAAATAAAGAAACAAGACTTTTAAGTAAATATAAGTTATACTTTTATGAACTGAATTTTTAAAATGTTAACTCGGGCAAATGCAAATACATCGTTGAAATTAAAATAATATTTCCGTCATTTTAATATATTAGCAATATTAAATAAGAATACGAACTTCGTGTATAATGGGGAGATCTCTGAAATCGTCGTCGTGCGTCTCTATTGTGCCAGTCATGACGTTGAGCACGGTGTCGTAGGAATGACACTTATGCACTTTGCAGAAGATGTCATCATATGAAATCCTCTGAAAATAAATGTATCATTCGTGTAGAGTGATAACCTACCATATCCGAGATAAACCTAAATGTTCGATAATAGTCAACCCTTAAAATACCTCTTTCTTAAATGTTGTGTTTCAGAAAATAAGCATTTATATTTAAAAATGATTTACCATAGGTATCTTGTAGGTAGAAATAATTGAGACTGAGCCGTATACAAAATGTAAAGTGTGACCGAACCGGTGCCTTTTTATCAACAATCTCTACAATTTGACGGAATTCTTGAACCGGTGCGTGCTGACCATACCGGTGTGTGGTCAAAACAGAAAGTAAGCCAGTTTACAGTATCCTAACAATTTATAGGGATTGGGGCTGATGGATTTTAAAGAAAAATACAACAAGAAGTGATCGCAGTTGAAGTTTTTGCGAATCAGTTGTTCTATAAAAAGTATTGCCCAAAACAAATCACGTCTCTCGGTTCAAATTTGCATTCTGTCAAACCGCCAAATTAGACTCGAATTTTGAAACAATCAAAGCTTTTCTAATATCAAAAGCATGTGCATTTGTTACATATATGATTTCATAAATGATGCAATGAACTGACAACTTAGGAAATAGTATGTGATCTATTCGGTGAAGTAAAATATATACACATACCTTTCAGATGTAAACAGTCCGCCATATTGTATGACAATACCGGTGCCCGAAAAGTCCGTGCCGGTGCTCGATCACGACAGTGAAAACACATTTTATTGTAATTTTTGAGAAGAAAATTTGTTATCTGTCAAAATTTGAAAATCCTGGGGATGAGTTTCTGGGGTCATAAACTGCAGATAGTAAACAAATACATCTGGCAGTAAAGCTTGAAATACTACTGTTGACAACTGTTGGAAGCTGATCAGTAAATATAGCAGTTATTTGAACAATATATTTCATTAATATCCATGCTTATTGTATAATTATAAATGTTCCCTCCAAATTCTGCATGAATGATATTCCACACGAAGTTTGAGATAAGCTATCATCACCCCATTATTATTCTTGCCATTATCTATGGTAAATGTCCGAATGTCCCTTGAATAATGTATATTTATTACTGTTCCTATCTTGGCTTATCAGTACTAATTACAAGCAAAGCCCTCTGTTGGAAGCTAGATTAACAATGGAGCAGCGCCGTCTACCGTCTCATAACCTCTGTGACCTACATATACTGTATAAGTTATTCAAGGGCATAACTCTCTCATAACTCTCTGGAGGTAAAATGATCGAATTTCACTTTTGGTAACCGCGTTGGAATATATAAGTAGATAGAGAGCGAGGTACCATTTTGATCAATTGTTAAAATATTTATCACTAACAACTGAATTTCAAATTTGTATTTATATTGATAAAAACGTTTTTAAACTCCATCATAAAGGCGAATAGGAATATACTACAGGAGAAGTAAATGAAAGGTGATCTACTGCCTGTGCCACGTGGTCGAAGATTGAAAAGCGCATCTCAAATTGGCTCGATGAAAAAGTACAAGATTTAAATGATGCTATCATCTTTTTTCAGATCAATGTAATTCCACAATGTATGGTCTTCAGATACAGAAATGGATATACCCAAAACAAATTAAAAACAAAGAGACATAGCTACAAAACTAGATTTTCGACACCGGACTTGAGGTAATTTACAAAAAAAAAACAACATAGTTTAAGGAGGAAGAACTATTACGAAGTAAGTTACGTCCTATTTTCTTTAGTAACATTACAGGTATACATAGTTTTAATCTTCATTAAACTGTTATCAGTTAAGATCTGTTACCGGTCTCAGGTAGTATAGGACATGTTGTTTATCTGATTTATACTTGTTGTCTCTGCTTCCTTAACAGATCGCGATCGTATTTATGTAGCTTTGCGCTGGCGACGAACGGATTCCTAATGTGGGATTTATATATTCGAAGTTCCCAAAAGCACAGTTTTGCATCTTAATTTGTCATGATTGTAGCTGTCGTAAAAAGTCGCACCATGCAAAAAAGCCAGTTGTGTTATCAGTTTTAAATCAGTTACCGGGGTAATTTACGCGCAACCTTTTTGAGGTGTTATGCTGGCTGTATTGGTAACGTACTTGGAACTATGTGGCTAGGCGCTGACGGCGTACGCGTCCGGCTAAGGGAGGTCTCATATCTTCTTCTGATTATGACCGATTTAATTAGTTATGATTTGTCTTCAACACAGAGAAAGCCATAAATCTCAATCCATGCCACCTTTCGAGTTTATAGTTAAAAGGTGAACCGTTAGCAAATCTTTTTCCCGAGTTGGCATGTTTTGGATAGCTATCGACGGGATATATATACCTGATTATATTGATGGTCATAAAACATAAATGACATATCGTTTAGATCAATTCTCGAAACCTTTGGAATAGTTTTGAATATAAATCATATATATCTTTATTTCAGATATTATTCAGGTCAGAGAACCGTCCAAAATGCTACAATCATTTCCTCTGTTGATTTTTCTTCTTGGATTTATGTTATCTGTTCCTGGTATGTAAAGCAAATAATTAATAAATTTCATTTTACCCTCCTCATGTCAAAATGGTCTTTTCGAAGTGTTACATGTAAACTTCATTCCTTATCATTACAACAGCACATTTAGCATACGACATATGCTTCTTATACACCAAGCGGGATTAAATATATTAAATTTATTACGTTGCATGCATAATTCCAACAAAAGTGTTAACCGTTTCATAAATGGATTTAGTCTTTGCATTTTATTTAGTTTTATTTATTTACTTGTCGTAGTATTAATCATGTCGATTGTTTTGCAGTAAGAAATGTTCTAAAAGGATATAACTATTCGATATCAGATGTTTCTATTCTATATGATGCTGGCAATTTTTCTACTTTCTTTACAGTTAATTCCCTGACAACCTTTAAAGCAGAGAACAGCATAGATGGACAGTGGACATTTCGAGAGAAGTCATCTGCGAAATTTATATGCTCTAATTATCCTTACACTGGGTTTAATTTATTTCTGTTCAATTCGTCAAGAGTTTTTCATTGCGTGGGGTCGGTATGTAAAACCTTTGACAACAAACCAGAGTCTTTCTTCTTCCAGCATGACACTGACAATGGTATTTTTACATGGAAGATCAGTAACATGCTAATGAATTATAATAAAATAGAAATCGTGTGCAATGACGGATCATCTCCTCTTCGTTACACAATCACAGTCACTCTGAATGGTAAGTGAAAAACGATCTACACGAGATTATATTGTTCATAGATTTTACCCTATGCCTACATAATTGTGTCATTGTAGCATTTAGATAATTATACTATTACGATCTTTTATTAATTTTTTTCTAGGAATAGGACACAAATGTTTACTTTCGTCTGTGCGTACATAGGTATTAACTTTAAAATGTATTAATTTTTCAATCGTTTCACACTTGAAGATATGAGTGTATTTTGTCGATACTTTGCATGAATTAAATTTTAAGTAACTATGTTCGAGGTCAAAGGTATTCGTTTTCTTGACAATAAATGAAGAATAGTTTGAGCTTCCCCCAATAACAGATCTTGATCTGTACATTTACGTGTTGAGACATTATACGAGATTATCAATTTCGGTATTGTATATTCAGACGTGTTCATACAAATCCGCACCAAAGTTAGATACTCTGTAAAACGAACTTTGTGACCGTGCATTACTCTACGCTCGTTTGAGCTATATTCACCAAACTGTTATGAGATCTTCAATAAATAGTATCATTGGGTGACTATAGTCTGTCCCACTGAGTTTGTGACCTTCGGTATTTTTACATTTAAAGCAAGCAAACATGAAAATAATACGTAAATATTACCATTACATAAATATCTTCAGACCGTTTTTCACTTTTTTGATCATTGACCTATTTCCTCTTATATTCACATTTTTATAAGTTTTCCCATCCGCTCTAACGTAAAAATGTCGAGGTACGAAAAGGCGCGTGACGTCATGAATACAAATAAAGACCGGGGGACATGTCAAACATGACGTTTTCACTAAGTTAACCAACTGCGCTAGTTAAAGTGGATTTTAAATTGAATTGCTTTATTTTTTCAGCATTTACAGTAAAAGAACTGAAACTGAAATTATCCAGAACTATTATTTCATATCTGAGACATAACGTCATCAACTTTTATAGAATGTTACACTTATCGCTTAAGCCCCGGTCACAACCCACCGTATTTGCAAGTGCGCGCTGTCTACGTGCAAAAACTTGGGTCAAATTCATGGATCCGTACGAGTACCGCCTCCGTACGGATATGGGAGCACGCAGAGACGCCGTTGCATTTTTGGTGCATGCAAACCTTTCTCTACGTCCACGAGCGCATAAGGCCGGTATTCCATAGTTCCGCAATGCGTGCCCGCGTCCGTGTCCGCGACTTTTCACTCACCTAAGATATCGTTGGGTATATTCCATAACTCCGTGTCCGTCCGACGCGTAAACCGCTATTCCCTACCTCTACAACTAGTAAAACAACAACTACATTTATCTACTGGTCATCGCCGGTGAAATCTCGTGTAAAACATCGTACATTATATTTATTTATTGATAACTGATTTTGTTTTAATGCAGTTCTAAATTAAAAATGTTTATTTTCTAAACATTGTGTACAATTAATGTGATATTGGTTAAACAATCGAATGTTGATAACTACACTTTCTATCTGTGATGGAGTAATTCATAGACCTGCTCGCAAGTAGCGCGTCATTCATGCGAATCTTTCTAAGACTAAAACGGACAGAAAGATTTTATCACCCACGATGAAAACTGCTGCGCGCAAAAAGCGTGCATTTCGTGCAAATCGTACAAATTTTCATGACACACGTCTGACGTATTGTTAACGTTTGATTGTACGTCATAATTATGTTTATGATGTAAGAGGCAAACCTACTGCGTGCATTTCGAGCAAACCATCACGACCTCTTGAATATCGCATAAGCTTTACGGATATTTCTTTGAATTATTAAAGATAAAAAAACATGCAATATGCGAAAATGATGTTTGTGAATGAAATGTCTATTGAAAATTCGCAGATTTTGGTTTTTTTTGTGATGAGGATTTCAGTGTAACAGAAGTGTGTTTGCTTGTATCTTTTCACGAGATAGTAAACTTTATTGCAATGCAGATATGGAGAGAACGTAACACTCTTCGGTCAGTTCACTTGCGTAATATTTTCACTTTGGCACTCGTAAACAAATGTACTAATAAAAATTAACATGTGTACACAACATAATCAGACGTAAAGTTTACCGCAAATTTATAGGCAGAAGGAAATAATTATACGGTGGCGAAGGATCTTTGACATTTTCCATTTTTTTTGCAGGCGAAAAAGATGTGTTGGTGGAACCCCATCCGCCGTTTTCAATTTTCGTAACAGCCTTATTCTAACAGTTTATCATTTTACTTGTTTGGACGGAAAATCGGGACATTTACTTATTTTAATAGGGCTTAGGGTGTACGCACTAAGTAAATATTTTCCTTAAGGCATTTTTATACCATTATTCAAAAAAGAAATATTCATCGTCGTAGAGAACGTCAAACAGTCCTTGCTCGCTAACAAAAATGTATAATTATTAAAAACATACCGCTTATGATAATAATATCATCATATAAAAACTCGTATGTCTGTAATTATCATACGATATAACTGATTGTATTGTGTTTTGCAAGAGTGATTGAGAAATTAAATCAAAACATCGAAATCAGATTGGAATTTAAAATAAATAAGGTATTTTGTCTTGTTCGTCAGTCCGGATGTCATGAACATTTTGACAGTCAAAATAACGTTTGAGAATTTCCCCGCTCTGTTTCAATCGCGATGACGTCACGCGTTACCTCACAAAATGGAGATCAATACTGTAAACAATGGCAACATGCCATAGGAAATTTAAATTTTGCGATTGTAAGCTTGATATAAGTTTTAAAGAAAAATCCAGGATTTTGCAACATAGGAGTTTTTTTTTGTATTTCACAAAACAGGTATTACTTTTTAGATTTTTTGCGTTATAAGAAAGAAATCGCCTCTTTTCGAGGGTCACAAATGAGCTGGGACAAACTATAGTATCAAGAAATTTATCTGTTTCAAAAAGGATGATTTTAAAACAATTCTCTTATCTCTACAGTTTAGCTCTGTCAGCTAGATGTGGCCATTCCTGATATGCATATTTCACCCTTTTTTTAACATAACTTATATCTGTTTTAACTTTTCCTCGGCTCATCAATAGAATCAATTAAACCAAGCCTGCAATATTTTCATATTTGCCATGTTCGATGGCATTCAAAGTTCCCTTTGCATCTATTCTACCTAGTCTTGTTGTACAGTTGTTTGTGTTTAGAACTGTTTGGTCACCGAATCATGTTCTTCTTAAAGGAGAAATTCCATATATTTATTTGAGACTGGGTTAAGCTCTCTGAGCCGAACTTTATGTGGACTTAGCCTGATTTCTTACCTTGCTTTTGATGATCTTAAAATAGAAATATGGCTCATAGAATCAACATGATTACATACAACGCATAGAGGTCTGACTTAGACTATGTCCAAATTATAAGCAGTGAAATTAGCAATTTCATTTTGTTTTATATCATGACAGGACATCAGTAAACGACATATCTTCATTATCCCTGGCTTTTTCAATACCATATCAAATGATATAGATGTAATGTTCAGTAATCAATATATAGACTCATTATATATGTGTATCTGTTATGTTATAATGAGCAACTATTGTGTTGGCGTAACTGTAAGAAGGTTTAAGTTCATGTCGAATGTTTGTGAAAACATATACTGATTCAACACTACACTAATGTTCAGTGAGATTATTTTTCACAAATCAAAAAGTTTCAATACACCCTTTTTCACACATTTAAAAAAGCGCCGTGTGTACAAATTCGAGTCCTTTATACTGAAGGCACTTAACTACATGTAACTTTAAAGAACTTTAATCTGTCGTAAGAGGTTGTTATATAATATCATTTTGAATTTTAAAATGTTTTATAATTGTCTTTTTTTTATATTTTCCAGCGGCCTCAGCAAAGGGACTTCAACACAAGCTGTTCTATATTGTTTTAATTATTGTAATACGTGTTATTAGTATGTTGTGGTAAGAAGTATAATTTTGCTAGTTTTTAGGATAATTTTTTATTTGTTTCTTTTTTATACACAAAATGTTGTTTTGTTTTCAATTTGTCTCTTGTACTGAACTGACTTCATTTCATTTCAGAAGAAATGACAACTGGAAGTTGCGACCTGTGGTTTTGGTTCCATATTTATCAAATTTTAAAAGAATACGGAGAAATAAATCAATATAAGAAAATAAAATTCTGTATCTTTAATTCTCTAAGAAAAAATAACTTAAATTTAATTTAGCTATGTATTACATTCGAAAACCTTTTCAATTGAAATTTGTACTAGAAATATAAATTTATATAGTAATTTGAAATTATTTCGGATCAAGAATGTAGAGACTATTGTGATTCTTAGCAGATACAATGTATTTCTTCTGAAATGATCAACTTATTTTAATAGAGACGAATTGAAAATAAAGTTAGATATTTGCTAGAAAAGGAGCATTAAAGTCTACGACAGATTTTCCAACAAACTGATAAAAAAGGAAGAACAGGCCACGTGATTATAACTCTTTTTTTCATGCTCAACTCAATTTGAGCATGAAAAGTTGATGGCTTCATTTCCTTTCCTTATATCAAATTAAATATATTACTGAAAATATGCCACGTGTGATATCAATAACAACTGTTATTAGAACAGATTATTATTTTTTATTTATGAAAGCTAAAAAGGTTATGGACATTTTAAGTTTGAGCATACAAAAAGTTTTATAATCACGGGACAGGATTTTCTCTGATTTTGACTGTATTCATGTTAAATACTTTTTTCTTTGTTTTTCAGTTATATCTTTTGGAAAAAAAAAGATAAAACATTGACCTGTTTACAAAAAAAAAATAAGTTAAGCAAATAATTTGCTCACATCACCTTGCGTTGTCAACAAAACTGCAGATTTAACACGAAAACCAAAGGTTTGGCTTTTATAAAAGAAGGGGTTTTATAGTGCTTTAAATCATGAAATTGACAATCTCTGGGGTGATTGTCTCGAAGGTCTCGTATCTCTTACGACGTTCGTATCTCTGTCGTAAGACCATCGTAGTGATTTTTCTCATTGTCTCGAAGATTTCGTAATTTACGCAACATCGTATCACTCTCGCAAAGTAACGGTAAAAATATCGACCCCATAAATATCTTCACAAAGTTACGATGATGATATATTCCAAATATTAAGTTAATACTATTATAGGCTAAGTACTTCAATGTTACAGGCAATTGTAGATTCCATATTAAAGTCATTTGAAGGGGATTAGTTCAAAATAGTGAAACAGGAGTTATAATTCTTAATGTCACAGATGACTTTGTTTATGCATGTGACACATTTCAAGTATTAAGTTTAAAAGACAAGTACTTTCAAAGTCATAGGCAACATTAGTTTTCTTATTAAAGTTATGGTTCTACAGGACGCCGGGGCCGCCGACGACGCCATCGAACAATAGAATCCCTATGTGTCTACCTTCTATCGCAGGCGACACAAACACAACTAATCATTAATGCAACTGTTAATATAACACTTTATCACTTCAGTTGACCGTTTTATTTATATCATCTTGTGACCTTCTTTATAAAAGAAATAACACACAGACCGCACATTATACCAAACGTTTAAAAATATTGTGAAGAATATTGAACATTTTTAACGAACATGCATACAGATGTACACCTTTAAGTATATGTTTACGCGAAAACAAATGATCATGCAAGCTGTTGTGCTAAATGAAGAACATCTTAACATCTTAACATCTTCTTTACAATAAGTTAATAATGAAAGAAACCGAAACGTAAAAATGATTTATTCAGTAATACTGCAATAGAAAATGTCGATGCAAAACATTTAAGCATGGTGTAAAAATGCCTTGATAATAGTACCCTGTTTTAAAGCAGTTATTTCCGTTAATGTGCTTCGCGACATGTAGCCGCTACTTTATCCGGCTGTCAACAGTATAATTGGGATAGATGTGATAGCTGGCGATAGTTGGTAAAAAAGTCATACTTACATGTTCATGTTAAAAGGGGGATCAATTTTCTTCATTCTATGCTAGCTGGTTATAAAATAGATCGCATAGAAGGCCCTTCAACGACAGCAAGGATAGCAAGATTATTGTTTAAAAAGTCGCAAACATTGCAAATGGCGAAGACAGGCTAAAATTTCAAAAAATGAATTTTGGGGGAAATACTTATTGCCACCTAGATTTTAGTAAAGAAATGTAGTAAGCTATGGATGCTGTAAATGTTTGCAAGCTCAAAATAATGTTAGGGGTTTCAAGAAATTCAATGTAATCTTACTTCAAAGTGAAAGTGAAAATGAAAGTAGGAAGTAAGTTTTCCTTGAATTTCTTGAAACCCCTAACATTATTTTGACAAATTGGCACTAAACATTGTAGACCAGCATATACTTATTTCAGGTATGAGTTGCTTTAGTATATTGTTCATGAATTTCAGAGTTCTCATGCAAATGGGTTTTCTTTTGTTTTAGTATGTGCTGGGTAATTAGAGCATGAATTAGACTAAACTGAGCTTGCAAACATTTACTGCATCCATAGCTAAATCCATTCATTTACTAAAATCTAGGTGGCAATAAGTATTTCCCCAAAAATTCATTTTTTTTGAAATTTTAGCCTGTCTTCGCCATTTGCAATCTTTGCGATACCTTAATGTCGAGTTTATTATTTTCTATCTTAACACGTTCCCTTTTAATTTCCAGTTTCTCTGGCTCTAAAGCTATAATGCCGCAATGATCAGTCTCTGTCAGAGTATTACTACCGCTGGCAGAGGATGAAGTGAAAGTATGTTCTTTTACAGTGGATGGTTTTAGTGTCGAACTGTTTACAGGATTATGTGGTAAAATTTGCCGCCATTTTATTGAATCTACCATTTTCCCTATATATTTTCAGTTTGTATTATTTTACTGCATAAATAATATGCGACAAGGCGAAAACCAAGCTATTTATAAACTACACAGAGCCATCTTAGCATATACGACGTCGTATGTTGGGTCTGAGAAAAGAGAACGTTACGATGCTCTTCCAGACAATGAAACAACGACAACTTAGTTTCATCGTTGCAATCTCGTAATCTTTGTCGTAACTTTACGATAGGAGAGTTTTTCGAGACATCCACCCCAGATCGGAAGCGGCCAGTAAGCCGATCTTGGTAGTAGCCTAACTGGAGCGCTAGATTAGAAAAACGAACATTGAACAGAAAATATTTACACAAACGAGGTCTAAACTTTCGTTTTGTATTACTAATTTGCATAATTCTAGATCCTAAAATCGCTCAAACATTTCTGTTAATTAACTATCGAGTGTCACTTAGTACTAATGGCAAACGGTGTAATATATTCTTCGAGATATTTACCAAATTAAAAAATGGAGCGAACAAATTGAAATGAACGAATCCGACCGGAATGTAAATATGTTTTGGAACGCATTTATTATGATTTCAGTTGGCGAAGAATAGGATTTTTGGAATTGGGGCGGGTCATAAGCGGACCTTTGCGTAATCAACAAAATTGTAAACTACATGATTTAAGCACGGTAAACTATTACCGACGACAATTCTTTAGAATTGGTAATTTGTATTGATAAAACTCAAAAATTCAGATGGGCATTCCTTAACTTATTTTAAATGTGATATGGTCATTGTTCTTGATGTGTTGTGTCCTGTATGATTTTAATTATTTCACTTGCATCCCGAAATGTAATCGATCTTAATTTTGCTTTTCAAAATGTAAACTTGCTTTAAACCTTTCAAATGGAAAGAAAATGGATATGTAATTTTTTTATATGGTACATAAACCCACCCAAAATTCTAATTGGTAATTCAGTAATCCGGCAATGGAAATGTGGATGTAAACCTTCATTTTAGCATGGTGTTGCCATAATAATATTACCTCGTTTTAAATTGATGAAGTAAATGAATGTTGTTCTTTACAGTGGATGGCTTTGGTGGCAAACTGTCGATAGGATAACGTGGTAAATTTTAGCCGCCATTTTATTCAATCTGCCGTTTCCCTCAAAGATTTTCAGTTTGTATTAATTGTTGCGAAAAAGTGTATGCGACAAGGCGAAACTGAGCTATTTATAAACTACACAGAGCCATCTTAGCATATACGACGTCGTATGTTGAGTCTGAGAAACGAGAACGTTACGATGCTTTTCCAGACAATGAAACAATGACAACTTAGTTTCATCGTTGCAATCTCGTAATCTATGTCGCAACTTTACGATACGATAATTTTTCGAGACAGCTACCCCGGTACCAGCAAATGTACCGGTAAAAACTAATTATTATAAGAAGAAGTGTTTTCTATTATGTGAAAGCTGTGCAGTTAAGGGCCTTCCACACTCCTTCCAATTCTATTCATCGATAAAAAGAAAATTATCAAAATCTCAATAACGGCAAAATGCTGTTAAATGAAACTTTGCACAAGTGTATGTTATTAATGTATCTTTATTTTACAGGTGGTAAGACATATTAGAAAAGTAAAGAAAAATAGCAGGATCTAAAAATTCCCTCAACTTCTATTTACATAAATTCACAAAAACTAAAGAACACAAAACATCATTTTAAATACCCACATGAGTGATATGATACTGACAACAATTTATTGTGTCCTCATGATTTACTTATGTAAACATTACGAGATATTAGTAAAAGTGTGTTTGACCTTCAATTTCCTGGTCGCGTAAACGGATGACAATCGCTGATTTCTCTTTTAATAGTTGAACGTTTTTTACAAAGTACACAACATTTTCTTGTCATTATCATTGCGCTCACGAGGGAATTTAAAGTTATGTTCTGCATCGCCTAGTTTTTGTGAATTTATGTAAATAGAATTCAAGGAATTTTTAGGTCTAGCTTTGTTTCTTTACGTTTCTAAGTTGTCTTTTTGTATGCAAAATAAAGATACATTAGTAACCTTCATTTGTGCAAAGTTTCATTGAATGGCATTTTGTCATTACTGAGATTTGATGATTTTTATTTTATCAATGAATAGAATTGGGAGGAGTGTGGCGATGCCTTAACTGGTATTTTATCAAACTGCTATAAACCAAATTGCCCGTAAAATAATTGACATCCGTTTTAATAACAATGGTGTTTATGTTTTTATCGACGGAATAATAACCTTGACCACTGCAAATATAGACGTAACGAAGCGATAATTATTAACCTTTAGCCCGCTGGGGCGAATATAAAGCATTTTTAAACAACTTTATATTAAGTAATGCTCATCTGCATTTTTTGTAATGCATAGTATATGCAGCAAATTTTGAAAGTATGAAATTATCCCCACGCTTGTCATCAATACCAATGTTTTCGACTCCCGAACATTTAACTGTATCGGTACCTATCTACTCTGCCCGAAGCGTTTATTTAATTTGTGCAATATGAGATAGAATCGATTAACCCAGAACATAAAGAAATAGAAACATCAGTTTTAATCTAGCCTACCGTGTATGCTTGCAATATAGTGCACTTAGCGAAATTAAAGTTGGGAATTGTTCGCGTTTGTTATTTTCGCGCATTCACGACGGTCGCGAAAATAGCGAAAATATTATGCTCGCAAAAACCCCAAACACCATTATACTGCATTTAGGTCGCTACCTTGAAGGTCAAGGTCACAGCATGTCCTTTCACCAAAATTATGTCTCGCCCATAACATTTTTATTTTAAGTCGGATTTTAAAATTATTTCACAAAATCAATCACTAAAATAAGACAAAGTGTCGCGCGCAATACTGGTATAGGCCGTGACATTGCAGCAAAATCGAGTACAGTCCATAACTTCTTTATTTGAACTCGGATTTTAAAATTGTCTGATTTCTTAGCACTACACTTTTTCAAAATTCACCTCAACAGTTATATAAATAACTTTTTTTGTGACAAAGTACCCATTCGGGGAGGATCGCCCGTCTTCAACGATCTCTTGTTATTATTGTTTTTAGCAGTAACAGCTGATAATTATCACGAAAAGAATATTTTAACAAATTTGCTTGACAAAGTGTCTTTCCTTTTTGTTTCGCTGAAAGACCGATTGTCGTTTTGGCAACTTGAAAGAATAATCATGAATCGTGTTCCTGATCGGTTTCTCTCTATCCAGAGATTCCATAAATGGAAAGCATTTTGCATTTCTTTTTATTCTTTGCTTCTCTATTTTTTGTAGCCTTATATATATTCGGTTTGTTTTTGTATATTTGTCTTAATAACAACGACCATTGTCTCAACAACCTTTTTGTACTTTTAGGTGGTATTGTATGTTAAATAAGGTATGAAAATAGAAAGTATAAAACATTTACATGTTCTGTTTACTTTTATACAACATTTATGTTACGTGACTGCATAACTAATCACGACAAACTTTATCAACTTACTATCGATATTGAAGTGTAATTACATGTACAAGCATTGTATACTTTCGGTATTAAACAGCGCTATCAAAAGGTAACTTGCTGTAGTCAGCTGACTATTTTGGCAAACAATCAACTTCTGTAAGTAATTCGAGTCTTTGATATTCATAAGACAAATCCAGGGACAGAAGGTAGATCGAGGCCCAGACAGATAAATGTCTTCATATTTGGCAGAGGTGTATTTCTTTTCATTTTTTCCAATCAAAAATAGCCAAAATGAAAAATACTTAAATAGCTGCTAAATGCAGAAAATTAATTTGCCTGATCCTGGATCAACCGCCAAGTCCTGGATCTGTTGATTGACGGGTATGATTTTGTCATCTTTACTCTTTCGTAGGATGTAATTTAACATCAACAACAATTATCATTTTTGAATCATGAACTTTAAAAAGTAATTTCTTTAAGCCACGTCTAACAAAGGGTCGTCAATGTGAAATGATTAAATAATTACTGCATAATAATTATAAAAAAGCTTTCTTTAGTTTTTAATTTAAATTGAATCAATATGTTACACGCTTGGTTAATTATGTTTATTACGTTATAATTTAAAAAATGAAAGAAAACAATAAACCATAACACTCAACTAATATGAATTACTGCAGAGTCGTTATGAAAAAGCATTTTTCATTTCTCAAATTTATTCTAGACGTATCAGTTGCTCTCTTAGTTTCATAAAAGTTATAAAATGACTTAGTTCTTCCATTTAATTTCCTAATTTAAAAACAACTGAGCTTTTTAATTTATCTAAAAGATTGTGACAGAATACAGGCATGATATTTTTGTGTAGAAGATAAAAAAAATAACAATTTATCATTGATTCTTGTTATAGTGACACCCAATCGAATTCCGATTTCATTGTTGAATTTGTGAGAGGGCGATCGATTATAGCCTATTTGGATATGATATGTGATCAACCATTGAATGGGTCGTTATTCAATCTGCCGTACATGTAACCCAATACGACAGGGGTGCGCTAAAGAGGTACATCAAACAATGCACGATTTAGAACCTACCGTTTACGCACCAAGCTAAACGAAATTATAACTTAAAAGCAGACAGGGAAGAACAGTAAAAATATAAGTAAAATTTGCAACGTAGCGAAACCTAAACCAAAATTTACGTTGCAAATTTTACTTTGGGATTTTTAAGCGGTACACCGTGTGTGAACCTGTACCGCCAGGCTTCTAGGAACAAACGTGTTCACCCCACCCCATTCCCTAACAAATTGACAATACTGCAAGCACTAGTGTCATAATAAAGGAGTAGCTTAATATGACAATTTCCAAAACATAGATACGAACTCGAAGAATTTTTCAAGTCCAAAGCACCTGAGTGTAATCAAATTGGCAAGACCGTGATGGGATGTATAAAAATTCAATACAACAAAACATGTGTCTGAATGTTCTCAATATTTCCTCAATCCGTGTCATGCAGTTAGTTTTAATCTACGGGATCAATATTCCTCGTGGAATTTCGATTATGACTATACATGTACAGGTCATCATACTCAAGCACTGCTGAAAAACTTATGCAAAACCCGCGGATAATTTCATGCTGAGCGGGGTCGACCGAAAATGTGTCTTAAGTCGTGACGTGATATAATATAACCCCACTTTAGGAAATACCCTAGATAAGATTTATATGTCTTTTGTTTGCATATTAAACTTCCTGCTTAAAGAGTATATACTACGTCGTTTCTGTTCTCTCAAGATTATCAGTTAAAGGGACACAATCATAAAATAAACACATATTGTCTTTGTTTCAATTAATCATCTTGAAAAGAGCACATGTTGTGATAGTTAGGATTTGACCTGCGATAACCAAGTTAAACTTCACGTTGTCCATTCAAAACTAGAAGAACAAAAACAATCACGCATTTAGGACTTAAAATGAAATATGACACGTAAAGGAAACAATAAAATTTGCTAGACCAGTTTAGAATTTTATGAAAATATGTGCGAAATTTGGAAGAAATTACATTATGGAAACATGTGGTCGAAAAAGCGTACAGTTAACTTTAGATAGGCTATAGATATATCAGAAATACGGGCAATAATCTCATACAAAGCAAAGTTCTGTAGACAAGCGGCATGTCCCCAATAGTCGTCCGATGTTTCTAATGCAGTGTACCTACACAAATACTAGATGACGTAAAATGATCTATTTTTAATTGAAAATAATGATGAAAAATTAAACTCACACAATCTAAAAACGTGATATCTAGAAAAACAGATAAAACAATTTACAATGTATGCAAAAGCGGAAACCTGACTATTTCCTTATAAAAACAATTCACCACTTGAAAGTAATTCTTACATTATTATTGTGACAGCATAACCTTAATTTCCCTTTCCGGCTTGGTAAAGTTCAACGCGTCTTTGAAACTTGAATTCTAAAGTATCTGTACAATTATGGACAAACACTTTAAGTTCTTCAGTAAAATCAAAAATGTTAAACGTCAGGTATTGTTATTGAACATTAACACTAATATGAAAGTAATAAAAACAGAGACACATTAGGAAAATGTCAAATATCACTGAACATACATGTAACATCATAAAACTGAAAATTGAAAATGGTGGTCTCCAATTTTAGTTTTTTATAATAATGAGCCATAACTTTATTTCAAAAAATTGTTCTATGATTACTTCACTTTTTAAGATTCCCTACAACATTTACATGTTGTATTTCAAAAATAGATCTACCACTTACTTGTAAATCTCAAAGTTTGACAACATGGTTATGAAACGTTTGTTAAGAGTTTTTGAAACCTCTTACATGTACACATAGATAATTGGACAAACTTTGACGCCATCTTGTTTTTCTCGGTAAACAAAGAATCTGATATGTAAATTAGCAGATATCTCTTTGGGTGTCTTCTTGTAATACAACGAAAAATGTAACGATTAAGACCACGGTTACTACACATCTTGTCTTACAGCTATAAAAGAACATGTAATTAGGTATTGTGATAAGGTTTTTGAAACTTCTGGCAAAAATTTATTTTGGTCGATTAAAAATTCAAATGACGTTTTAAAAAAAGCTTAAATCAAATAATTTTCGGGCGTTCTGTTTGTCTACTTATGATTTCTCAACATTATACACTTTGCTCCCTCATAATTTAATAAGAGACAAACTAACCAGTCTCATTGAAAAAAAAAACGTTTGCTAGAGAAAATAAAACCTTTATCGCTTGTAATGAACATAGGGCATTTTTTACAGATGGTTCTTATGATAATTATACCTTATGGACTTGTCAAGACCTAATAGAGTCGCTAACTTTCTTACTAGATAATATTTATGTTAGATTCGGTACCTCTATTTATAAACAAGTAATAGGCATCCCAATGGGTACTAATTGTGCACCCCTTGTTGCTGATCTGTTTTTATACTGTTATGAAAGAGACTTTATGTTATCTCTTTCTCCTGAACATCAATATGATATAATTACATCTTTTAACAACACCTCGAGGTACCTTGATGATTTATTAAATATAGACAATAACCATTTTCCATTACTGGTTAATAAGATTTATCCTAAAGAACTAGAACTTAATAAAGCGAACACTTCAGAAAAGCAAGCAAACTTTCTCGATCTAAATCTGTCCATTGAAAATGGTTATGTCACTACTAATATTTATGATAAAAGAGATGATTTTAATTTTAATATAGTAAATTTTCCGTTTTTAGACGGCGATGTTCCTCGTGCAACATCTTATGGGGTTTATATCTCACAGCTTGTTCGCTTTTCAAGAGCTTGCAACAATGTTAATGATTTCAATGAACGTAATCTTTGCATTACAGAAAAACTTTTAAAACAAGGTTATCGTTATCACAAATTAAGGAAAACCTTTTGCAAGTTTTATCGCCGATACCTAGATTTAATTCATAAATATAAATGCAGTTTAAAATCACTTTTTCAACAAGGTTTTTCACAGCCAGTTTTTTATGGAGATTTAATTTATAAACTTAAAAAGATAAAAGGCAGTGTTAATTTCTCCCGGTTATTCGTAAAAACCATCTGTAAATTTAAAAAGAAGGGTTACCAACATGATATTTTACAGCGCTCTGCAGGCCTGGTGATTAACCCATCTACAGTTGATCATTATGCTTACCTCTTTGGTTGCACGACGGTGGCAGGGGTTTGAGAGTTTATGAAGGTTTATGGGGAAATCTTTTCTTAAAAGAACCTAGAAGCTCGATTTGTTTCTTTTATCCCTGTCATCGTGTTTTGCTGATTTTACTCCATGTGCTCTGGTCTCGGTAAGATCATTGAGTACCCGCCCTTTGGCTTTGCAATGCTATTAAATTCTTATGTTTATATGTTTGTATGCTTTTGCATGCAACATTGTTGAGCTGATGGGTGGGTTGGAGTTATTTCACCAAGACAATTTGTACTTGTTTTGTGATACGAGAACCTGTTGGGGCAAGTGTGAGGTTGGTGCACCCTAGAACCTGGTTTAAACCCCCAGTGGCAATTTGATTTGCCACTGACCGTTCCAAGGCGGTAACCCCTGGGGTTCTCATTTTTGTTTATTGTTAGTGGTGTCTTTTTTGAAACTGATCATTTTATTAACCATGCTCTCTCCCCCTCTCTTCTTCTTGACTGTGTGGGGAGGCTGTTTTTTCTGAATGTGGCGATTCCTGATATGCATATTTCACCTTTTTGTACTTGTGGTTATTCATACATGTTTAATAAAAATGTAGCTAGAAATATTTTACACATAGCTTTTTTAAAATATTTTTTACACAATAATTATTTCCGCGATAAAAGTAACTGAAGCAAAATACATATAATACTTTAAAATAACTGCAGTAAAACTTAAAAAATATAAAACTTAAATATTTCCTTAAAAGCCGTGTGTCAGTGTGAATCGCACCCGTGTCGAAAAAAGTTAGGCCTATGGCAGCCGGACGCGTTGGCCACTGAGCTATCAGGGCGATGTGATATGAAAAGGCAAAATAATACTTTTAACGCGTAAATTTGCCTAAACTCGTGTTTACATTCTATAAATAATTGTAAATATCGCCAATTTAACTTGGTCGACCTATAGTAAGATGAGGCAATATGTATCTGACTGAGGTAACATAACATAAATATTATATCCACCTCATGAAGTTAGTGTATACCATTCAGCAAGTCATTTTCACACACTTCGTTTAGCCAACTATTTAGCATGGTTCTGAAACCGTGACTAAATAAATGTTCTCATATATGGTTACCAAATTAAAGAATAACATAAAACTATCAAAAAAGTGAACTGATCCCAAGGTTATAAAACTGAGAATGGAAACTGGTCGCCGTTTCAGTTGCTCGAGATTTGAAACTGGTTTCCAATTTTAGTTTAATTATCTTCAACCTGATTAGATGTCTTGCAAGTGTTCTTTACGAACTTCTGTTTTACTTCAAACTAAAAGCATATCATATATGTGTTATCGCCATCTTGATCGGTTAAAGCTTTCACTGCTTGGAAGCAAAACCGGAACTGCTCCTGAAACGGTTAAAATATTTTGCGATTGTACAAATTTTTATACATTACATAATAATAATTATAGTTTTTGTTTTCCCAAATTTATTTAATATTATGCAATTTATAAGGATAAACAATACTTAAGAATACTTTGTACTTCAAGACAAAATGAATATAAAAATATACAATTGATATGTGTTCAAAATATAATTCACTGATGAAGGTGGAGATGGTGGGGTAGGGGGAGGAAAGGTATGTGGGGAGGGAGAGTACTAAAATGTTCATATTCAATTGAGTCTATTCAAGGGAAATAAATTAAATAAATGCCCACTTGTGTAGCCCCGTAATGTACACACCATTTGCGCAATGAAATGAGGATGTTTTAACGATGATAACTAAACGCTCATTGGGCTTAACTTGATTGAAGTCTGCACAAAAATGTTAGGGAATTTGAAAATGTTTAATTAAATGAAATGCATAATAATATTTTTCTGATTTTTTTTGAAGTAAAGGTTTGTCGTAGACAACAAAGATTACCATATTTGGAAATGCTCGTCGTCTCCGTGTTCTGATTCGGCGCAGTGTGTTTGGAATACAAACCTCACCTTCGTGCTCAATGGTTTCTGTCAGTGCGACAACAGCGCAAAACAAACAACTTCGTTCAAAAGCATTTCTGAAAATGTATGTTACAAACACCGTTATTTGTTAATTTAAAATTAGAACCTTTTAAAATTGGTAAACTCTTATAAGAGAAAAAAACGATTAGAATAATTTTCTTTTCGCGTTATATACATTTTTATGATGTGTTTTTTTTATATTATATTTGGTATGGTAAGAATAAGCTTTTTTACTCACACGCAATGCACGAGAATATGGCAGTTTTCGTTTCCAACTTGTTTGAAACAGTTTTCCACATTTCTTGCAAATTCAACGAATTTCTTCGGATAACTCGGCACTAGTTGCCCATCTAACCACCCTGTGTACTGGAAGTGGTATACGACTTTTTCAGCACCTTTAAACTAAAAAATAAAAATAAATGGGGTTTATACTTTTAAGATATTTTCCCTGATCTGTTTTAGAAATGTTGTATTACGCAAATTTAGCTTATTGTACCTTTAGAAAATTACGATTGCTATTGAATGAGAAAATAATGTAATATTTAAAATTAATAAACTAGTTTTGGCTGAGGCTCTTCGTATAATTTAAATCTGATGATTAATCAAATATTACCTTATTTAAAGAACATCGGTAATAAGAATTGTTAAAAAGTGAGAAAACATAAAATGATGTAAACAGGTACATGTAGCAATGCGTAATATTTGTACCATGCCGTTTAATGCTATCTTCACTTGTCTCACTATACAGCTGTCCTTAGTGTCCAGTCTCCTGGCGGTCACCGTGAAATTGCCGACGGTCATACTTGAGTTATCAGGAGGAAGATACAAACCAGCGATCTGTAGAGAAAAAAAACAAACAAAGGCAGCGACATGAATCTTATTTGACAAACTAAAAAGGGATTTCTTTTATTAGTTTTCTTACAATGTATCAGATGCAGTGTAAAAACATTTTACCGGGTTTTATATGAATCATATTCAATATCTACTACAAAATTAAAACGCGAGTAGCAGCTACACTTCTGTTTGTTTATTGTTACTGGACATTGAACTTCAAGAATGTGAACATACGCAATTCTGTGTTTTATAGAAATTAATGGACAACAACAGCTTCTACAAACCTGCTCTCCAACAACTCCGTCCATAGATACGACACAGGTGCAATCCGCTTGATAAATCAAACAAAGGAAGTCTTCCACACCGTTAGGTAACGGAGATTGTGCGACAATAAAATGGTTTGCCGTTGTGTAGCTCTGTACAATCAAACACACAAATTGACGGTAGAAGTAATATATTTTCGTCGTGGAAGTCGTACGCCGAATTCTGAACGTTAGCATTTTTATTAATTTCGAAATATTCATGAATGTGCAGGTATGTGCTTCAGTAGATACCTTTATACAGACAATATTTATGAAATTTATGTTATGGTAGATACGTGCGTTCACAAAGATAATATTTATGTTATGGTAGATACGTCCGTTCTCATAGATACTATTTATGTTAAAGTAGATACGCAAGTTCACATAGGTAACATTTATATTATGGTAGATACGTACGTTCACATAGATAATATTTTATCGTAGATACATACGTTTAGATTGATAATTTTTTGTAATGGTAGCAACGTACGTTCACATATATAATATTTATGTTATCGTAGATACGTACGTTCACATAGACAGCATTGATATAGTCGGAAGAACTGATCTCTCTGCTAAGGAACAGCCTCACACGGTGAGCATCGCCTGGTGGTATATAAAAAATCGCTGTTAAATCTCTCATCAAAATATATGTCTGTTTCTCGTGATTGCTATTTTTCAAATATTTTCTTAATATTTTATAATCAAAATTTTAACATTTTACAGTTAAATGCTCTAGTAGATAGCTGTTGTGGTAGAAAAAAGCTGAAACGAACTTGTCAAAAAGAAATAGTAAATACATCATACCAGTAGAACATCGCTCTAACATAATCGAGCAACTAATATTTTTAGCATTATAAATGATGCGTTGTGATTTTAATTCGAATTCTCTCCGTTTTCATTTATCGCGCGCTTCGCCAATTTTCTTTTAAGTATTTGCACATAAATACAACCAGAAACATAGTAAAAATACCATAATATTTTTCAAAAGTCAAACGTTACTTACCAGGAATGTCAGAACCATCTCGATTCCCATATCGCGATACAGTGTTTACTGTCCGAGCTCTGTTCTCTTGCGTACACTCAGGTTCAACAGATTGATTGAATGTCTAAAACCAAAGTCAATGTGATATCTTATAATAATAACAAAATATTGAAATTTCGCTACATGTTATTTCACTACATATCTTAACATAAATAAATTAAGAGCATGCCTGTTTTAGTCATAGCGTTGTACAAAATTTTACAAAATACAAAACGCTATTTATTCAATTTGTCTCCCCGTTTAAAATAAGCGATGCAATTTACACAAGAAAATCTCTGAATTTCTGCACCACTCTTTTTATTCATCCGGAGAGGTGATATTATAGTTACAAATTTTCCCGCCCATCTAAAAGTCCGGTTTATTTGCTTCATTTTATGTAAACATACAGCGTGCTTCATATACAAGAAGAGATGCACATTTTGCTTACCTGGTTTAATTATTGCCAACGGAATAATATCACTGGAATTTTGCATTTCAACATTTTTGTCCAGGTATATTCTATTAAATTAGAACTTAATGAAACTTGTATTTAAGTTGGCCCCGAAAGCTTACCTGAAACATTGCACTAAAATTGTAAATCTTTGACATATCTGTGTATTTGCAGAAATCTTCTTTTGGAATAGCCTCATTGTCAAACACCAAGGCATTGACAAGTGTCTTGTATATGTAGTAGTACTGCTCCTGAAAGTTGGAACAGAACATTGATGATTGAGTTATAAACGTCTTGATCCTGAAAGTTGGATCAGAACATTGATGATTTAGTTATAAACGTCTTGATCCTGAAAGATGGATCAGAACATTGATGATTTAGTTATAAACGTCTTGATCCTGAAAGTTGGATCAGAACATTGATGATTTAGTTATAAACGTCTTGATCCTGAAAGTTGGATCAGAACATTGATGATATAGTTATAAACGTCTTGATCCTGAAAGTTGGATCAGAACATTGATGATTTAGTTACAGTACTGAAAATCATTAAATTGACAATCGGATCGGAAGCGGACCGCAAACCGATCCTGTTAGGAGCGCAATGGAAGCGCAATCGAATTGGAAACGGAATGGAATCGAAGCGAATCTCTTTGAGCATTTGGATCGCTTGGAGTGAAAAGACCGGAGCATTTTGACCGGATCGGAATCGCTTTGAACGTTTGGAACGCTTGGAGTGAAAAGACCGGAGCGTTTTGACTGGATCGGAATCCCTTTGAGCGTTTGGATCACTTGGAGTGAAAAGACCGGAGTGTTTTAACCGGATCGGATCGGGTCGCTCTATTTACCGTTTTTCAGTTATGTATTGGAATCGGAATCGGAAGAATCGGTTTGAGCGTAAAGATCGTTTGGAGCGCAATGTCTTGCGTTATAGTTAATGACCAATGAAAATCGAGATCGAAAAGATCGGAATCGGAAGAATCGGTTTGAGCGTAAAGATCGTTTGGAGTGCATGGTCCGGAGTGAAAAAATTGGAGTGCAATCGAATTGGAATTGGACCGCAATGGGAATGGAATCGGATCGGTTATAGATGGCTTTAGGATCGGAAGCGGACCGGATCGGAATCGGAAAAATTGTCAATTTCACAATTTTCAGTACTGTATAAACGTCTTGATCCTGAAAGTTGGATCAGAACATTGATGATTTAGTTATAAACGTCTTGATCCTGAAAGTTGGATCAGAACATTGATGATTTAGTTATGAACGTCTTGAATGATTTAGAAGAAGCTTGTTTTGTTTATGAACACCTCATTCTTCTGACTATTTGACGATCAAAATGTTTTTAAAATGTTACTGTTCCTGAATTTTCATTTTAAACGATGCAACTTTTGAATGTATGTTAGTAAGATTGTTATTGAATAATAGTGTCAGAAATGAGTTCAGTTATTTGAAAAAGGCATTAAAAATTAATCTGTCTTTCCCTGAATGTCTAATATAGAACATTGTTTATTAAGTCATACTGCACTGAAAAGTCTAACAATAGTTTTGATACTGAATGTTACTATGTCAGACTATTTGACGAACTCATTTTATACTAAAACTACTCTGCCTGAATATTTGGCAAGAAACTTAATGAAAAATCTTAATATTTCAATCGTTTAATCAATTACATTTTGCTTTAAAACCAATATACAAAAATAACAATTTGGGTGTTTAGAAGTCACATCATCGTTTTGTTAGATGTTCTTTCAAGAAATTTTGCTGACAAATCTACCGTTTGTTTAGCACCGTCTGTAATGTTACATTTGAAGCTTTTTTTGTACAAACTTTTTAATGGCTATGCCATGGAACTAAATACAAAAGCTTACCAGTGTTTGTACCATGTTTACCCTCTGCTCCCTCATCTTCTTCACGCATTCCAATACATTAACCGAGCCTTGGCTACGCCCTTCTTCTACAAGAATATCTATTGCTATTAGAGTTCCTGTGCGTCCGATACCAGCACTGAAAACAAAAATTGTGTTGGTATCTCTAATGCATTCTATTAATTTACTTACAGCGATACTTAGTGATGTGCATTAGTTCGCTAATCCTCATTTGATCATGGATCATATTTATGCCAATTAAAAAATGTGAAACATGCATATCAGGAATCGCCACATTCAGAAAAAAGCCTCCCCACACAGTCAAGAAGAACAGAGGGAGATAGCATGGTTAATAAAATGATTAGTTTCAAAAGAGACACCACCAACAATTAACAAAAATCAGAACCCGAGGGGTTACCGCCTGGGAACAGAGAATTTATATTTTCTGGTAAATAGATTTGCGCTTTAACTTAAATTGGGAGAGCGTAGGTGTGGCGCACTTCAGTAGCACTGACGAATGCTCCAAATGCAATAGAAGTATTTGACAACTCGTACCTAACAACATGCTTTGGTTCTCTTACGTTCGAAAAATAAGCTTAGTTTCGTGTTTGAGTTATGCAAAATAAAAGAAATTTAATCTCTCAAAGTCATGTCAATAGATCAAAATAGAGTTTAATATTGTTAATTTTCTATATTTTGATGGTGATGCCCTGCATGCAACGTTAGTTAAAGCCTACCTTGTGAAAACAAATTTTAATATTTTAATAAATAAATTTTCAGCAAATATTTTTGTAGTCATAATATGTTTGTTGATATGTTGAATGAGGGAATTGAACAGTGGAGTGCCAACCGAAAGTTTCTAATAAAATTTATTGTTCTTGCAATGAATTTAAAAGTTTAAGTTAAACAATAAAATGTAAAACCTGCAGTGAACTATCAGAGGTCCACTTAAGTGAAGTTTCCGAACTCTACGTCGGAATTCCAGGAGGCACGTCACGTCTTCTGGAACGCTCTTATCAGGCCAAGCCGTGAAGTGAAAGTGTGTTACATTTCTGATTTCATTTCCCTACAAAAGAAATAGTGATGAAAATAGGAATCGTTACTATATTGTCATCTTCCATTACTAAAGACAGTTGCAGAAGATAAGAATTGAAGAAATTAAATAATGTTAACATGTTAAGTGTTTTTTCTGATTTTTTTTTTATTTTAACACTAAGATGTTAATCAGTAGATATCACTGTTTTCAATATCAATCTTTGTTAACCGGTACTTGTTTGTGACCAATTCATTGCGAAGTCGAGCAAAGACTGGCATGGTGGAAACCTGTGCTATAGACTACCTGTAAACAAGAAGTAGATCTACATGTGGAGATAAACCACATATTGTTTTTCCTGACAACTGATTTACAGAACAAAATCAAACGTGAACAAAGAACACCCGTCTTAAGACCACTTCTGGGTTTTATTTGAGTGGTTTAACAAGACAGACTGGACTGTATTTTTATGCGAACATCCATGTTCGTGAATTATATAAAATTCTGATATAAATGTATACTTTCCTTTGTAATCATGAATTTTCTGATAACATAATCAGAATAAATTTCCTCCTCAGCTGATGTCAGTATAAAATCTCCGTACGAAATGGACGTTCCATTGTTTGGCCAATACTGGTCACATTTAATTCCCTTGAAACATAATATAAAAGGTAGGTTAAAAAGTAAATTTATCCCCTTACTGTAATATCTTAAAAGACTAAATAACTACGTAGCCAGTGGTTGTTGTTTTTTATTATATTAAATTACTTATAAATATAGACATATTAAATTGTCAAATTGTCGTGCATCGATATTAAATATTTTTCGTTCTATCTATAGCTGGCCCGACATTAAAGAATTGTACTGTAATTAATGTTTGGGTGAAACTCTGCCAGGCATTGGTAATATGTGCCAGTATTTACAGTCGGACCTCGATAATTCGAACTTCGATAGTTCGAACACCGTAGATATTTCGAACTCGTATCTCGGTCCCGGCAAAACGCCTATATACCTTATATGCATTAACACTTGATAATTCGAACACCCGATATGTCGAACTTCAAACTCAAAGTCCAGTCTGTCCTTTTGATTTTCTATTAATTTCACTCTCGATATTTCGAACACCTTTGAAATATATCGCTCAAAATTATGACATGTTAAAGTTTTCACACTTCAAGCGGATAACAATAGCAGCGACTTACGAATAGCACACGCTATGAAACCGACACAATTCAAGCAACGCGATACCTGTTACAAAGAAATAATATTAAATTATTTTATCTCTTTAAAATCTGATCAGAAATATAATTAAAGAAAATTTAAAATAATTAAGACTTGCAAACTAAATTTGCAAACAAAAATTGAGCGAATATAATTGTTTATGATTGTATAAAACGAAGACCAAAATTAATTTTAATCATATCTTATCAGCATGTCTGAAACAGAAGATAGTAGCCATCTTCCTCAAGCTGAGCAACTTTGAATGTCAGGATAATAGTGATCGTGAACTAAGCATGTTGTGCAAGATTCACAATGTTCTAATGAAAAAAGACTGTAAGGCGGGTGGCCATTCAAACTAGCATGTCAAAGTTTGTAAATTTAACATATGTGACGTGAAGATTTGTGATTTATGATTTGTGCTATCATTCACTACGTATATTAATTATGACAAAAATTATTTGAGTTACGTTCATGTACATGTGTATAATTATGTAAACATGCATTTATAGTTTTGAAATAAAATTTCACATACAAAAGATACATGTAGATAAACAGAAATTAAAACATGAACAAAAAATACCCACTTCCGACGGCCGACAGACCTTCGATAATTCGAACATCCCGATAATTCGAACTTTTTTCCCAGTCCCGCCGAGTTCGAATTATCGAGTTTCGACTGTACCTGCTTTAGTGTTCATTCGTAAAAGCCTAGCTGCCATATAAATTTGATTCCAATAAGAGATGCAGGCTTTTAATATTTTGCCAATAACGACAATAATAACTGTTTCTATTTATTTTCATTTGCCATTTACAACTTTCTTGATTATTACATGACAACATGACTTTCAATGTCGTTGATGCCTTTGTAAATTTAAATTTGCACTATAGATTTACTCTTTTTATAATAGTTATATTGGTTAAACTTAATGTGACTTACCGAATGTTCCACGAGCATTGTAAGCATCACAATGACGTCGGATTTCTCACTCCAAACCATTTGCCAAAACAAATCAAAGTTATTTGTTGTGTTTGCCATCGGTCCTATAAACATATATATTTACTTGTATAATGTAGCAGCATAAAAAGTATAGTTTTTGTGAAAGGACGTGTGTGTATGTAAGTCAAACTTAGTTCACATGGCAAATTACGATGCATTTCTGCCGATGGATGGGTTAGAGTTATTTAACCAAGACAATTTGTACTTTTTGTGATATGACAACCTGTTGGGGCAAGTGTGAAGTTGGTGCAACCTAGAACTTGGTTAAAACCCCAGTGGCAATTTGTTTTGCCACTGACCGTTCCAAGGCGGTAACCCTTCTGGTTCCCACTTTCGTTATTTGTTTGTGGCGTCCATTTTGAAACTTATTATTGTTATACCATGCTCTCTTTTCCTCTCTACTTTTTGGCTGTGTGGAGAGGCTGTGTATGCTGGATGTGGCCATTCCTGATATACATATTTCATTTTTTCTATAACTGTCTTTGTACAGGGACAAACATTCAAACCTTAAATTTTATCTCTGTTCTCGGTATGGTCATTGGCTACCCAGCTCTTTCGTTTTTTTTTTTTAAATTGAAATGCTATAAGTTTCTTATATTTTATTTTTGATCTTTTATCGCTGTCTTTGTGTTCTTGCTGATTTGTGTCCAGGGGCCCTGGTCTCGGTACCCGCCCAGCGCTGAGGTTATTGTGTTTTAAATGTTTGCGTGATTTTGCATGCAACATTGTCGAGTTGATCAGTGGGTTGAAGCTACTTCACCAATACAAATTGTACTTGTTTGTTCTTATGGAGAACATTTTGGGACAAACTCGAGGTGCGTGCACCCTAGAACCTGGTTTAACCTCCCCAGTGACAAATAGTTTTTTCAAGTAACTTTTCCACGGCTCACTCTGGCTCTCTGTTTTGCTAATTGTTTGTGGTGTCTTATTTCAATATTGATACTATTTTTTATAAACCCATATCGTCTGTTCCTCCTTGCTTTTGGATTGTGTGTAGCGGCTGTGTATTTTTGAATGTGGTTAATTTCTGTTTTGTATAATTCACTTCTGCATAAAGTTGTTTTTGTACAATAATTTCCTTTTTGTTTTCTACTCATCATTCCCATTTTCTTCTTATAAGTATTTTATTTGTTCATATTCTATATAGAAGGATGAACTGTTATTGAGTATGTTAAAGTATTAAAAACAGTTTTGTTGAATTAAAGTTGAAAGATCTATAAAGAACATAAGATAAATAGATAGATGTTAAGGTAATACTTGCCCAAGCACGCAATATAAGCCTTTTTACTCTCAAATCCCTGGAAAAGAAAATAACTCAAACCAAATACAGAAACACGAAAACCACGTTTTTCATGATAGTAATTGTTCACTACTTACAGGTTCAATACTATACTGAATTAGCGTTAGGAAAGGTAGAAAAAGTTAAAACTAAATAATATATTTGTTTCAACTTGAACATTAATTATCGATTCACTTCACGCAAATGTGTCAAAATCATTTCTTTTAAATGATTTTTGGAATTTGCTGCCGGTGTAACTTAAATGTGTAGTCAAATTGAGTTGAAAATGTCTTTTCTCCATCAACGTTAAGGAAAACACTATGGAAACACGTGCACAAGAAATAAGAACGATATTTGGTAATTGGTTTTGACTTTTAACTCACAAAACTTTGTAAACTAACATAGTGAATGTTTATAACTTACATGTAAGTTTGTGTATGTTAAGCTAGATATGATTTCTTAGAAATTGTTATTTTACCAGTGGCATTCATTTGGATATACTAAGTCATTTTCAAGGCGGTAAAAAACCTAATATAATTAGTTTTGTAAGTATTTTACCCATTAGATCTTTGATTTCTGTTTAAGATTTGTGTTAATTTTAGCGTGTTTACATTTTCATTTTGGATTCCCGCAAGTTAACAATGTGTATTTCTGGCTTTAAAAATAATTTTCACGTCCATGATGAGATTGGTAAGGAAGCTTCAGACACATACTTCGAATAAATGACTCACAGCATAGCGCAATACTATTGCTATTCAAAAGAAACACAATGCAGCACATTTACAGAGGCCTACAACCTACAATTAAATATGAAATGAAAAATACAACATCCGCGCCGCCACCAGCCCCCTTAAAAACAACCAACAAAACAAACAGCATCAAGAGTTTAGTATTCTTTACATTTAAATTTATATTAGACTTTGATTTTTAACATAGTTATTGAAATTATTATGTGAACTGTTGACTAATATATCTGGCTTTACGCCTAAAGTGTGTCTTTAATTTCCTTAAATTTGAAGCAAACAATAACAAATAAGTAAAGTATTAATCATTAATTTGTCATTAGTGACTAATTACGAACATTGTTTAACATGAAAATATTTTGTTTGAGACACAATAATATGTACTGCAAGTTACTACAGAAAAATTGTTTTGCAAATGTTAGACTTAAATATCACTTACGTCAATGTAGCAAGCGTTGATAAAGAAGTCAGGATCGTCAGGTATTTTTACTCTGGAGTGGTCATCTGAAAATATAGTATCAATACCTTCATCATGTGTAATAATTGTATGTTCGAAAACTATATAACCGTTATTTTGATTGGTGAAACACATATTAGAACTGACCAATTAGACTACACCCTGGCTAACCTGGTACGCTTCGCGAACGGCACTACGCCGCGATCACGGCATATGCAACGCTTTAAACCGGCATAAACGGTGTCAATGTAGGAGATTTTGTGGGGTAAGGTAAGAAAATCGCAAAGTTTTTGGTGAAATATTTGAATAATACTAAAACCAATAGGCCTATACGGCTGTCAAATCATGCCTATTTATGATTCCAGTCTTCTCTGTGTCCAGAATACAGTAATTTGCTCAATCATTCGTGAAAATGGACCTCTCTGTACTGCAAAAGTTGTTAATTTCTTGTTCAAACGTATTTTTTCTTGATCTAAACTAAAGTCTAGTAAAGTATTATGAATGCATAAACAATGTTTGCACTGGAGGATACTGCAGTAAAAAGTTTGAGTGTGTTTTATCTATATTTAACTTGCTTCTTGCAAAAATTGAGAGGCCACGCACCGTACACCGGCACTTAATTTTTGCTACGCTGCGTATCACGGCATTTTATACGATGCTGGTATTAAAAATATTTTAGTTATCGAAATATCAAACTGCTTCTTCACATCAGTATTATTGTAGTTTGTTGTGTTGGTGTACATTGCAAAACAAAGTACTTTAAAATTCTTCCATCAACCAGCAGGAGCGGATTCAAAGGGTGTTATTTTGAGTTGCTTAAACCCCTTTTGCGCATCGATATTTAGTTTTCATGGGGATTATAAATTTTAAAGTTGGAATTATCATATAACTACCCTAAGACTGACCCAAACGAACTTTTTGTGAGGAAATCTTTGATCCGACCCTGAACAAAGTTAGCCACGCAATTTAGGAGTCCGCTACCAATAAAAAACCCAATCAACAATTTTTGAAAGATTTGTGATTATGTTTACTTAATAACAATATTTAAATTTTCATGGGGATTATGGCCAGAAAGTTGGAATTATCACATAACTACCATAAGAATGACCCAATCGAATCCCTTTATTTCATCCAACCCTGAACAATGCTATCGGAGTACTGCACGCAAAACAGGGGTGAAACCCCAATCAATAATTTGTGAAAGATAGTTAATGTTTATTCCAAATAACTGACTTGACCTTTGACTTGTGATAAAAAAGGAAATAATGTACATAATGCTGTAATCACTTTACATCAAATATGTATACCAAGTGTCATCATTGTATCTTGTTTACTTTACTTTATGAGTTATTGAAATATTAAGTTTTCTCTATTTTAATAACAGACACCTACAGCAGACCATTGGTGAAAATAAAAGGCTGTGCCTAATTTTTTTTTGTTATATAAATGAATGATCTTGATACTTCTAAAGTTATAAAAGTATTTTTTCTTATTTATGTATGCCTGAAATTAGACCTTTGATGAAAAATGATTCTGCATATCATACAAATGGTACACAGATTAAAGTGATTACAGCATAATGTACAACATTTCATTTCTCACCACACATCAAAGATCAAGTCAGTTACTTGCAATAAACATAATTAGCACATGTACATTACGAACAAATACGTCAAACGTAGGCAAAATTGCAACAGAAATGAAAGTTTCAATACCCGTCACATTTAGTATAAACAACCATGTATCCAAAATTGGACATATTCGGACAACTGATAATTCCTTAATTAGTATTTTAAAAATAAGATAAACGCAAACATATAACATAAATCAATGTCTTCTTGTAAAACTCTGCATTCTTTTCAATACGGTCTTTCAAAATCTAGTCTTTAAACCGACTTCTATAAATGATTTTTGTCAATAAACATGAAGTATTATAAACATTCATATATTCGATCATTTTACATGTTATATACAAAGTTTGAAACAATGCTTAATGTTGATTTGCCCCACCCACACCCTACTGCTTCTTAACAAGGGGTAGATTTTTATGATTCAATTTGACTTTTATTGAAACAACGTCAGATAAATCTATCTTTCACAAATTATTTTGGGGGTTTTCATCAGTAGCGGACTCGGGAATTGCGTGAAATACTCTGCTAGCTTTGTTCATGGTCGGATCAGACTTCCACAAAAGAAGTTCGTTTGGGTCAGTCACGGGGTAATTATGTGATTATTCCTACATTCTGGCCATAATCCACATTAAAATTAAATATTGATGCGCCAACAGGGGGTTTGAGCAACCCCAAAGAATGCCCTCCAGATCCGCTCCTGCTTGTTGATGAACGAATATTTAAGTATATCAAACTTTGTTTTACAATGTACGCCAACACAACAAACTACAGCTCAATTAAATGTGAAGTAACAGTTAAAGATTTTGACAACCAAAGTAAAGTTTAATACCAGCATTGAATAAAATGCCGTGATACGCAGCGTAGCAAAAATCAAGTGCCGGTGTACGGTGCGTGGCCACTCATTTTTTGGCAAGAAGTAAGTAAATTATAGATAAAACACACACAAATTTTACACTGCGCTGTCTTCCAATACAGACAGTTTTTATGCAGTCGTAATTCTTCACTAAACTTCAGTTGAGCTCAAGAAAAATACATTTGAACAGGGAATTTACAACTTTTGCAGCACAAAGTGGTCCATTTTCACGAATGATTGAGCAAACTACTGTATTCTGGACACAGAGAAGACTGGAATCATAAATAGGCATGATTTGACAGCCGTATAGCCCTATTGGTTTGAGTATTATTCAAATATTTCGCCAAAAACTTTGCGATTTTCTTACCTTACCCCACAAAATCTCCTACATTGACACCGTTTATGCCGGTTAAAAGCGTTGCATATGCCGTGATCACGGCGTAGTGCCGTTCGCGAAGCGTACCAGGTTAGCCAGGGTGGACTATAAGTAAATGTAAACCAAAGCCTAATTTATCATAACCTTGCTTTTATTATAAATTCGTGTTACTACTTTCGTTGTCGTAATGTTCATAAAGCGATGTCTAGGTTCAGTAACTTGGAACTTTCGCTGGTCCAGAAATACTTACATGGATAAATGCCATGGTATCTATTCAGTGGGATATTTTCAGGTTTCTGACTGAAACTGTAGGCTTTTGTGAGTCCTTTTGGTAATTTCTGTAAAGTGTAAGTTTCATTGAATGAATGTGTACTAACTTAACTATATTAACATAAACAGTGGTTTTGGGATAATGTAACAGTTTTATGATGTCGTTGAGTTAAATAGTTAAAAGGTTTTCAGTAACTGTAACAAATACATCCGAAGGCACATTTCTCTTACAGTCCTAAAATGAATAAATGTAGAATGGCTTGAACATTGCAAAGCAATCCGATGAATTACGTGTTTTTTTAATTGATGATAAACTTGACTCTTACACTGTTCTACTGTGTTCTTCTGTAAAACTTTAATGACGTGTTACACGCTACTAATATGATAGAATAATATGAACAAAATCAATTTTATTTATACCGTAAATTGTGTTTCAAAGTAGTCCTTGGTGATGCCGGTAAGGTACGATAACAATTCAGTGACATGAACACGTTCAATAAGTTTAACCATCTCCAACGTATTGCCATATTCTGTTCGGCTTGGTTCGTCAACATCTAATTCTTCTTGGTCATCGAAGAGCTCGAGTTTTTGAAGTCCGTCAAAATGATGTTGATCCTGAAACTCGCCATGGTTATCTGGGCCTTGAGAGTCACCATGTTGATGTATAGCTTGGAAGTCGCCATGGTGATCCAACTCTTGAACGTCACCATGGTGAACCAACACTTGAATTTCGCCATGGTAATCAACCACTTTACTTTTGATGAAATCGTCAAGCTCTATAATATTTGCATAGTGATCACCCTCTTCACCGGCATGTGCTGCCCCAGTTTTAGCTGGTTTTCTGGTAAGTGGTGATAATTTTGCTAATAAACTCTTTCTTGTGATTTCAATGTTGTTTTGAACTTTGCTGGCTTGTCCAATCTGTTTCGCCATTTCTTGATAGAATAAAAAAATAGTTAATGATTTGCCAAATAACTTGGTTGAAGCTGCATTAAATGTTGACACATAATAGTAATGTCTTTAAAAAAATTAAACCAATGAAGTTTAATTTAAATATCAGAAGGGCACGCAATTGATTATAATGTTTTGCGTTTGATGCTACTAATTAACAGAATCATTCGTCAAAAAATAAAGAATATTAAATTTTTGTCTGGCAAACGGTATGTTTATACCCGTCTTATGTCATATATGTGTTAAAATGAAAAGTAACATTATATTTATGCAATAACTTGATGAATTCAACAGTGAAATGTGCAGAATTTCTTCAATATCAAAAGTTCTAAGTGCACACTTTTCAATTTTGAATATGTCAAAGTAAACTTATTCTAATTGAATGAAATTTTGACAAAATGTTAATTATGATTAAACAACAATATTTTTTTGAAAACCCTGCATATGTTTTATGTATCATCCACGTAGGCATACGCTATTTATGCGAAATCCCCGTGCGGCAATCGAAATTTATTTTTTACAATCGTTTTTGTTTTTCACATGTTCACTGACTGCGAACAAACACGAAAAATACACCAACAGTTGTAACCATGGAACGGTTGACGTCAGCAATAAATGACATTGCCCTCAAAATTCTTTTCACTGGCACAACTTCAAATTTGTTGTAAGAAATCTTGACGGTTTTCGTAAATGAAAAAGAAATGCCTTATTTTTGCATATTTTATAAATTTAAGAAGAAAATCAAAGTTTTTTTTCTAGATTGATTACGTGTAACGCTGACGTAACTCAATAACGTCATTAAATATTGACGTTAAACAACGTTAACTCGAAAATTTTAGTGTAACATTTCTTGAATAAGTGTCCAATAAATAAAAATTTAAAGTTAAAATTGATAGAATTTCAATAAACTTTAAAATCGAATTATTCGAAAATGACGTTTATTTGGTCAAAAAGCGTGTCCGAAAACTGGTCAATGTTATCGAAATGAATACGTTTTTTTTTCGTTTGGAAAGGCTGTTACACATCTATCATAGAAAAAAGCATCATCCCAAACTGCTAGACATTTCAAAAACTTTTGGCACAAATCATTTCTCCTTGATATCCTGTAAAAACGTTATGGATGAAATAGAGAAGAGTGCGTTGAATCATCGTGCCCAGCAGACCTAACAAAGCTACAGTATTTCCTTTAAATGTACATTAAATTTAAATTATACAGAGATGAGAATGCGATCACAAATGATAGCCGATGTAATGATAATTAACCGGAGTACAAGTGAGCTAAAATGTTATTATTTTTTAATCTGGTTAAGCTGACTAAAATTTGTTGGTGTGGTTTAATAGACTATTGATTCTTTTTCATTGTAATTTACACTATTTTGAAAGATTCAATCAAATAATTTGAAAAAAAAACAACATTTATCAGGTGTGCACTTAGAACCTTTGACTAGTGTATATTCTTAAAGATGTTTGAAGTAATTGACACTCTGTTCATGGTTTTAAACAAACATGTATAATCAATTCACTACAATTAATTCACTACAATTATTTCACTACAATTATTGTTGCAAAGAAAGAACAATGAGATAACACACAACTTACTTTTCATAGATTGTTAATCCGAAATTTAAAACACAAGTTCTATGACATTCTTATTAGAAAGTATTGTTTTTGAAAAACAACTGATATTAAGTGAACGTTTCTTAAAATAAATTTAGAAAATATTGAACACTGACGTTTTTATTTTACCGACAGAATAAATAAAGAACCTATCAGTTGTACCTGTCTTGCATGCCTGTTTTGTGGGCCAACTATCATTGGAAACTTACGCGTAGTTTGTGCTTAATTTGACAATTTTTTTCCAGAAATGAGTTTTAAAATAGTTCTTGTTTGAAAATTCTATGACATTTGATCTACAAAAACGTGTTAAAGAGTGAAAATCAACAACTTTTCAGAAAGTACTGTTAAATTAATAAAAATATTACTTGGTAATTTGATGTTTGAATTAATAGAAGTGTGAATTATAAAATTTAATATTTATGAAACAGTTATGAAAATATTATTTGTTTTAGAATTTGAATGACATTTGATTAAAATAAAGAGTAAATTACAAATACCAAGTTGAAGGGATTGTTTGATTTAATTAAGGTGGATGGACACGTTGCTCACCCAGTTTTTGACGTCAAAAATTAAATTTTGTCCAAATCTTATGAAATTTGGTCAGAATAATTTGTGAGGAGCGCTTTATTGAAATATGCAAACTATTTTTACTTGCCGACGACGGATATTAAAAAACAGCGCCATCTATGAAGACACCCTAATTTCCTCCGTTTTTCATTAAACGTAAAGATTTAACTATGAAGTTAACGCTGAAATGATACGAAATTTGCATTGAACATGCACCAGTACAAGCAAAATATGAATGAAGTAAAATCTTTGAATTGAGACAATAAATGTACTTTAAATATCACAATAATCTACGTAACGCGAGCTTTTTTACGCCGTTTTTTTTGCTTACCCCTACTGCCTTTGACGTTATATAAGTGCGAAAGCAGACGGTGAACTTCCTTTATTTTTTAACATGTTATTGTCAGATGTTTAAAATTTCGAAATGTGAAATAAAAAATGGGTGTCTTCGGGTTACTTTTTGCGTAAAAATAAAGAGAACGTAAATTAAGGTTATAGTTTTGCGTTCACACAGACGCCGACGTCACATAAATGATAAACGACGGCTTTTTAACGTTTTTTTAACTTTGTTTATTAATTTTAATTGCATACTGAGTTGATATGGAAGCAAAAATACAATATAGAAAAGGGTTTTTCCTGTTTCCGACCGTTTGATTTATGATATCATATGCGATATTTGTTATTATTTTTAATCAATTGAAGTTTTTACGTATACGGCCTATTTCAATCATTGACGGATGAACAGTTGCTGGATAGAGAAGCACATTTCAAATTAAAAAAGTTTAATGAATATTTTGTAAAAAAAAGGTTTAAAAGCTAAACAAATTAATGCTAAATCAGCTCGGCTATAGCAATTTCGTAAGTCAGCGAAAATACTTTCAATTAACTAAACCAAGTAATACACGTAAAAGCAAGTCATACTTTGTTAAGGATTTAGGACCATCATTGACATATTTCATATCTTGACACTGGATGGTAGGAAATCAATGTAACTTTAAAGTGTTAAAGACATACAAAATGTAAGATGATCCACCGAGAAATTTTTCAAGACTTTTTGATTTAACGGGAGATAATAGGTGTTAACATTTACATTAAAGCCTATAGAAAATATCGATTTTTTGCTATTACTTTAAAAATATTTATTTTTCAAAAAAGTCTCTCGGTAGAAAACTTAACAAACAGAGTTTGTGTACCTATTAATAAGAAATCAGATATTTACCGTAGAAAAATGGAGAAATAAACATTTTTGTGTTTCTAAGGGAGATAACTCAAGACAACCATATCAACAAGGGCAGATAATCACAAAACATTATCGCTCAACTGTTATTATCTGTAACTTGACTATTGTCTTTTTTAAACACATTTAATAACTAAATAACTTACATAATCATGGTTACTGTTTGGTTTTAATATGCTAATGATGGGTCTAAGACCTTAAATAAAAACCAGTAAAACTATATGAATTAACGATTTGTGTTTATTTATTATAAAATCACTAGTAGACCACTAAATAATCCCGAAAGGCGGTGTTGAAAACAGGTCGCAAAAGTTAAATACTTCCAAAACTTTTTCTGTCATCAGTGCGACCGGGTGTGATTCCGGCTAATATGTAGGTTTTATTGGTGGTCACCAAGCCGGCACTCTCGCGCAACATCATGGAAATGATAGTTACTAAGCACAGACAACTGAAACTTCCTGTATATAAATAATCTTTGAAATTTATATCTTACTGCATTTATTTGCATTGAAACATATTAATTTATTTCATATTACTTTTATTGAGTAAATTACGCGGTACATATGTATCTACTTCACACGTAATAATCATCGTGCACGTGTTTTCCAAAACCGGAATTGACGTCATTTAACATTTGAAAGCAGTGCCAAAGATCATAAAACTAAGATTTGAAATCAGTCTCAAATCTCAAGGAACTGATTGGCTGAAATGGCAACCAGTCGCCATTTCCGCCAATCAGATGCTTGAAATTTGAAACTGATCTCCAGATTTTGTTTTATTATCTTGGGCACTGGAGTCTGTTAATGAATAGCAGACGATAAACATGAAGGCTCGTGCGGAAAATGGAAAGTTTACTAATAAATTTAAACAGAAAAGATAAATAAAAATTGCGAATTCAAACAATAATGAATATGATTTGCTGAAAGGCAGGCGGGTGGTCGAATTTTAAGTGCTGATTGAAGGATTGAAAAAATTTCACAAGCGCGAAAATGAGATGTCGTTAACAAACATAAAAACAGACTTGGAAGCCTTCTCATAGAGTGTGCATGTTGCTCGGCTGACAACGCGGTTCCAACTGCTAAATATAATATAACCAGCAACCATCAAACCGGAACTCGCTGCTTTGATGTTAATACAAAGTTAGCCGCAGGTGAATTAGTTTTAATAATTCCGCTATATTGAAGATTGGAAATGTACATGCATTTTTAGTATTATTTTTTGTCGTATACTTTCGATTTCAATTCAACAAATAAATATGCTTAGGCCGAAAAAAATACAGTTCTGCTCCGTTCGCCCGAACTACCTAGTTGTAAACCTGTCCCTATTTCCGTTTTAAGCATGTCGCCTTCTCCGTCCTCTAGCTTGAACTATTGTTTTCTTAAAGGTAGTCTTTAGGTTTATAACGTTTTCAACGGAATATTATGCTATTTACCCGATATTGCTCTGTAACTGAAAATTATACATAAAGCGACGGACTTGTGTACAAAAAAAAATGATAATTTCAATGTTATTTCAACTACGACGTCGTGTATAATTAACGTTTATAACGTCGGCGTTCGTACGAACGCAAAACTATTACCTGAATTTACGTTCTCTTTATTTTTACGCAAAAAGGAAAGTTCACCGTCTGCTTTTGCACTTATATTACATTAAAAACAGAAGGGGTACGCAAAAAAACGCTGCAAAAAAGCTCGCGTTACGTAGATTTTTATGATATTTCAAGTACAGAATGTCTCAATTCAAAGATTTTACCAAATTTTTTTAATACTTGAACTGGTGCTTGTTCAATGCAAATTTCGTATCATTTCAGCATTAACTTCATAGTTAAATCTTTACGTTTAATGAAAAACGGAGGAAATCAGGGTGCCGTCATAGATGGCGCCGTTTTTCAATATCCGTCGTCGGCAAGTGAAAATAGTTTGCATATTTCAATAAAGCGATCCTTACAAATTATTCTGACCAAATTTCATAAGATTTGGACAAAATTTAATTTTTGACGTCAAAAACTGGGTGAGCAACGTGTCCATCCACCTTAAATATATTAACTCTATATAAGATATTTAATTTTTCCACATGAACTAGGCATTGCTTTGTGTTTCAAGTGGATCTGCAAGAATATTTTACCCATGAAAATGCTTTGTAATGACTAACTTTAAATCTGTTTAATGTTACTCGAGAGTTCTTCATCTGTCTACAATAGTGTGAAAGCCAACGCTGACAAAAAGTATGAATTTGATAGAGATCCCTAGCAAAACAAAGTTTACCTGTATTAACATTCTGATAGATATGTTCTTCTTTGGCCTCGTTGTATGCACTTATTATCTTCGTTTTTACAACTTGATATCTGTAACACGTTATTAACGTTACAATAAATCGATGGCACTATGAAAAACATTTATATTTCATTCATAATTATATATGAGATGGGGAAGTATTCGATGAGCTGTCGGCTTTAAAACTGAACTGGAACAAACAACTTATAGTGTATACTAGTTTGGAACAATATAAAGGCAAATCAAATAGAACAGATAAATTTGGAAGCCACCTAACAAGACAAATATGCCAATGATGCAGGCTAGGTGTGACTGAGCATGTTCGCGGTCACTAATGCATATTACACGATATGCATATGACGGAACTTAAAGGCGTCGCTTTAAGATCAATAACATTCTATCATCACATAATTTTCATGAGGTATTTATTATTTAAGCATATCAAATCTGACTGTATCTTCGATAACCCCGTACTGATGTTTCCATTTTCGTTTTAACATCTCTAAATCTTCAACAAACAGTTGATAAAAATAAAACACATTATTACCTTCTTTTGTAAACTGCAATAGCGACGGCTATAACAACCAATAACGATACACTTCCAATCGCTCCAGTCGCTGCCAAGCCGAGTTGAAACGATTCCTTTTTGTCTGCATTTCAAAATAAACAGATCGGATGACCATTTTAATTGGTTGAATAATGAGATAAAGGTCTTAAAAATGGTATTGAATTAATGTTTTTAGGCGTTACAATGCATTTTTGGAAACAACGACTGAAATTTTAATTGTAAATACCATTTTTACGTTACCTTCAAATAGACGAAATACAGTTTTTATATCTCTATGGCTTAATTTTGCAGTGTGTGATTAATCCCATTTGCTTTAGTCACGAATGTGTGAAACTTCCAAATTACGAAACATTTCAATACATAACCGTGAGCATCTTAATTAATTTATTGTAAATATGAATTTTCGCAGATAAAACTTAACTTTAAAAACTACCACAAAATATTGCACGCTCGGTTTGATTGAGTCTGTTCATGGGCAGTAATGTATATGCATATTATATTGCCGACTCCGCCTTGCCCCTGGTTTAGCGCAGCTCAATATTTTTCCAGTAAACTGTGCAATTTTGATCCATCCTTAACGTTAGTTTGCAAAATATTTGTGGACTCGGATTTTAAATTATTCTAATAACGAAATAGTTTCAAAATACCGTATGATGTAATATGCTGAATTCATAATGCGACCGAACAACATCGACTCAGTTTTGTACGTACCTTCAGCAATTAAACTGAATGTGTGTTCATAAAATCCAACGTCGTTTTTAACAATTAACTTGTACTGACCATAATCTAACTCAGTGATATTCTTTATTGTTAGGTCAGACTTCAATCCAGACGTAGCTATAACTATCTTGCCGTTATTAGAAGAAACATTTATTGTCGTCCATTCTCCATTTACAGTTTTCTTTGACCAAACATACCCAGATTCGTTTGGCACAGGATAAGCGAGTGCTGTAAAACTTAAGGTCACATCACGTGTAACATCGCTGAAGACACGATCAGGAATTTCATGGTATGGAGACTTTCTTGGTTTACCTGAAAACAACAAAAAAAAGAAACAGCTACGTTGTATATTTTGATCGTTCTCTAGAAATTGTAACCGAAAAAAAGATCACTGAAATATAGTTATGCCTCACCGTGCAAAATATCATTTATACTGATAATATGCAAGGTGAGGCTTATAAACGACCACTAAACTACAAATTACACTCAAATTATATATTTAAACAAGAATTGAAAATGTTCAACACAGCAAATAACCACATATTAGATCACGGTACTTACTGCAAGGACCTTTTAAAAGCGTAAAGTTTTTAACAAGCTTACATAATATATAAGATATTATTTTAAGTATTTTTCATTATTTGCCGAACAATTCAAAGCTAGTTATTCAAAGTCACAGTTAACGTTGCTGTCATCTATTAAAGTTTCTGTCAAACCATTTGAATATTAATCAGGAAATATTATTAAGCTGTAAAAGTAGCAACTAAACCAGGCTTTTAAAAATCTATCCTCTTTTAATTAAACTATAAATTTATTATTTTCATTTGAAAATTATGTCGCTATTTTTCACTTTAAAATATTGTAACTATATATATTTGAACATTTACAACCGACTTATCAGTCATATATACTGTAACAGTATGTTTACATTCTTTTGAAACTACTTACATTTTACAAATAACTTGAAACTCTTGGTTGACGCTGTCTCCGACCCATTTTGAAGCCTGTTCCATCCCTTGCACGTATATTGTCCAGCATCAGTGCACGTGGGATACAATATGAAGAACAGCTGTAAATTTGTGTAAGTTTTTCTTGACGTTTTGGTAATGTTTATGTCAACGTGTTTGTTCTGTATATCTATGTTTCCTTTCGGCAAAGGGTTTCCTTCTATTTCGCATGATATGTTCAATGTGTCATTCTCATTGACTGTCAGGTTCTCTGTACTGTTGTGTTCGTTGACAATTAAGTATAGAACCTTTGCCTGAACTGTAATGTTTGAATAAACAAAACAAGCCGAATAATTAAATAAATGATTTCCCAAATAAAATTATCAAATATCTATGAAACAGTCACTCGTAAAGGTTGATATATGTTTGAATTTCACATGAAGAGGAGTCAAATTAACTCGAAACTCGTTGTAAAATGTTCGAGTTTGTCTTCTTTTATTCATATATATTTGAAATTTTCCATGAAAGCCGATCAATTACAGAAGTATATGGACATTTTGAGCATTTTTATCTTTTCTCCTTGTAGTCAGGTTCGGGTCTTCCTTGCCTAGGACAGACTCACTTGTTTTCTTTATTCCTGTTCACGTTAAATAACATTCGTTATAAGAAAAAAAACTTACATTCAACATTAAGCTGAATACTTGCACAGTCCTTACCGAACACAGTCGTCAAATCGGATGAAAGCATAGTGTTATTTGCACAGCATAGACACACTCCTGCTTCAGTTCTTGAGACTTTATTCAAGGTTAAATGATGCCCGTACCATTTTTGTTCTCCGCAGTTCCATGTCACATCTATGGCTTTAGGATTTCCTTGCGTAACATTTAATTTACATAAATAATCGAAAGGATCACCTTCTGTTAATGTCCTCGTTTTCCCTAACAATATGTTAACCGTTGGAGGATCTGTTTTGAAGAATTAAACTGTTGCAAATATTACAGATTTAGATAAAGTTGTTCAAGTTCCATAAATTGAGGTTTATTTTCTACATGTTCTAAGAAACTTGTTACCTTGTTACCAGAAAATATTATGTGGCAACAAAAATATACTAACAACCATGTTAGAGAATACTTTTGATAAATGCAAGTGGAAATGATAAAAAAGCAACTTAAGTTATAACCGTTAATTTGAGATAAATGTAAAATGTCAGTAACGTGTGTTAGTCCAAAGAGATGCACTAAGAGAAGTTGTGCTGTTTTTACGAATGAATACCTTAAATAAAGGATTTTTTTTCAAAGATATCACTTACACAAAACGTTAACGTTTAGACTTCTGCTGTTAGTCCCTATAACTGTTTCACCCGATACAGGCTCCTTCATGTAATTTGTGACTTTACATGTTACAGTTGATTGTCTCCGGTCCTCTTTTGTAATGTATAAAAGAGAACCATTACGTTGAGAAAATCCATTCCATTCAAACATTGACACCGGAGGATTACTGTTCGCAGAACAGTTGATTGCAAACGTCTTATTCTCTAAAACATTGATGGTGTCTGTTAATATATGGAATTCTCCTGAACGAGAATCAATCGAAATCTTAGGTTTGTCCGGGGCGACTGAAACGTTTTAAAAGTGTATTTGTAAGATATACATTTAATCATATATGCCTTTAATTAAATAAAACATAAGCAAAGGTGTACTATTTTTTCATCATGATGTAGTATGTGTTTTCTAATGTTCCCCAAAATTGTGTGAAATATCTCCTTGGTGTCAGCGATACATGCTGAGACCAGGAAATGAACCAGCAGTGTAGGAAGCACATAAACGTTTAATTAATACAAATCCTTAAGTGATTGCTTAATTTGGTCGCCGTTTTGTGATATTGAGTCATCTAAAACACTGTTTGCGCAGAAAGAATTTGTTACAAAATTTAGATATGTACTGATGTATGTGTTTACTGTTGTGTCGACTCGGTAACACGATGAAGATGGATGAAGCAGTTATGCAGTTTGTATAATAAAAAAAACTGTTTATAACGTTGTCTATCATCGTTTTCAGAACGATACAAATAAATTGTCTCTTTAAGACTAGAATAGAATACTTACACAAAATGTTTAGTTTTACATGCGTTGTTTCATTTTTGTTAAAGTGGACGGAAGTGCATTTTAAAACATCTATATCCTCTCTTGATGCTTGCCAGGATATTGCCTTTGTTATTGTGCTGTCAGTGACTCTCTGAGGAATGTTGTTTTTCCAGTTCCATTCTAGTTGTGGAAGAGGATTTCCACCTTTCACTGAACATGTGAAGTTAACAAATCTGCCTTCTATTACTGTATATTCTTCTTCATTTTCTAACTCATCGATTCGTGGCGGTTTGTCAGGAGGATCTTAAGTTATCAATATGAAGAAGTATGTGATAATTTGATTAAATGTGATTATTGCAAAATAGCATTTTACTGATAGTATACAACTGGGTAACGACTGGCTAATTGCAGTACATTACAATTGTTTGTTATATAATTTATGTTAAATGAAAAAAAAATTGAACCAAGCTTTTTCATAGAAGCTTAACGCAAACGATGCGTTATTCAAAAGTACCATTCCAAATGAAAGTGATCAGTTAAAAGTTTTATGTCTTTATTGTTTTTCTTTAACCATTACAGTGATCAACTTTATGTACACGTCAGGTAAGTTATATTTAGCTCTTAAGCAACTTTTGGATAATTTAAAAGTGTGAAACAAACTGTGAAACAGCAATACTATTAAGATGGCCATATGAATTTTTTTCAGTATATTTATGACTAGTTTACTTAATATCCTGTTGCGTTATAAATGGTATAAATATGGTTTTGAGTATTAAATAAAGGCTTACATGTTATATTCAACAATATCTTATCTGAAATAATATCGGTGTTGCTGTTGTTAGCGCCACAGAAAATGTACCAGCCGTTCATTGATCTGTTTAGTGTATAGTTCAACATGTTCGTGTAGTTTGTTATTGTATTGCCTGGAGTAGAACCGGGAATATATTCTCGCAAAATTTTGTCATCGTCTCTGGTTTCCGTTTTACGATCCGTATACCACAAGAAACTTGGTTCCGGTCTACAATGGTTGGATATGCATCGAATTGGATCAAATGTTCCTTTCTCCTTAATAGTAAATACGTTTTGCCTTGGCAATATTGCAACTGTCTTTACAGGAACTGTAATATACACGTAAATAACATTTCGTTTGTAATATCTTTTCTATGTTTCTTTAATGAAAAAGTGAAATATGCATATGAAATATGCAAATGACACAGATTTACTGATAAACAATTCCAATATTTTCATTGGCTGTAAATATAAATAACAAAATTTCACATTCTCAGATTCCCTGTCGAAATTCTAAGCTATTCAGATCCGCCATTGTTTTCCCTTAAAGGGTTACCCATTCTTTTATCTAGGGACAATACGCAGCTGCACATGGAATGGTATTATCCGAAAATACCAAATTGAATGCTCCATGTTCACCACCATATGCATATAATCGTTTGGGATGGATCAAAGGTGTATTGTTCATTGGTGTAAATATTGTTGCGCTCAACCCGGGGTTAGGCGGCGGGGCCAGTAATATACATTTCCATTACCATTTTATATATTTCTTCTTTTACAACTGATGAATATCTGTCACGAAGCACAACCACAACCAAGTCAGGAAAGTATTAGACTAAGAAACACGTATTATTCTAAAAACGAGTTTATTTCTTGGAGTAAAACAGACAATCGATTTAATAAAAATCGATGTAATGATAAGCATAGATTTCGATAAGTTAGTGGGCGGCAGGTGTGTATGGATTTCTCGAAACATTGAGGTCCAAATGATCTGTAATATATAGTTTCAAATAATTCTTGAAAGATACTAGATACAAATTTAATTTGTTTTTCAATTTTGACCTTTTTTGTCTGAGCATTGCATTCGAACTACCGATCCTGCGGTTCGATCCCCCGCATCGGAAAAACATCCGATATCCAGAGCGAATTAAGTACTTAAAGTATTTATCAGAATCTTCACTCCTCATGAAAATGACATTTAATGTTGTTAAAGAAATCACGTAAAATGTTGGCTTACTAAACAGAAACCTAGATAACATTTTACGACACTAACAACGTTAAACTCTCTCATTCTTTCTTAAGAAAAAAAACCACCAACAAAAAACAACAAGCAACAATCACATCTTATATTCATCACCTTTAACAAAAACTTCCACAACGTTGCTTTCATTCAAATATTTGTCCTGGCAACTCCATTTTTCACCATTTTGCTTCCGAGAGATCGTCTTCAATGTCAAGGAGAAAGTGATATTTGTACAACTATACGAGTATAGGTTCTGATCTGTAAGAAACCCGTAAACTTTACACTTTTCCATAGCTGCTAGCTCTTTGCCTTTTTTCCATCTAACAACGTCTAAATATTGCACACTGTGAGTACAATTCAGTGTAACGTCTGTCCCCTCCCATTCATCTATTGATTTGGGCAACACTGTTACGCCGTAAGTACAGAAATCTTAAATACAAATATAAATGAAAGTTTATTTACATTGTGTATTATTAAGATATATCAAGAGATAGAAAAAGGAGAAACTTGACCGAAATCTTGTCTAGTATTTAATAAAAGGTCACCATTCATTTGTAAAATAAAAAAAAAACAGACGTATGATTTGCTGAAGTTTAAACGAATCCCCTTTGGCCTTTTTTGCTCTTTTGAGCTTTCCACAGACTTAACCTGTCCCACCGTGCAGAATGTTTGCGTTGCATGCACGATTATGTCGTTGAATTGCCGGTGATGTTACTCTGTTTATTAATTTTATACCTTATTTGAGAAAAACGGTACATATTAATTGTAGAAAAATAATTACGTATTCAGTATGAGCTACAGAAGGTTTTGGGCTTGCATGAACGTTATATGTTTTTTTATTATGTTTTGACTCCATCATAATAAATATTGCATAGAAAACAACGGAAGAATTAACGTAACTTACTCAACCCTACCTACCTGCCTACGCCAGTTAATACGATTTTAACAAGGAATCGTTATATGTGTAGGAGTGGGGAAGTAACGATTTATTTCAGTGTATTCCAATTTCTCTTCCACTGGAATAAATCGTTACTTCCCCAATCCTACACATGTAATCTTTTCTTAGAAAATTGACATAGGGTATTTTTAAATAGAATTTGCATTGGTATCATTGTGCCTTGGAAAGAGGGAAAATGGCTTATATGGGTATTTCTAAGATTTGTACAAATATTTATTGTTTGAAGTGTTCAGTTTGAGTGTTTACAAACGAAAGGAAATGGTTCATTTTCACCGCATAGAACAGACAAAATATGTCTATTTATCTCTGAAAAGAAAATAACTAACAACAGTTTGTCAACCAGTTCCGGTTATGAACCAGTTCCGGTCAACGTTTATATTTCTTATTCCATGTTAGAAATATTTCAGTAGAATTAGTGAAAAGACTCGTTTAGTCGCAATGAGTAGCATTTCAACTGACCATTTTAAATTAAACCTTTTAACTTCCGGTTATACCCAAATAAAAACTATCAAATATCGATCCAATCCTTATATATATACAGATACGGATACTCTCATAAAGACACCCACGTTGACGACAAAGTGAACGACTGCACGCTTTTTCGCATCAGGTCTGTCAAAGCCAGTATACAGCTGTCAAATTTTACTTTGAGACATGTCTATCAATTTATAACCGGAACTGATTGAATTAACTGGAACTGGTTTAAATTAGTATCTCAATAATTATTACATGTGTGAAAGTAAACAAATGTGGAGACTAAAATAAAATCAGCATATTTTAGGTACGATATTTTGCTTATTTATCAAACAACAAATATAATTCAGATCAATGCTTGAAATATATTTTTTTTTACAAAGAAAATATGAGTTGATCGGAACTGTTTGACAAGCTGTAATTTTTTATATTGCATTTTATAAGGATTTTCAATCCAAGGCAGTAATTCTACACGGATGTCAAACTGTTATGCCCTGAAATTTATTGCATTTTTTTCTGGTAAAATATTTAATTTTAAAATAAGTTCTATATTTAAAAAAAGGAAATAGTATAAAATCACTATTATTTTAGGGAAGTCATTTTGTTGAAATTTGATGTTTTTTTCTAAGTTGCTTTTGGCAATCTGTGTTTTAACAGAGAAATAATTCTTATTGTTTTTGAGAAATTTACACTTCTAAAAATTCTCTTTCAAGTTTGACAACCAATCAAGATAACAAAAGAAGTGTTAGCCGATAGTTTTCGTATCAGATGCCATAATCACTGATTTGAGACTTAGTGTCGGTCTCAGGGCAAATATCAATCAGGCAGGTTAATTATCCCCAAGCTAATTTTTCAGCCCCACCTTCCTAAGCTCTCGATGTTACAATTGTTTTTATTGGTTGTTGTATTCGTCAAGATTTATTATTTAATATTTGTTACTGATTTAATATGACAGTCTAATTTGGATATCCAAAGTGCAACATATATGGTTTTCCATATGAACTTAATTTATCTTAAAGGAGTTTAGAACATTTGTTTGGTTTTACCAACAGTGATATTTGTACATCTGTTTGTGAACTATTGTTATTTGTTATTATGTGGTATTCCATATGAAAAGGAACATAAAGGAGAAAAACGGACTAGTGTTCTTCATCATTCGAATTAGTTTCTTAAAGATTCTGCCGTCATAAAATCATCGGCAGAACAAAACGACAAATAAAACAGGTCATTGCTCCGCTCTTTGGCATGGTGCTCACAAAAAAAGAGATAAGTTACAGAGAATCCCCTGGCCCGATGTTACACTAGTCTTGTTCTGAGTTGCTCCGTTTATTCGGGTATTAAAATAGCAACGACAAGAGGATAAAACAGCTAAATGTATATCCTGATTATGAGGAGAAGACTGTTTACAAATAATTTGTTTGATTGCCCTAGTCGCAATTATTAAGAATTGTGACTGACCATGTTAATTCCTGAAAACAAAAATGGGTGGTTTACAATTTACATGACGCGATGGAGACGCTACCTTAATTGTTTTGATACTCGTAAATAATTGTTTGCGTAAATAGGTGTTAAACATACCAGTTGATCTGAAAATGGTGTTTACAATCATATGAATTATTAACCATTCAAGATCCATGAACTTGATCTCTGTATTCCTTTCTGTGTAAATACAACCTACAATAGATAAGATACCGGTACATTCATAAGATATACTTTTATCTATTAAAACACTGTCGTGATCGAGCACCGGCACGGACTTTTCGGGCACCGGTATTGTCATACAATATGGCGGACTGTTTACATATGAAAGGTATGTGTATAGATTTTACTTCACTGAATAGATCACATACCATTTCCTAAGTTGTCAATTCATTGCATCAATAATGAAATCATATATGTAACAAATGCACATGCTTTTGATATTAGAAAAGCTTTTATTGTTTCGAAATTCGAGTCTAATTTGGCGGTTTGACAGAATGCAAATTTGAACCGATAGATGTGATTGGTTTTGGGCAATACTTTTTACAGAACAACTGATCCGCAAAAACTTCAACTGTGATCACTTCTTATTGTATATTTCTTCAAAATCAATCAGTCCCAATCCCTTTAAATTGTTAGGATACTGTAAACTGGCTTACTTTCTGTTTTGACAACACACCGGTATGGTCAGCACGCACCGGTTCAAGAATTCCGTCAAATTGTACAGATTGTTGATAAAAAGGCACCGGTTCGGTCACATTTTACATTTTGTAAACGGTTAAGTCTCCATTATTTCTACCTAAAAGATACCTATGTGGTACTACATTTTTAAATATAAATGTTTATTTTCTGAAACACAACAGCATAATTTCAGAAAGAGGTATTTTAAGGGTTGACTACTAGTATTATCGAACATTTTGGTTTATCTCGGATATCGTGGGTTATCACTCTACACGAATTATACATTTAATATCAGAGGATTTCATATGATGACGTCTTATGCAAAGTGCATTAGTGTCAATAAAATTAAATAAACATCCTAATGATTATAAAACAAAATGTTTACTTTTATTATTTTATATCGTGATAGTTTTTTTCCAGAGACAGCAACTTTGATATAGAAACAGATCAAGAACAAAGTGGAAAAGAAAGCCAGGAAAGATTACCAAACCAGAAGATCCAGTGAGAAGACAGAAAACAGAGAGAAAATCACGAAGATGTATGCGGCGTGGCAGAATATAAATTGATACATTGTAAAAAAGTTAATGTGTGTACATGTAGCTTACACCGGATTATATTTTCAATCAAGGAGGAAAGCGTGATTTTTTCTCGAATAAACATTAATTCTTTCTACTTCACAAAACATAGCTGTACAGTGTTAATTGCGTCCTGCGTCAGAAGATATTATCATCGGAAGATATTTTGAACATAATAAACAAGTGATTTAAACGTCTGATTAATGTTTTACGGTTCTTACATTAATATGACGTCAAAATGAACACTTTTTTATTAAAATTTCTTATTATTACTTCTCCTATGTACTATATAATGCGTTGCTTTGCATTTTGAGGAAATAAATACCAATTTAAGTCGGTGTATTTTGTCCCTTGTATAGTTAAAAGTTTCATATGTGTGGTGTTTGGTGACTTCACAAAGATCTCTTTCCTTGGTTTAACTGTATGATATATTTTATCAGTTACACGGACATTTGGTACCAATTGGTCATTATATTTTAAATTTACTCGCTGTTTTGATCGGTTTTCATGTCTGATCTTATTTCTGGTTTTCTGTGTAAACGGCCATCGGTGATGGTCAAGTTTTTAATTGCTTAAACAAACATTTCATGTGATGCTGGTAGGTGATATCTGTTGTAGACAGGTTGGCAATATGTTGTTTTTTTTATATAAAAAATTACCTTTCCACAATAGCAGTCTATTGGTGGAAAACAGGTGACCGATTGGTGATATTCATGTTTAATACGTTGTCATCGGTCCACTCCATAATTTGTCTAAAAACTATCGATCAATCAACGATGGCTCTGTGTAACTGGGATGTCATCTAGACCGGAAATTAGTTGAACACTTATCTTTCTTAGATACACTGCAAGCATTATTTGAAAAGGTAAAAGAGCCGGTCGGAGTAACGGTTTCTTGACGAAGGAACGGACAGACGGACTAGGCGATCCCTCCATAATCTCCAGTTCTTGCATCGGCCGATATAAAAATGGAACATATTTGAATTCTTAAGTTTAATTAATTTAATAGCTTGCTAGTATTTTGAGAGCATTTTCGCAGTATAAAAGTACTACTAAATACAGTTTAGCTAAACATTCATCTTCCTGTTTGGTGATGTTTCTCATAATACTTTTCATCTTGATCAGTTTTCTTTATGGAAGTTGTGATCCCTGGAAAAATAAAGAAACAAGACATTTAAGTAAATATAAGTTATATTTTTATGAACTGAATTTTTAAAATGTTAACTCGGACAAATACAAATACATCGTTGAAATTAAAATACTGTTTCCGTCATTTTAATATATTAGCAATATTAAATAAGAAAACGAACTTCGTGTATATATAATGGGGAGATCTCTGAAATAGTCGTCGTGCGTCTCAATTGTGCAAGTCATGACGTTGAGCACGGTGTCGTAGGAATGACACTGATAAACTTTGCATAAGACGTCATCACATGAAATCCTCTGAAATGAAATGTATAATTTGTGTAGAGTGATAACCTACCATATCCAAGATAAACCAAAATATTCGATAACAGTCAACCCCTAAAATACCTCTTTCTTAAATTGTGCTGTTCTGTTTCAGAAAATAAACATTTATATTTAAAAATGTAGTACCACATAGGTATCTTTTAGGTAGAAATAATGGAGACTGAACCGTATACAAAATGTAAAATGTGACCGAACCGGTGCCTTTTTATCAACAATCTGTACAATTTGACGGAATTCTTGAACCGGTGCGTGCTGACCATACCGGTGTGTGGTCAAAACAGAAAGTAAGCCAGTTTACAGTATCCTAACAATTCAAAGGGAATCGGACTGATGGGTTTTGAAGAAAAATACAATAAGAAAAGATCACAGTTGAAGTTTTTGCGGATCAGTTGTTCTATAAAAAGTATTGCCCAAAACAAATCACGTCTCTCGGTTCAAATTTGCATTCTGTCAAACCGCCAAATTAGACTCGAATTTCGAAACAATAAAAGCTTTTCTAATATCAAAAGCATGTGCATTTGTTACATATATGATTTCATTATTGGTGCAATGAATTGACAACTTAGGAAATGGTATGTGATCTATTCAGTGAAGTAAAATCTATACACATACCTTTCGGATGTAAACAGTTCGCCATATTGTATGACAATACCGGTGCCCGAAAAGTCCGTGCCGGTGCTCAATCACGACAGTGTAAAAGTGACATATAAATATATTACAGAAACGATGATTGGGAAATTAATCAAACCGACATTTTATAATAAATGAAAAAAAACAACAACAAACACACCGAACACGACAAATGTGAAAATGTTGCAGGCTCGGTTTGATTGGTCGTATTAATGGGCAGTAATGAAAATGAATATGACTGCCCACGCCATATAGCGTATACCCCCATTCCACCCAAATGTTTATTTAAAAAACACGCAAACAGAAGGAAAATAGATTGCCAATTACTTTCGAACAAGTTCCATAGCAGTTGCAAAATATTTTCAGTTAATCCTGTTTTTTACTTAGAATATACATATGGAAAGGTAATATATGCATATCAGGAATCGCCACACTCAAAATACACAGCCTCCCCACGCAGCGAAAAAGAAGAGAGGAAGAGAGAGAGTGCATGTTTTATATACGTATGTCAATTAAAATAGGACGCCACAAACAATTAACGAAGAAGAGAACCTTTGGGGATACCGCCTTGGAACGGTCAGTGGCAAAACAAATTGCCACTGGGGGTTTAAACCAGGTTCTAGGGTGCACCAACCTCACACTTGCCCCAACAGGTTCTCGTATCACAAAACAAGTACAAATTGTCTTGGTGAAATAACTCCAACCCACCTATCAGCTCAACAATGTTGCATGCAAAAGCATACAAACATATAAACATAAGAATTAATAGCATTGCAAAGCCAAAGGGCGGGTACTCAATGATCTTTCCGAGACCAGAGCAACTGGAGTAAAATCAGCAAGAACACGATGACAGGGATAAAAGAAACAAATCGAGCTTCTAGGTTCTTTAAAGAAAAGATTTCCCCATAAACCTTCATAAACTCTTACACCCCTGCCACCGTCGTGCAACCAAAGAGGTAAGCATAATGATCAACTGTAGATGGGTTAATCACCAGGCCTGCAGAGCGCTGTAAAATATCATGTTGGTAACCTTTCTTTTTAAATTTACAGATGGTTTTTACGAATAATCGGGAGAAATTACTATCGCCTTTTATCTTCTTAAGTTTATAAATTAAATCTCCATAAAAAACTGGCTGTGAAATTCCTTGTTGCAATAGTGATTTTAAACTGCAGCTGTATTTATGAATTAGATCTGGATATCGGCGGTAAAACTTGCAAAAGGTTTTCCTTAATTTGTGATACCGATAACCTTGTTTTAAAAGTTTTTCTGTAATGCAAAGATTACGTTCATTGAAATCATTCACATCATTGCAAGCTCTTGAAAAGCGAACAAGCTGAGAGATATAAACCCCGTAAGAAGTTGCACGAGGAACATCGCCGTCTAGAAACGGAAAATTTACTATATTAAAATTAAAATCATCTCTTTTATCATAAATTTTAGTAGTGACGTAACCATTTTCGATGGATAGATTTAAATCAAGGAAGTTTGCTTGCTTTTCTGAAGTGTTCGCTTTATTAAGTTGTAGTTCTTTAGGATAAATCTTATTAACCAGTGATGGAAAATGGTTATTATCTATATTTAATAAATCATCAAGGTACCTCGAGGTGTTGTTAAAAGCTGTAATAATATCATCTTGATGTTCGGTAGAAAGAGATAACATAAAATCTCTTTCATAACAGTATAAAAACAGATCAGCAACAAGGGGTGCACAATTAGTACCCATTGGAATGCCTATTACTTGTTTATAAATAGATGTACCAAATCTCAAATAAATATTATCCAATAAAAATGTGAGCGCCTGGATAAGGTCTTGACAGGTCCATGAAGTATAATTATCATAAGAACCATCTGTAAAGAATGCCCTATGTTCATTACAAGCAATAAATGTTTTATTTTCTCTAGCAAAAGTTTTTTCAATGAGACTGGTTAGCTTGTCTCTTATTAAATTATGAGGGAGAGAAGTATACAAGGTAGAAAAATCATATGTAGACAAACAGAACGCCTGAAAATTATTTGATTTAAGTTTCTTCAAAACGTCATTTGAATTTTTTATAGACCAAAATAAATTTTTGCCAGTAGTTTCAAAAACTTTTTCGCAATACCTAATTACATGTTCTTTTATAGCTGTTAGACAAGATGTTAAGAGCACGGATAACTTTGTTGTTGTACAAGAACTAGAGTTAGCGATAAATCTTGCTTTGTACGGTGTTTTGTGCATTTTAGGCAACCAATACATAGTAGGTACTTTGTCTTGTTTAGGCTCAACACTGATTCTAAATTTTGTAATTTGTAGAGTGTGTGCAGTAACAATATCACTCTCAGATGAAGAAGTCAGTGTATAAGCATTAGTGCTATTCAGCTCTTCAGTTTGAACATTAATATAGTGTATACGTCACACTATAATAACATTATTTGAAGCCTTATCAGCAGGTGTTAAAACAAATTTGTTGTGAAAATCTTGAATACCCTTTTTCAAATGACGAAAGTTAAAACGAGGTCGAGGTGGTAGTAAAGCTTTGTTTCTTTTATAGAAGGATATACGAGTGTCAATTATTTTGAATATTTGTTTTTTCCAGTTTGAAAGAGCATTAGGCTCAGCATGTTCTCGTTTACACCATTTATTGCAAAAAGAGTTTAAAGACTCTGCAATTTCCGCACGACATGTATTAAAGTCGATGTCCGATGGAATTCTGTATTTTGGACCTTTTGAAATTAAATTGCGGATTCTAAAGTCTTTGATAACATTTAGATCCCCTGTAACGATATGACCGGCAGGTTGATAGCAAAATTTTGAATTAGAACAGTCTCAAGATAATGGTGTGTTTTCAACAATCTGTAAATCCGAGGTAATTTTGTTGTAATTGAAAATTGTGTTTCTTATAGGCTTGTTATATTTATAACAAACGATGGGTGTTTCAGTATTCTTGAAATAATTTGGTATAGCCGATTCAACAGTTTTATCTTTAAATATACTTGGAAGGTCAATAAAATCTATGCCTTTATTTAAAAATGAAATTTTAAGGAAATGTCTTTGGTGATCAGATTCCAAGTCAATGTGTGGTCTTAGAACATGCCGAGTGTAACACTGAGTAAGGCTTGCAACCTCATAAAGTGGATGAGTTCGAATAACAATATCATCGGCTTCCTTATCCACTTTATGTAAACTTGAAATAGAAAGAGAGGCTAAACGCGACAGCATAGCATGTCTACCAGAATGTTTTAAAATATTTTGAAGGTCATAAATAGAACAATGAACACGGGATTTTCTTTTGATGTTACCATTAGTCCTTATCCCATGTGACAAATCCCATGGAGAAATAATTGGGTTATTCAACGCATTACATTTTGTTTGAAACGTATACATTTCCAAAATCAAGTATTTTCAACTATCATTGTTGAATATTACAACCAGGTTAAATGATCAAATGACTAATATCTTTGACAATTTTTAATATAACTTTCTTCTATTGACTATTTCCTTGGTAAAACATGATTATTATTTATTTTGTATTCGTTCAGTCAATTTAATTTCAAAACCACTTGTGCCGTTCGTCATTTTGTCTTTTTTTTGTAATTATGAAAATATGCGCGTTTATGTTTGATGTAAAAGAATAATGAATCACACCTAGGATCATTATATGACCTTCGATCAAATGGCGTTCTGAATGTATAACGTACTTGCTTTGAATAATATTTTTCTGGCCTTATAAATGTATAAAATTATGTTTAACTTAAGCTTGAAACAATAAATCACTATATTAATCGTTTTTGAAATCATAATAATGATATGGATTAAATGTTATGTAAAGTAATATAATAATTTAAAAAAAAATCATGACTTGTGAGAGTAAGCTTTTTTTCACAAACTAAAGACATTAAAATGTTTGGGGCCTAGCAAATTCACGAAGGAAATTTATGTTTCTTTGTATTATTTTGTCTTCCCCACCAGTGGCGTTTGATCAGAAAAAAGTGGGCAAAGTAACTTATAAACGTTTCAAAACAATGTTTATGATAACGGGAAAATATAAAACATACAGCTTGCGTTTCACACCAACACACTAAAGGGCAACATTAAAAGCAGTAAACACATTTCAACTATACCAGAACAATCTTGTATATTTTCTAACAGTGTGTGCACAAATAGGTTTTACTACTTGAAATTTCTAAAGCGAAAAGTACTCAGAATTTCGTTCATTGGCTGCGGTGTCTTATCGATAAAATTGAACCGTTGCGTATTAAAACGCTCGCTATCTTTTTCTCTCTATTGTTTTGTTTTGTTGGAAAGCTGCTATTTTACTGAAACAGTAAATAATTATTTCATACACTATCATAATAAATGGACATGGATCAGCTGGTTCACTATTTGTAAGCCACTGCGTAAGCGTATTATACAAATAATATATGGCACAAGATATCAGATGACCAAAGCTCAAATGTTTCCTCTGAGTATTTGTCTGTAAAATCTCATACAATATATAATCGGTTGGTGCACGTGTTACTGTCCTACCAAGAATAATAATTACACAAATTAATAAATTTTTTAAACTTTAACTTACGTTTCTTAAAATATCCTTATACGCTTAAAAGAAACTTCGCACTTAAAATACTCCTTAACAGTGTGACACATACCAACATATTTCCTGCAATGATACAAATGAACTGTAAGGAAGTTAATGTTTTGTATGTCGTTTGGAAACATAATGCTCAATGTTTATTTTTATATATTTGTAATTCTAATTAAATTTCTGTCTGAAGACGTGGATTGTTCAAAATGTATTAATGTTAAATGTATTCGGTGGTTCGTAAGGGTTACATGTATTACAGATTTATTTGTATTTTTTATGCTTGGAGATTATTTTCTTACTAATTTAAGCCTATGGTAGATGAAGAACTGATGCAGACGTTCGTTGGTTTTCACAGTTTCTTTTTTTAATAAACGTTTAAAAAAATGATGATTCAATAAACGGGCGAAGTAATTATACGACTTATTTCTGAAATTGAACTTTATTATTAGTTAAAAATAACATTAATTTAATTTTTATTTCTCACTCTGTTATTTATTCGGCGTTTTCACAATCGGAACGGTTTGCAAATTATGTTTACTCTAAAATGTGCAAGTATTTTATCTCTGTTTACAGTATCGCAAAAATGGTAACTTTAAAAGAAATTTTATATACAAACTATCAAATATGTTCTCGGTCTTTTTAACGAATCAAATAAAATTAAATTAAAAAAAAAAACACCTGCATTTCTTTTAATCTATCTATCGTGATTGTCAGATTGTTAGTACTTCAACCATACTTTCTAAAGATTTCATAGATTGCTCCAATCAGATTAACATAATCCCTGAAATCTACCAATGAAAGTCGGCGAAAATGAAATCCAACTCGACATTTTAACGACCTTAAACATGAAATTCTTAGCAGATGCAGACGTAATTGTAGACTAACTTAACTCAGTCTCGAAGTGGTGGATTTCAAAATCTGAAACCACTTAATGGAATTTTCCGGTCAAAAGACCAGATTGTTAAAGTCTTTATGATATTGGATAATATTTGTGCACAATGTATATATTTTTTGCCAACCCCGGCAGGGATTTCATCAGGTTTATACTAGGTTTTATTTAATGTTACAATCAGGGGATTAAGGATTTCTAGCAATTATCGGTGTCTTATTTGCCAGTGTAGCAATTCGTTCATATGGCTCAACAGTAAATCAGAGTAAAAAACCTATCAATTTATAGCTCAAAACTTGCTTGTCAGTTCTAAAATGTGATCATATAAGGTTTTATTTTTGATAAATAATATATTAGATATGGTTGATTCCTTTGATTGATTCCTTCAACAAGTTCTAGCTTCATTGATGCTTTTCAGTTGATCAGTATATACTGCACTTATGATCGCAACTGTTCGTACAGTCTGACATTGAAGTACTGCAACTTTGCGTACAGTCTTGTCACTTTCGGTTGCTGCACAGAAAGACCATTTTCTCGGTGCTAATTCGTTCAAGCACCGTTCAACGCATTTCGTGAGCGTTGGAAATGATTTTTCATTCACGGGTAGTCAAATATATACATTTTTAATATACACATGTTAAAATATGAGGCCTCAAATGCATATATTCTCCACTCTTTTTCCCCATTTTGTACTGATCAAGTGTGAAAAGATTGCAGATTGCAACTTAACTAACCGTTAGTTCAAGACTTCAAGATCACAGTAAGACTATTTATCAACGATGTACTTATTATAAAAATAATTTCTGCAAAAGCACGTTTAATTTGAATATATTTTACAAATAAAAAACCGATGTCGCGTGTTTTTATGTAAGCAACTATGTGATCATCAACGTACAGATCAGCAACTTCCGTTTCGGTTAACTGTACGCTTAGACACTGTGATAATTATGGATAAATGCTTACTGGAGTCTTATTTTGATTTTTTCTACGCTAAGGCGATTCTTGAGAAAATGAGTGGAGTATTCAGCAAAAGTTGTATCGGATGTATCACAAACAGTCTTTCGCAGATGGATCACTCATGTTTGACATTAACTAAAACAGAGCAATTGAAATTTAACTTTGAAGACATTCTACTCAAAGTGGACGAAGACTGCATATTGAGAAACTGGGAACATTCTATTTCGCAGAAGATTATTCTGTCATCTTGGGATTTTATAGACTCAAACTCTATTGCGCGATTGGCGAGAAACGGACATGAAGTCTGCAGCATGGAATTCCAAAATGATTCGAATGACAATTCAGCTATTTCGTTTACAGCATATACTAGATTAAGATTTTTGTTTTTTTTTGGAAAATACTTAAGAAAAGGTGGATTTAACTACGTACAATTCAAATTCCGTTATTTAATAATATCGCTATTATATTTTATCCAGTAAATATTTCAATGTTGTAAAATTGCGTAATAAATAGGTAACTGTCATGAATGTTTCGTCATTATTTACGCCTGTACAAATTAAAACCCCGTGTTTTGGGCAAATTTGTGGAAGATGTCTATGATGCATTCCTTTTACAAACATTTTTTTTCCATTTCCCAGATAATGTCACACTATCCATTAAATCGTCAAGCATCACTAAATTGCAATCTCCCCGTGCGCAAGCTGAGTTAGTTCTTCTTCCGAAGGCAATCCTTGGTGAAACTTGATTAAATGGTAGTTCTCTCTCCATTTGTTGGAGTAGTTGGAACATACTGTAACAATACAACAATTTTTGCGGCGGACTTGCAAACATATCGTCTTTATGTCGCAAAAGGCGAAAAACCCATGTCGTCTTACCGCTACAGGTTACTAAGCACCGAATACTACGATTGACGTGCATTCCGGAAAGGGATACATCTTTTAAAATGAAATTATATCCTGCTTATGTTATTTTATACACCGTTATCCTGTAGCAAAGTTACTAATGCGTCAGTGACTTCAAGATAATTGACTTCCGGTCCCTGTGGTAGCGGAAATAGTGTGATATCGAGCGATACAGTATGAATACCGTCATCTAAAACCTTTCTCTTCAGTAAAAGTAAGAGAAGCCCCTCCTCTCTTGGGTGTACGTGAAAACCGTATTTTAACGTACTCTGAAGCCACAATTATGTCCACTTTATGGTGTCCCCGCATTAAGTACGTGTCATAGAAATTTTCAGTATCTGTCAGTATCCATTTCACAATACTCAAAATCGGATCTGTCCATAAAGTCAAAATAAAACTCGAGCATGCACAGTTCGGCAAACTGAAGCATAAAAAGCCCGAGTTGATGGTAGATCAAGTTTGATATTTCTTTAAGCCATTTCTATTTCGTAGAATTGACCTTCTTGGTCAAGGCAGTCAAGTTTCTGAAACAAGGGATTATTAATTTCGAGACTGGCATTGTTTTCGCCCTGGACGTACTTAATCGGTCTGTGTTTCGTGTTGTCCATAATCAACGACCCATATTCCGAGTTGCCAATAACCTTCATGATATCAGCCATAATCGCAGTGTCTGAATAGCTGTCTCAAGATCGTCTGGCATCGCTGAAGTTTTTCACAAATTTTGTAAAACATCTTTGAGTTTAAAACTTAACCACCTGATAGATTTTGGTCACAACTAAGTCATGGTCAACATACTACTGCAGCAAGGGTGTGGCTAGAAGGATCTGTTTCGCTCTCAAACCACCGACAAGAACTTTTCTGGGTGCTTCTTTGTTTCTTTTATCCCTGTCATCGTGTTCTTGCTGATTTTACTCCAGGTGCTCTGGTCTCGGAAAGATCATTGAGTACCCGCCCTTTGGCTTTGCAATGCTATTAATTCTTATGTTTATATGTTTGTATGCTTTTGCATGCAACATTGTTGAGCTGATTGGTGGGTTGGAGTTATTTCACCAAGACAATTTGTACTTGTTTTGTGATACGAGAACCTGTTGGGGCAAGTGTGAGGTTGGTGCACCCTAGATCCTGGTTTAAACCCCCAGTGGCAATTTGTTTTGCCACTGACCGTTCAAAGGCGGTATCCCCAAAGGTTCTCTTCTTCGTTAATTGTTTGTGGCGTCCTATTTTAATTGACATACGTATATAAAACATGCGCTCTCTCTCTTCCTCTCTTCTTTTTCGCTGCGTGGGGAGGCTGTGTATTTTGAGTGTGGCGATTCCTGATATGCATATATTACTTTTGTTTTTGCTTAAATTGTATCTGTCAACGTGTTGCTGCATATGCTAACCTATAACATCATACGGAATTTCTGTGGTACAGAAAAGCGGTGACATCTCCCGAAAATATTCGTAAGGCGTCATAGAGGGGCGCTGAAAATACAAGGGCCACTGCTCCGGAACTTCAATATCCACCTCCACCATCCCCAAATAATCTCCTTAAATGACACAATCCAACACCTTGTTTTCATAACTTTTGCCTTTGTGGTTTTGAAAAATCCTGGACGCATGGAGTCGATGAAGTCGTAGATAGCCGGGTTCATTTGACAATAATACATGAACTGGTATTCCCATATCTCTACCACTTGACTTTTCTTCTGGGTCTCCATTTCTCGTCTTTGATGTTTTTCGTAAGATAGCAATGATGCCGATGCCAATAAAATCCGTGAAACTGGTACACTATTGGGTTTTCATCCGGATTCTTATCTGATGAGTACCCATCTACTTAGTATTTTCCGATTCTGACTTCTCTACCGGTATTTATATTTGTTCATTTCTGATTCCTGGGGTATGTGTCACCCACTCCATCCATTAATGAGCTGACATTTATTTGTCTCTCAGCTCAGGTCTGAAGTCAGCGCGACGGCGGACGAAAGGTCCTACGGCATTTCTCTACCGACTCACTGTAGGTACAGAGCATTTGCATCAAACCCTAAAATTGCACCATACCTTTTTTGGCCGTGTATCAGGGTTTTTCCGGAGCAGTGATGACGAGTAAAGATAATGCTGGGTCCTCCCACGATGTTCTGCTTGAGGGTTTGATAAAGACGACAGTTTTGACGATCAAACAGAGCAAAGTTAACGTTTTGCGCTCTAGCGGTTCGAAATAACAACTGTCTAGCTATGCCCGGTACAGAGATGGCCGTTTTGAAGACGTCTATGCCCTTATCAAAGTAGAAAGTTTGAAAGCGTCGCACGGCTTCAACAAACGGCACGACCTTCAGATTGTTGTACCAAACTAAAAAATCACGAAAGATTGTCATGCCACTTTCTATCCATATTCGCTGGCAGAACTGGTACTCGTCAGCACTAATATTTTTCTCCTTTAGGCGACTATAGAAGGCTTCGTGCGAAGGTAAGCTGGTTAATTCGAGCTTGCTCACCTGGTCGAACCATTCGTAGGGGAAATAGCCATTTTGCTCCTTTACGTGATAGACCTTCAAAAAACCGGCGTAGGAGGAACCAGCTGCAAAAAACTGAGAAATGTCGAGAAATTTCAACCGGTCTGTGGCGATACAAGTATAGGAGTTGTCTTTCTTTACAAAGATATTTTCGGCGACCTCGTGCATGTTTAGATGCTTGGCTATGCAGCGTTTAAATTAAATTTAGGTCTTATTTTGACGAGTTGAATCCTAACACGGGCACCTGACACATGTATGCCTCCATCTTACCATACAGCTTGCACAGGTAAAGCCTCGGTTTGCTCTCGGGTTTACCCTCAATTGCTTCTTCACAGTCATTATATTCACAGTCTTGTTCCCATGTTTCGTTATCGTCTGCTTCAATTTTGTCATCGATGGCCTTAAGCATCCCCATTTTTCGTCGGCTAGTTCGAAAACTCTTTCTGCATTGTCGTTCATTTTCGAAACCATGCGTTGAACCAATTGGTCTTAGTCAGGATCCACGATGCACAGAGGTGCTGTATGTCCCGGAACGTTGGTACAAATTGACACGCTGATGGGCACGTGAGTCCATTCTTGATACTGGGTTTGTTGATCGCGAACTTTTTCCAGCATTGCCTCCAAGTCGTAGCAAATGAACCACGGAGAAAAGCGCTCCTTTTCAGGAACGTCTATACCAAAATCGCTCAGCTGATCAAAAATAGTATCTTGGGCTTTATGAAATCCTCAGGGGTAGACATATATGGTTTTGTTACTACATCCCTTTTGATGGCGATAGAGGTCAATTGGCTGCTTAAAATAGCGATCGCAGGTCTAACATTGATACTTCTGGGCAAACATTTTGAAATCACTGATGTAGGAGAGATGGTTTTCGTACAGATTCAAGAACATGGTAGAGTCATGCTGCCCCCGGGATTTTTAAACCGATCTTGCAAAACCGTCTTCTTGCAAACTGTAAACTTCCATGTTGACTTTGAAATGAGTTTCAAACTCGGGGAAGTCTTCAATGCTCAAACCTCCAAAAGTATCGATCAATTTTGACTCCACTGACTAAAGAACTGTAGCTGGACGTTCTACAGATCTAATTTCGTGACCACGATGCAAAGCTAGGCTTCTTAAAGCGCAAATGTTGTCCTGATATGGCTTGCTATTCTCTCGGGGTTTTTACTATGCTATTAAATGCTATCTTGTCGCAGAAGATAGGCAGGAAGATCACCGCGGCCAAGAGGGTAGGAAGTGCTATACACGATATAATGGACATCAATGACAATCCATTTGGTATCCGGTCTGTTTCTTAACAGTTCTGTTGTTATGTCTGTTCTAACTGGAGACGGACACGCTGGAGATCTGTATGTAAAACGGTCGCTCTAGTATACCGTTGTTATTATAGGGTACGAAATAGCGATATTGTCTCGTCTCTCTTTTTTGGAGAATGACCCGAATATTAAGTAAAGTCGGAAGGCCCTGTGCTGCAGCTGATAAATGTCATTCACGTATCCCATCAGATGATTAATTCTTATGTTGTTCGTCAGTGGAAATTTGAAAACAGATTGTACGGGGCCCTGCCGATGATTTTCCAGAATGACGGGTGCGTTGGCTTCGTATACACGGCACAAATCAACATCGTCATGCCACGGTGGAAGCTCCTTAGTTCCATACGACTGCTGCTGTTAAGCTTCTCCGGAGTGATCGTTGTGTTCTCTCACACCGTGCAAGTACAAATCATGTCTATTTCCGAATGACCCAGTGCAGCGTCGACATCTTTATTGTGGCAAAGCTGGTTTGCTGTTGTTGTGGTTGTTGTTGACGAAGATGCTGGTGTTGTTTTCTTGACTGGTACTTTGCCATGCCATTAAAGATGACGTTTAAGTCTATCAACTGATTTGCATATTTTCATACATTTGGGGAAGACATGTTCCGAATTAGCGCACGTTTTCTCGTGACGCTCCATATCACGCTTGTGTACAAAATGAAATATGCATATCAGGAATGGCCACATCCAGCATACACAGCCTCCCCACACAGCCAAAAAGTAGAGAGAAAAAGAGAGCATGGTATAATAATAATCAGTTTAAAAATGGACGCCACAAACAAATAACAAAAGTAAGAACCAGAGGGGTTACCGCCAGTAAAAAGTAAAACAAAAGTTTTAGAACAGTTCGCACATGAATAGGACGCGGCACAGTGTGTCTGCTGCTCTGTGACTTTGCAAGTGTTGACAGGACGCTTAATGTTATCTGTGCGAGTGAAACGGTTTCCACACTTATGACAGATAAAACCATCCTACGCATTTGAAATCGGTATAATTTTGTTAGCAATATGATTAATGAATCGAGAACAGGAAAACGGTTGTAAGCTCAAAACGGACCGAAACAAACGGTATCGCATTAATTATAATATATCAGGAACTAACTACAAAGTTTGACGTGAAAACCAACAAATTTGTATCAGTTCCTTTGATTTGTCGAATTTTGAAAAATCATTTCACGTAATATAATGGTCTAATTAATCAAACAAACGGAAATGAATGTAAATAAATTATAATGTTACTCTGATCGTATACGATGAAAAAGTACCTTTTAAACCCTAAGAGCATATCTTTAGAAGAATAACTCTGCTACGCGTCTGACGCACAGCTTTATGCGATATTCTCCCTTGTGTAACCCGGCTATGGTTGCGTTAGTACCGCACTTGTACTATCTCGCCATAGACACCGAGTCCAATCGTTCAGTATAGGTCCCAGGAGGAGAACGCATGGATAGACCGCTTTTTCAGGAGGGAATTGGGTACTGTGGTCAGTAAATCGTCTCGCATTTCTTTGAAAATTTATATTTCAGATAAAGATATGGCCTATGCTGATCTCATATATTTACTCTAAACAATGGTCATCTCACATCCGCAAATCTTTCGGTATCTTCTGAGAACATTCTCCAAAACTGCACTAGAAAATCGCAAAAAATGGCAAAATCACTCTTTAAAAGCCAATAATTTGATAATTAAACAAAGTTCTTAGCATTTGTTTCGTTCTAAAGATTCGTTTAAGGTTCCGCAAAGATTGCAAATGGCGAAAAGTGGCTAAATTTTCAAAATTGAATTTTGATGGAAATACTCATTGCCACCTAGATGTTAGTAAATAAATGTATTCAGCTATGGATGTAGTAAATGTTTGCAAGCTTAATTTAGTCTAACACTTGTTCTAATTACAAAGCACATACTAAAACAAAAGAAAAACCGTTAGCATGAGAACTCTGAAACTCATGAACAATATTTCAAAGCAACTTATTCCTGAAATAAGTATATGCTGGTCTACAATGTTTAGTGCCCATTCGTCAAAATAATGTTAGGGTTTTCAAGAAATTCAAGGAAATATTACTTCCTGGTTCAAAGTGAAAGTACTTTCACTTTCACTTTGAACCAGGAAGTAAGGTTTTTCTTGAATTTCTTGAAAACCCTTACATTATTTTGACGAATGGGCTCTAAACATTGTAGACCAGCATATACTTATTTCAGGAATAAGTTGCTTTGAAATATTGTTCATGAGTTTCAGAGTTCTCATGCTAACGGTTTTTCTTTTGTTTTAGTATGTACTTAGTAATTAGAACAAGAGTTAGACTAAATTAAGCTTGCAAACATTTACTACATCCATAGCTGAATACATTTATTTACTATCATCTTGGTGGCAATAAGTATTTCCCTCAAAATTCAATTTTGAAAATTTAGCCACTTTTCGCCATTTAATTTTGCAATCTTTGCGGAACCTTAACACTTGTCTTCATGAGTCATAAGCCTCCACTAATTTTAAGTCGTTTTAGGAGGACTTTGACCACAAGTTATAAAATTTTCAAAATGAACGCATGGGTAGAAGTTTTCATCAATTTTCCAAATGAACGCATGGGCAGGAGGCATTTTAGAAATCCACGTTTTTTTCGTGAATAACCCACATTAAATCGACTTTTTGAATTTAAAATTTCATAATACTTCATTCTGAATTGCTAAAATATCATTTAGATCGGTCTCTAGTTTCGTATCGGTAATAATCGATACCATAGGGTCTATATAGTTTTTGAGATTAACTTGGAATTATTCATCATGCAAACGAAACTTCTGACATCTCATAATAACTGATACGCTTCCCACGATGCTTCAGATGTAAACTTTTTATAATCATTCATATTGACACAAAAAAACAAGAAACACTAATGTTACAGTGTTAACTTCATGAATAACTCCACTTTTTCTAACCTCCGGCATTTGTAATATTTAGGAAGAATGGAAAAAAATATTATTATAGTTGCTTTGATCAATTTTCAATTCATATAAGCGACATATTTTTACAGTTTTATAGTTCACTTTTATTACACTATCTCTAGTTGTACGTAAATTAGAAAATGACTTGCAATGGCAGGGGTGTAAGAGTTTATGAAGGTTTATGGGGAAATCTTTTCTTAAAAGAACCTAGAAGCTCGATTTATTTTTTTTTTAACCATGTCATCGTGTTCTTGCTGATTTTACTCCAGGTGGTCTAGTCTCGGTAAGATCATTGAGTACCCGCCCTTTGGCTTTACAATGCTATTAAATTCTTATGTTTATATGTTTGTATGCTTTTGCATACAAGATTGTTGAGCTGATGGGTTGGTTGGAGTTATTTCACCAAGACAATTTGTACTTGTTTTTGTGATACGAGAACCTGTTGGGGCAAGTGTGAGGTTGGTGCACCTTAGAACCTGGTTTAAACCCCCAGTGGAAATTTGTTTTGCCACTGACCGTTCCAAGGCGGTATCCCCAAAGGTTCTCTTCTTCGTTAATTGTTTGTGGCGTCCTATTTGAACTGACACACTAATATAAAGGCTGTGTTTTTTAATGTGGCGATTCCTGATATGCATATATTGCTTTTTTTGCATTTAATTAAATGCAGATGATAATCTTGTGCCTGACATTCGAACCTGGGTGATATATGACGCGGCATATTTGAAATGTATACATTGATCATTGATCATTGATCTCAAATCTATCACTTTAACTGAAAAAACTTGTATTAATATTAATGGATGACAAAGTGTCAAGAGCAGTGGCAGGAATAATAGACGTATCTGTGCGAGCTGTTGGGGCAGAAGGTTTGTAAGATCTTTTCCTTTTATTTATTATGTTATTTTAATTAAATGATAATTGATATTTGTATATGATAATATAATATTTTAATGTTCTTTGTAGACCAAAATCTTATTTTGAAGGTCTAGAGGTACCAAAGTACTGTAAACAAAAATTGACAGATGCCAACAGTTTTACTGTTGTTTTTTGTATTTTTATATAGTTTCGGTATAAAACTATGATAACAATTACGGTATGACCTTAAATAATGAATATATTTAACAGTATAATCAATTACATAAAAAATATTACTTGGTTTTACTTGGCACCTACCCTATTGCGAAATTTAAACCGGCGCGAAATATACTGATGCAACACTAGAGGTCATGTTTCTGATGTTTATTCTAAATGGGGAAAATTAAGAATAGACATTTTCAAATACAGCTTTCGATTGGTTTCAGGTTTGGAAGGAGGATTTTTCAGTTCAATCCTGAACTTAATTAGTCAATCTTTGTTATAAAAATTCAAATGAAAGAAGTAAAAATCGTACATTTTTACGACAGTTATCTCGTTTCTAGTTACAGTGTCAGAAATTTCGTTTGCATGATGAATAATTCCAAGTTAATCCCAAAAATATATAGGCCCCATGGTATCGCGTATAACCGATACGAAACTAGAGATCAATCTAAATGATATTTTAGCAATTCAAAATGAAGTATTGTGAAATATAACAGTCAAAAAGTCGATTTAATGCGGGTTATTCACGAAAAAAACGTGGATTTCTAAAATGCCTCCTGCCCATGCGTTCATTTGGAAAATTGATGAAAACTTCTACCCATGCGTTCATTTTGAAAATTTTATAACTTGTGGTCAAAGTCCTCCTAAAACGACTTAAAATTAGTGGAGGCTTATGACTCATGAAGACAAGTGTTAAACGAATCTTTAGAACAAAACAAATGCTCAGAACTTTGTTTAATTATCAAATTATTGGCTTTTAAACAGTGATTTTGCCATTTTTTGCGATTTTCTAGTGCAGTTGTGGAGAATGTTCTCAGAAGATACCGAAAGTCTGGCGGATGTGAGATGACCATTGTTTAGAGTAAATATAGAAGATCAGCATAGGCCATATCTTTATCTGAAATATGAATTTTCAAAGAAATGCGAGACGATTTACTGAACCCAGTACCCGATTCCCTCCTGAAAAAGCGGTCTATCCATGCGTTCTCCTCCTGGGACCTATACTGAACGATTGGAATCGGTGATAGAGCTAGCTTTTATGGCGACGTGCTAGAGCGTTAGACTTGCATGCGAGGGTTCACGGATTCAATCCTTGGTTCGGGTGTGGATTTGTTCAGAACCCTTGTGGCCTGCCAAGGATGTTTAAACACCTCGAGATCACTCCACAAGTGCACCCAAGTATATCCTCCTCAAACGCGAACCTGTCTTTTAGTCAGTAATGTATACTTCTAATATCAATTTCACTAACCTCTGAGCAAAATGGATGAATAAAATACAGATAGAAAATGTCTAGCGGCAATGAAGGTTAACAGTAAATAAAGTGAGTTAAAATATTTCCGTGTAGAATCGCTAGTTTCCGTGATCTTGTTTTATCTGGATAAAAGTTTTTGTATATAGATAGCATATAGGCGACCGATTTAAGAAAGAGGTAAATTAATATAATTATCGGATAATTTGACTTGCGACTGGTTATAGTTAGACACATACACACATTTGTAAGTGTGATGATTGCGCTATTGTAAGAACGCTGACTGGTAATCAGATCAGGAAAAAAAATTCTGCGTTCGTATGTTCGAGACAATCTAATTGAAATTGACTCTGTATGTGTTTATATAAGCATTTAATTTAAAACTAAGTGTTTTTTACATTTCCACAAAAAGTAATATTCGTGTTTAAATACCACATGATTTCGCAGCCTACACATACTGTAAAATGTACAACTTACCTTCATTGTGTAATAGATCAGACTCTCGTAGATGATCACGACATACGAGGGCGGATCAAAAAGTTCGTGGACTCTTGTTATAGATTTTATACTATTCAAAATACCACAAATAAAACTACACGAGCTTTAATCGGAATATGTCCAGCATATTTTTACAAAATATCAGCAAAATACAACATCGCGTTAAAAAACTATGAACAATTAAAATCATACATTAAGCACTATCCGGCGCACGTCAAATTAGATCTTTCAATGTCAACGACGTTAATTCACGGGCGCAGCGTTAGCGAAGCGACGTATGGTCAAGGTTTTTTAAGTAGACCCCGTCACCAGAATGCAATGCCTGGGAACCCATTGATTAAACATAGCAGTGTTTTGTTGCTGGTCAAAGGCTCGCAAGTGGTTATGAGGCGATAAAGAAATTGGTCTCTTCTCGCTCGTACCGCCGAAGAAATGACCGGGAATGCAATAACCACAGTATCGCGATTCTTTTGGGAACGGGCGTTTTCCTGTAAAACAATTTCATTACACATTAGTATTTTTTTTATAAAACAAGTCTTTGGATTGCGGATACAGTCTCTGTAGCTGTTTACCCAAGTGTAATTTAAAAAAAAACTTGTTTATTCTTTTTTGATAAGTTATGACTTCTTAATGATTCAAATAGCAAACAAATTTTTTTTATAAAACAAATTTGTCAATGTATTATTAAAATGCCTTTAAATATGTAATTTGTTCGGCAATATCCGATGCACGCTACCTCATCCAGTCTAGAATAGCTCGAAAAGCGCCACAATGGTTGAACTTTTGTCCGCTTCAATTGCCTCCCGGATTGACGTCACTGCCGTATATGTAACGCCGATTTTTTGTCTTTTTTCCTTACCACAGGCCTATGTAATGGCTCTCATTATCGTAAAAAATCCACTGGTACATGTACCACTTAAAAACTAGAGCTCGGCTTACGGAAGTTTCCGTGTGCGTCTGCTAAATTATTTTAGCTTTTCCGAAGGTGATTTTCAAAGATCATTACGGAATGTTATGATTACGCGTATTTCCGTAATAACGCGTATTTCCGGGCGATCTGACGACATCATTTCTGACGTTTTCACGTTGGTAAGGCCTAAAAAAAAGTTTGTTTCCGGTAACATGCCCCAAAAAATAGGGTAGGTAGGTAGGAACAAGTTTTTTTTTTTGGAAAAAGTTTTTATTTGTGAAAAATGACTTAATATGCTAAATTTGATATGAATTTCCAGATACAGTACTTTGGAGCCCATAAAAACATTAGGGTCGGGCCGATTTTTTAGGGTAGGTCGGGATACCGGAAACAAACAATTTTTTTTTACGCCTAAAAGCTCTCTTAAATATCGATTGTTTTAAAAACGCAATGTCCGATTGACGTAAAATTTTGGCATGACATCATTCGTATACCTCGCTTTGAGGTTGCCAAGTTTAGCTCTTTTCCCATTAATAGTTTTGTTTATATTGACAGGTATTTGATTTATAAACTACAATGGCAATGACGTGCGCCGTCTGCGTGTTACCATGGTTATTTAAATAAGCGACGCGCTTTTAAAATCGCATAAATATTTAAATAATTTAGCTCAGTTTGTTACGTTTGTGTTCTGAATGAATTAAGTATATAATTTATTGCAAACGTGTTTCAAATTAAGATGCAATAACAAGAGTCCACGAACTTTTTGATCCGCCCTCGTACAAGTTTAGTGTAAACAGTATTGTGAGCATGATTAAATGGTGAATGTATTTACTAATAGGTAAGTAGTAAATAACCTTTAATTAGATTCATTCCATGACGGATGTGATAAACTGACAGATTTTGTAATAAAATAAGTAAATTTAAACACAGATAATATATTCTATTAATAGAATATTAAGCAGGCCAATGCACATTTCTTACTACAATTATTGATTAAAGTGTTTTCTCAGGACTAGATAATCAGTGGTCTAGCAGCCCGTCAACATCGCTGTCACGAACGACTTTCATCATGTCCACTGGTTCGATCCAATTTATATTCATGTATATGTTTGTGCCCTATTTAAACTAGCTTTGACAACGCTGTGATTTAGTACGCCATTTAATCAATGCTACACTCAATTACAGCCATTTACATTTATTGACGAATACATTCACCGTGTGTAATCATTACTCGTAGATATCGGTTTAAAACAGTGAGAACCTTATATCAGGAAAATGAATTTTCGGACGAAATAGACTATAAACACAGTCAAAAATGAGAACTTATAGTTTGAAATGATCTCCAGGAATGGACACGTCCAGAAATAGATGAAAAGGGAACTTCGAAAGCCATCGAACACAACAAATATGAAAATATTGCAGGCTTTGTTTGATTGAGCCTGTTCATGGACAGTAATGGAAAATCATATAACTGCCCACGCCGCTTAGCTCCGGGGTGAGCGCAACTTAATATTGACAACAATAAACAGTACAATTTTGACCATACCAAACGATGGTGTGCATATGGCGGTGGACATGGAACCCTCTCTTCGGTATTTTCAGATTAATACCATTCCATGTTCAGTGGCGTATGCTGTCCAAATAAAAGAATGTGCTTGCCCTAAACTAGAAACAATGGACGGAACTAAACGGAATAGAATGTAGAAAAGGGTATCGTAGAATATAAATCCTGCATATCACAGACCACGCCAAATGCAGACACAAGAGATTAAAGGAGAGTGGGAAATAAATTGATCAATGGTAAAAAGAGACACCACACACAATTAACGAAAAGAGAACCCGATGGATTAACGCATTGGAACGGGTAGGGGAAAACAAGTTGCCACTCGGGCTTTAAGTTAGGTTCTAGGTAGCA